>JBBELK010000217.1:1200000-1789944 GCA_037783545.1 Henricia sp. BOLD:AAB3569
TTTCATGTACCTTTTTAAAACCGTCCCATAAACATCTTTATGTGACCTGCAGCCGATTTCACGAAAGTTGCGCACCATTCTTCCGAAGATAACACGCAAGCTATTAGACCGGCAGCCCAGAGGGTTTTGGTTAAACGAACGAAGTACCAACAACCGAGGGCAGGAACATTTAGGAAGTGACCTAGTATTTGCAGGTCTGCCGAGGTCCCTCTGCTGCGTTTGACCCCTGGGGACCCCCAAAGGGGGGCAAAAATTGCGCTGGATCAAACATTCGAGGTACCACATGAAACTAAGTTTAGATGAAAGAGCACATTACCCAGAGTACGGAATGGCCCTTGCCAGACAAATTTTCTGCTGCAAAAGTCCAGCCAGACGCCCGCCAAAATCTCATTCTATATAATACTGCAAGATACAACGCCCGTCGATAAACGAGTCCATTTGTTTTGAACGGGTAACTTTGACAGACGGCTGTTCTGTGTTTCATCCGGCGTAAATCTTCTTGGTCACCATGGGTTACAATGTACATGTACCTAAATACTCAATGTACGTAATGAAGTGTAAATTAAAGTGACTAAACTGTATCATTTTCCACCGTCATAAGTTGCATCGGCAAAAATAAAATTGACGTTCGTCGATGTGAGAAAAAACGACGTGAACAGAATATTGTAATACACAAAATCAAGTTGTTTATGTGGTTATCAGAGCATCCTTTCACTCCAAATTCTGTGAAAGCAACGCGCGTCGAGTTTACGCAAAAAAGGGCTGTGTGCAGTGAATATCCATCACTAGTATTGATGATAACGGGCCGTCTGAACATGCCCCGTGAACATGCCTATAAAATTATATGAATTATTGGAGATGCATGCACACTTATTTTTTTCGCGTGTTCTGTATGCACATTTGACGCGTGTTGCTTGACGAAAATGCGGGATGGAAGGAATTTAGAGTGCGGCATGGAATGAATTACAAAAGTCATTTAGATGAATTGGATATGCACACTGAACTTGTTTTTATGCACACTGAACTTTATTCACGCGTTCTGCATGCAAATTTGACGCGCGCTGCTTGAAAAAAATACGGCCAGGAATTTGGAGTGAAGCGACGCACAAGAATGTCCTGTTATTCTGGGATTTTCAGTGAGTTGGATCATACAAATTCTCTGCGTGTAGCATTTTGTCGAGTTGACCTGCATCAAATTTACCCGCTTTTGAACCCGGCGCACACTTTTGCGATTTGCCAGCCAATCGGCCTGTCTGCTCACATATTAACTGGGAAGGTTTGCGCCGGTCTGGGACAAATCAAAAATGTTGGTTAGATTTTTCTGTATCATCCGATGGTTTGGTATTAATCCGGTTTTCAAGTGGCCGGTAAATCGCAAAGGTAAATCGTAAATCGGCGGGGTTTATATTGGGTGGATTCACACTGAGCCTTGGAGTGCGTCTCCTTGAAAAATAGAGCCATATAGAGGGAAATGAGTCACTGAAAATCAGAGAATTACACAAAAACGTACCAAGCACAGAATTTATTTACTTTTGTAAAATGAGTTACCAGCCAATTATTAGCCTATATGGCAAATTGAGTTTTTAGAAACAGTAGCAAGATAGTAAAAACAAAAAATCACCTACGATTTTGGCTGGCGGGCCATTTTAGCAAAATAAAGCAAATTTGGTGCTAAACAGCGCCATTAAGTTGGCTCCTGGTCACCAAAAAGCTCAACACTGGCGCAAACAATACGCGTCAAACGTCAGGCGTCGCACACCTACTTTGACATCATGCAAAGATTAATTCGGACCTGCGTGTATTACTCGCCTAGTTAGCCCGCGCCGCAATAGACGCACATGTATCTCTGTTTAAAGCTCCAGATTTACGCCAGATGAAACACAGAACAGCCGTATGTCAAAGTTACCCGTTCAAAACAAATGGACTCGTTTGTCGACGGCCGTTGTATCTTGCATGTATTATATGGAATGAGATTTTGGCGGGCGTCTGGCGGGACTTTTGCAGCAAAAATTTCGTCTGGCAAGGGCCATTCCGTACTCTGTGTGATGTGCTTTTTCATCTAAACTTAGTTTCATGTGGTACCTCGAATGTTTGATCCAGCGCAATTTTTGGCCCCCTTTGGGGGTCTCCAGGGGTCAAACGCAGCAGAGGGACCCCGGCAGACACCCAGATCTGCAAATACTAGGTCACTTCCTAAATGTTCCTGCCCTCGGTTGTTGGTACCTCGTTCGTTTAACCAAAACCCTCTGGGCTGCCGGTCTATATGGGGCTTGCGCCATTTGTCAAAAGTTGTGTAAGCTGCGCAATGTTTCGTGAAATCGACTGCAGCTCTATGAAAATGAGTAGGATGTTGCACAGCCTACATGTAGAAATCAGTGGTGGATCCATAAAAATATAAAAAGAATGGAAATTTAGAGCAATACCCGGATACCGCCCGGAATTTCCACTTTTTTATGAGCTGATTTCTAGTTAAAGGCCCACTGTATCATTTGCAATGATCCAAAATGTAAATCAACGAGTTCACTAGGAAAACATTCTTCAAAGTAATTGGTACACATGTAGCAACAATGTTTCCACCCGAGATGATAACATTTTACCAGAAAATAATCAATGAAGATAAAAATTTAAATCTTTTGCAAATGATTTTAATAGAAGCTCGCCCTCATAAGCTTGGAACTACTTAGTTGGTTCGCATCTGGATGGGCCGAAATGGGCGCTGTGTACAGGCTCCACGATTCAGGTACAAAACATGTGCATGTACACTAGACTGTTCGCACACACAACCAGTATGACGCAAGTTACAGAGTGCATACATGTACGTACGTATGCGACCGACTGGGAACGAAGAGACCAATTTAGAATAAGTCACAAACAATTATTTTGAAATTCCTCGTCAAGCTCCGGCAAAACGCACATGGATTTTCATGTTTTTGGAAAACGTGGTACATTTGACGGAGCTGAAACATCTTCAGATAGGGTGTTTGATGTCCTTCTTTTGATTTATAATGGTCTTGTTCCCAGAATTACTCAAAAACAGATCTTCTACAGGGCCTGCTCGCAAAAACTCGGCCCAGGTTGTGCAACATCCGACTAATTTTCGTAGAGTGGGTCGCATATAATGTATATAACCCGGATAGACAAAAATGTCAGTGTCTGTCTGGTTTTATTTTACATACGTTGCATGTTGTCACACCATTTGTTGCCCCTCAGAACAGCCTATTACTTTTATGGGACAAGATAAACACATTTGTATGAAAATATGGTATTTTTTTGCCAAATATACTCGCTGACCTGGGAAGGACAATTAATGTGCAATCCTTGGATTCTGTGAGGTGGTTTTGCAAGTTCATGTGTCTATAGTACAACACACTTTAAAATGTTAAAGCTGCATTATGGTTCAGATGTAAAACAAACTCCATTTTATGAATGTTCATTATACAAGTACAC
Organism: Henricia sp. BOLD:AAB3569; assembly: GCA_037783545.1. Lineage (NCBI taxonomy): Eukaryota > Metazoa > Echinodermata > Asteroidea > Spinulosida > Echinasteridae > Henricia > Henricia sp. BOLD:AAB3569. The sequence goes on from JBBELK010000217.1 coordinate 1,203,448, forward strand.
GTAGTATCAAGAATGCAATCGATATATTTTTGGTTATAAAATCTTTAAGGAGAGAGTGGGATTGTGGGGGAAAAGGTCTAAATCAAAATGCAAACTTTTTGTTCAATTTGAAATTAAAAAAATAAACATTGAATATCTTTCTCATTAGCAGACTATTATCGTGACTTTTGGGCGATAAAAATTGGATTAAAAAGTAAAAAGGGAAGATCAAGTTTATTGGTTGACCTTTTGGTAACGGAGTAACACTTCACATGGAATTCTGGGTTCTCCACTATTTGCTCAGGTACAGCACCCAATCAAATTCACTCAAAAAAGCTAAGTGCCTGTCAAAAATGTTCGCACCCATTCAAAAACTTGACTGCCCAGGTTAGAAAATTATACCCAAAGAGTGAAATTAAAAACAACAACCAAAACAGCCTTGCATTTTTGCACTGCACGTGATGTACAAAATGTATAAAAACATCTGTCTCGCCAATACGTGCATGCATACAGACATTGCCTGTATATAAACGGCACCCGTTACTTGAGGCTACTTTTATGCAGATATTTGCGTGAACAATTTGTGGCACTAAGAATGTGCATAGACACCTTTAAATTCCCACTCAATCATCGCTACTACAGTAAGTCAATCTTGACATTGAGGACGGTTTCCATTACTTAAAATTAAAAATGAAAACAATAAAATGAGAGCAAAGAAACCCATTAATGATCATTTGCTGTGTTTGCTATCTTATGCCTTCTGCAAATATGGCAATTTTAGAGCCCTGCTAGTGCCACATTCAGGAAAGTGTCCCTCATCAGTAGGGTCATTTTCCTGGAATCCATACGCTTGGTTTTTGGCATCCAAAACCACATTTGTGAAAAATTTCCTCTAGTGTTGTTGCTTAAATTCATCAAGAGACACGAAGCTTCTAAAATGGTTCTGCATGCCAAATTTATAAATTCTATTTTTAAAAAATAAGAAAAAAATTGCAGTCACTCTTGATTTTGGATTTAGATTTTGTATAAGTCTACAAACAATTCTCAGAGTTCCGTGGGCTCTTTTTTGCGCTTCCTTAATTCTTCTCCATCAAGAACAACGGGCCCGTTAACTGCTTCCTCAAAAATTTCACACTGATCCTCAAAATCTTCTTCACTTTCAGAATCTCGATCTACTCTTTCTCCATTTTCTATCTCACAAATCTCGTCAATATTACCTTGATTTTCTGCAGCCAATTCCTCCAACTGTGACTTGCCAACTTTTGCGTCCGACGTTGACGAGACTCTCCCGTCATCATTGTCATCGCGTTCTCTCCCAGTCATGACTTCCGAACCCCCGTCAGACAATCTGTCCCTATGCGATGCCTTGATGGTTTCTATGAGTGCGGAGGCCTGTTCATCAGTGGCGTCAACGCTGCTAATACCAGAGCTCTGAGAATCTTGGTCATCCGGAATCATGTTCTCCTGGCCCACCACAGTCACATGTTTGGGACGGTTCTTTAACAGTGCTGTGAATGTTGTAGAAATGTAAATTAGAATGGGCGGATTCAAATAGGCATAAAAAGCAATAATATCTGTGCATTCGCAATGGCTCATGGGATAGGGTTCACGACAAACATTGCCAGCGAAGTGAGTCTAAACCTATTCGAATCTTACTTTTCATTTTCATGAAAACCAGGAGTTCAGCAATCAATTTGTTTTCTTTGAAACATCAAGCATAGTGAGAGCAGCATATCCAGTAACAGAAAGGTGGTAGATTATTGAGTTTTCCTTAATTGCAGCAACGGGCACATTTTATATACTACTTGAACTAGTGGCGCTACGCTGGGACAAAGATATTTTTAGGGACCCAGTGTGGTGTGTTTTTTGCACATGAGTCTTTCCATGCTTACACGGTAAAGGGGCATTTTGGCAACACAGACCATATTTTCCAGAAAATACCTTTACAAGTCTGGTCTCAAAATAAAAGAAATAAGTTCCAGTTGTTCTGAAAAGACAACTTAGGCCAAAAAAGGGTTACAAATACAACACGCCTTTCTAAAAAACCCGTGTACAAATTTCCAATATACGCTTGTAACCGGTACGGCCTAAAATGTAACACAAGTGTCCGTCCCTGTTACGAGCGTATATTGGAAATTTGTACACAGGGTTTTTAGAAAGGCATGTTGTCACACTATTTGTAACCCTTTTTGGGCCTAAGTTATCTCTTCAGAACAACAAACTTATTTCTTTTATTTTGAGACCAGACAAAGGTATTTCCTTGAAAATATGGTCTGTGTTGCCAAAATGCCCCCTTTACTGTGGAAAGACCCACATGCATCCATAAACACCGGCAACAACCTTAAAGGTGTCGGCTGTAGAGTTAACCGTTTAAAGGAGCTTATTTAGATTTTTCCAGTTTATGGATTTCGTTCTAACCTAACAATCATATAAAATACCTCCCAAAAATACTATTCATGGGACAAAAACAGGAAATTTGCAATCTCCAATTTCGATGTGGAAGCAAAAAGGTTGGTGTGATAACTGCACTGTTTTATGTTTATAAAACATCAGTGGTTTTTTGACGAAAATATACAGATTGAGAGCACGAAATTTCAGAATGGTAATGAGAAAAATATGAGAAATGATATGGTATCAAAATCTCAACACCCATGGGGAAAATGGGGGAGGGGGGAGGGGGATCGGGATCATAAATGTGATCTGGACATGCTCCTTTAACTGGCACTTGAAAGAACTGCAAACCGATTACTGAAATAACCATTTAGTGCATAGGTGGTCAATAGCAACCGCCCAAAACAATTTGTGCATCAAATGGTTAAAAATAAAACCCCAACCTTAGTCAGTAGGTTACCTGCCCGTTCTGATGCCATGCGCTTTTTGACCACCTTACGACGCTCCTGGTACGACATTGAATGCACGTCTTCAATGCGCACCACGATCTCCTCCTGCGGGCTGGAGGAGAATGCCCTGGCACACTGCTGCCATGAAACCACGGAGATGAGAGAAAGGAAGAGAAAGAATGTAGAGACGAAGACTACGGCGGTGCTGAGCGGCCACTGGTACATCAGATACCTGCAAAATATCACAGTAATGCAGGGTGAGCGTTTTCAAATGGTAATTTTGGCTTTAAAATGGTGGACCCCTTGCTGTGTGGCTAAACCTCTGTTCTGGCAGCAGTGAGCACACGTTTACACATATGCAGAGACTGTCCTCATTAGGAGAGGTATACTTAAGAAACAAGAAATTTTGCTAAACAGGTGCAACACGTTATTTCCATCCAAAAAGCACAGAAATATGACCCTACCAATAAAGCCAACTGGAGGTCTCGAAACACAGTACTGCAGTTGTTCCTCACTGATTGGGATGTGCTATCACGTGAGCTTAACGTGCCCTATAGAGGGATAGACCCTTAAATGAGATAACCACTCATCCCAGAGATCACTTAAGATATGACCCAAACCCCTGCCCGGTTTGCCCCAATTATTACGTACAGTAAAATCTCGTTAAGTCAAAACTCAAGGGAATGAATGAAAATTTTGAGGTATCCAGAGTTTGAGGTAAATGGAGGTCTCGATGAAACATTTTGATGTTTTGAAACTACACTGAGCAAAAATATAAACGCCCCATGTAAATTATTTATGTAACATGAAATGGGCGACCCTAAATGAGCTGATATTGTCTTATAATTGTACAAATTGGATATTCTAACGGACAGTAATCTGTAGCATATTGAACAACAAAATGAATTTTGTATGATTTAATATATTTTGCAACCCCTAAGGCTAGTAAAAGTTTCAAAGTGTCACATGGGGCGTTTATAATTTTGTTCAGTGTACATGTACCAGTATCATTGATAGCTCAATTGGTAGGGCGTCTCCACATTAAGCAGAAGGTCCACAGTTCGAATCCCGGAGAAGCCAAGTTGCTTTTCACTGCATCCAGATTTCCCAAACTCGTGGACATTTGTCCACATTTTGTAGCGTAAATGTTTTTTTTTTTACATAACAGCCCTTGACAAGAAAAATTGGTGCGAATTTGTTGCTTACCTGAGACCCGTAAAGTAAGCTTGAATCCTGAGAACGGACGAGTAAATGTGAAGTTGTCTGGCCTGAAGCTCAATGTGGGCTCCAACCACTGGTTTATACTGAAAAACAGATTGACAAGAAAATAGTACTTAAAGAATGCAATACTTGTGACATGCTCTAAAAAAGGTTGACGTAGTGGTACTTTCCTTGCCCTTTGTGGCCATGGTTCGAACCCCATTGGAGCCAATATCTAGGTTGGCTTATTAGTTCCTGCTTGATCCTGTGACTTTTCCTTATAAACGTATCTGTGTGCGGTTTTTATCACATGTCCGAAACTGAGCATTTTCTTCAATTGGCATTGAAACTGTTTTGGTAAATTAAATAAAATAGAATTAAAGGTACACACCGGCTTCGTTGGGCTATTTTGGGCTCGAAAAATTGACCCATACAAGATTCTGAATGCCCTTCCGAAATAAACTGAACATATCCTGAAAAGAAACCACGGAATTTTGCCGTTTTTGAGTAATTTTCAAAAAAAAGAGGTCACGTGACTTTTCGGAACCAGATTCTGGTTCCAAAAAGTCACATGGTCTTGCGAGTTAGTTTTGTGTCCAGTCGCATGTCCAGTCGCATAAAAGTTTCTTACTGCAGAACTGCACCAAATTCAACTGTCCACAATATTTATAAGTAATTGACAAAAGAGAGACTATTTATACAGGTATAAAACAAAGTTGAACATAAGTATGAAAATTCGAACATAAATGTTTGTTTCGAGAGTCCGGAGAATGGGACTCAGCGAGCGCGTGCTAGTAGCTATACGGTGGAGTGTAGTTGCCCCGCGCAGCACGGCAAATATCCCGAGTGCACACACACGGCCGGCCGGGTTGGTGCGTTCGTTGGTGCGTTCGTGAAGAAAAAAATTGATGCTAACTTCTCCAGGAAAAACGGAAATTTATAATCGGTCGTCCGGGCTGCCCAGTGAAATCGTGATCCGAAGATTGGAGATATCCCGAGTAGGAAAAGAGCGAATCGTTTGTGACAAAGTCGTGAAGCTCGCGCGTAGTTGCAGCGGCTGGTAACGCGTATAACCCGCCTTTCGACCGTTTTTGTTAATTTTGCACTTCTTTAGTAAATTACGGGACATTTTGATGATTGTTTTTCACAACGACCATCAAAAAAGTATTGTCAATGCTGCTACATCACTAAATCATGTAAACAGTAGGCCGGTGTGTCCCTTTAAGTTGTACAAGGTGGTTTTTTACATAACAGCTTCATAACAGCGTAGCACTGAAAAATCTTTTTTCAGGTATTTTTATTTTATTATTTGCTTCTTCAGAAAATTGACAGGTAATTGTGTTAGTTGTGGAAAAGTTGTAGAAAAAAACTTAATGTTGCATCTCATCTGGTGAAATAGTTTTTGCTTTGAAAAGCCTAATGCTAATGGAGCAACAGTCACGGTGACGGGTTAAAGACGAATTTTGGGAAGAGGATTAGGGGTTGTGGTTAAATTTTGATGAATGAACTAAGAAAAGTAGAGGGGAAAAGAGTTTAGGTTCTGCTGTCATGATTGCTGTCTATGTACAAAAAGAAACATTACAGCATCTTGGCATTTGTATCTTGGACACCTTTGCTTGTGATACTATCTTCCAACCACATATGTGACCCGGTACAACGTAATCAGGAATAAGTCGCTGATGCCGTTTCGAGTAATGGCCCAGTCAATTGGGTATGTGGGTGAAATCGTGAACAAAGTCGATTTTCGGGTTTTGGTACTTTGAGGAAGTGTAGTTGTCATAGAGTACCGTCATTAAAGTGTTTATTGTAAAAACGATACTTAAAGATGAAAATAAAGATAAAGCTTATTATTTCACAATGCACTAACATTACAACTGTTTATTTCAAGGCCGGTTTTCTTGGAATGTGGATTTGGTAAACAACAGATGGCTTGTTATCGTTATCGAATCATAACTATAGAACCGAACAAGCTACATGCTTGTGATAGATATCATTAGAAAGCTTATGAAATTTCCTTTCTCACTGTGTACAATCATATCTCAAAAAGTTAATTTGCAACTTATTCCTGATTACGTTGTACCGGGTCACATATCCAACTCATTTTTATGCTGGCTGTTCCAAGTGCGAATCTGTTGACTACACTGTGCAAGTGTACTGAATCCAAGACTTTGGTTAATCCACAGGTATTTAGTTCAAATCCCATCCCAGCCCGTCTATGGTACATGTGCCCTTGGGCAAGGCACTTTGCCACAAATTGCCTCTCTCAACCCAGGAGAAAATGGGTAGTGAACGCAAGGGTAGTGAACGCTGACGTGTTTGATTAGTCTACTGTGAGTGTAAGCTGTGTGGTCTAGTGGGTATGAAGCGGGACTCCCAATCAGAGGTTGTGGGTTGAAGCCCCACTATGACCAACGTGTTTGTGTCCGTGTGCATGGCACTTAATCTCAATTGCCTCGTCAACTCAAGCGACATTTGGGGAGCTGTTACAGGGAATGCCACAATCTTGAGTGCCTGGCAAGAAGCCACCTAGTTGGAGCAAAATTGTTCTGGTGATTCCCTGATGGCAGCGATAATAATAATGGCAACATCGCCAGGAGCACCCCGCAGGGTGGACATGTGCACTATATACGAATCCACCATTATTAAGGAATGATATTACTGAGCCCATTGACCTGGAGTAATCAAGCGCATTGAGACGGTGTGTGAAATGCGCTATATAAGAACAGAAAATTATTACTATTTTCTTTTTCAAGTATTACACTCACTGGGTTGTCATAAAAGTTTTCCATTAAGCTGACAACAATTGTCTGTTTTTCCTCACTGTAGCCCGTCAGTAGCAGCGGCATGAAGAACAGTATCTGTGCAGTTTTTAGAAGGTTGGACTGGTAGTGCATCATCGCCTGGAAGCGAAAACAAAAATTAGACTTTCATCAAGATCAAATGATTTTTGCTCTAAGCAAACAATTTCATCAAATATAAAGTAGCTTTTAGTAGAAAGCTGATTCTGTTGTTTGATTATTCGATTTCATTTTGGGGGGAAAAGGTAAAGCTACCAGCATATTTCCACAAATGCTAAGTTCTGTTCAACAATATTTGAACTCCTTTGAACTGCTTAATGAAATATTGAACACCTCCAGACATTCCATTCACAATGATGTGTCTGACAAGTGCATGTTAGAATATCAATAATTTCAATCTATAACAAATTTGAAAGGACAAATTTCTGTTGGTATTAAATTGAAAATTCAAAAGCTGTTTACTCAATGTCCTAACTTACAGTACACCTTTCAACTTGAAATATTGAAGTTTGCCCAAGTAATACTAGCATTCGAAAGATACATGTAATGATTCACACACAAAATCACAGATGGGAACAATTTTGAAATATTCTGCCAAAATTTGCAAAAACAAAATCACACATTTTGCCTCATAACTTCCCACTGTTGGGATTTTTTTTGACTACTGAAAATCTTGAAGTAAAGAACTATTGCGTCGGTAATTTTGCCTTTTCACGACGCGGCATGCACTATACTAAAGTGTGTTTCCTGAGAACATGCTAAAAACCTCATAGCGTGCTCAGGCGGGACTCGAACCTACGACCTCCTGCATACTAGGCAGACATCTTGTTTAAAAAAGCTGGCAACTTGGATGAGTGGCAATTTGTTTATTTTTTGTTATTGAAATGTATGTTTCAAAGCAAAATGGGCCCTTAAAAGGTTAATTTAAACTTTTATGGGCATTCCTTTATACAAAACATTTCCACTATCATCTTTTTTATGGACGAGCAAGTGGGGCAAAGTAAATAATATGTTGTGGTTTTATTTCGCAAGCTGCCACATAAAAGTGACCCACGGGTTAGCTAGTGGAATGCCTGCATAAGACATCAGAGGTCTCGGGTTCACATCCAGATAAGGGCAATATGACAATGTTTTATCATTATGGTTTTAAAAAGTAAATGAAGTTATGTTGGTAAGAACAAAGAATTGTGAGGAACAAAGAATTTCTTCGGAGGATTTTAACAAAGGGACTGGAAATTGATTAATAAACGTAGTTTGTTGTCAAACTTACTGGTCGGGAAGACGAAGAAACAATTTCACCACCGGTGGCATACAAATCCAGCTTAACCATGAATATACCTGCAGACAAAGTAAATGAGTTAGTAAAAATTTGTTTGCGCCCTGTATACCAGGAGGCCGCAACTAATATTACTCCGTACTCCGTACTGCTTATTTTCACCCATGTTTAGAAATGGGTACCAGCAAGCGATTGGGGAAACCCAACTGGGTCATTCTATAAATTTGGGGTCCAACGTGTGACATTTTTCTGTCCCCGTTACACCTGACATACTGCTTTTTGCCATACAAGTACATGTATCATTAAAAATGCCTTCAAACCATATTTTTATGAATTGTATTTTATGAATTGTATTTTATGTAATCACTCTTTGAAATAGAAGGCATTTAAAGAATATGTCCTGAATTTACAAAATACAACATTTTACAAGATGTCAGATGTAACGGGGACAGAAAAAGTGGACCCCAAATTTATAGAATGACCCAACTGCATGTACATGTAAACCTGAAGTGAACTGGCATCCCATCCAGAGGGAGTAGCAATGCTTCTCACTCCATGCTATGGAATTTAACGACCTGTTGCATTGAGGGACCCCAACTAACTGCTGGGGGTAAGCCTGTGATGGACTGGCATCCCATCCAGAGGAGAACATAATATGTAGTCACTCCATGCCATAGAAACTAGGGACAAGAACAAGGGCCAGTAGTCAAATGACTTTACAGTTTTAGCAGGAAATTTGAATTCAGCTGGGACATAGTGTATCTCCTAATAATGTGTTATGGTCTCTAGTCCTGAAGTTTTCCAGAAATGTTCCATAAACCTCACTAACCTTGATTTTCATTGACTGGCGATCGCGGCATTTCCAGATCTAGATGAATTCTGTATTTTTGGCCACGCATCAACAGCTGATAGAACAATTACAATGAAAAAAAGGAATCAATCTCAACAAATATTATTCAATAACACTGGAAGAGGACCACAGCAAAAATGGTTCGAGGTACAGCAATCTATTGCCATTGTCGTGAAATCCAAGCCCTGGTTGTAGGGACTTTTTACAAAATTTAAAAATTTGATTTTGATTGAAAATGTCACTTCACATTTCAGACCGTTTCCTGTAAATTCCAAAACTACATTCATCGCGTAAATTGAGCAAGCAGTAGCCGAGATTTGCATTTGTACCGTAATTTTCGGAATATAAGCCGCGGCTTTTACGTTGATTTTGCCACAAAAAAAGTTCCCGGCGGCTTATAAACCGGGCGGCTTATACACCGAGCTCTAAAGATAAAAATCATTATATGCTCATATATATTATGTATCGTGGGTCGTGAACTAATTCTATACATTTTTTATGGGAATTTTTTATTGTCAAAAAACGATGTTGAAGGCCGGCGCACGGGCACGAAAAGGTGTGAAATTTTCCCAGGTGCAGAGTGTACCGATCTTCGTTGGTGACCCATACATCGATGTGCAGACACTGCACAAGCGCAGGCAACCAGTTCGCCATCGGACCATGCCAGGCGTGAGTACTCGTCCAACGCCAAACAAATCGTTTGGTGCGTCTGTTCCTTCCGTGTTTTCTTGAATTCTTTACTTTTAGTTGGCGTTGTTTTAAAATCCAAAGAGTTATGTGTTTGTCATTGTCTGTGGAAATTTGTGTTTTAGATGGAAAATCAATACAAGTAATTTTAATTAACGATGTATTTCCAACGATGTACAGTCACTTTGCCCAACTTGAGAGTTGAGCCCATTCGCCCAAAAGCCATTTCGCCCAAGCGGCATACGTGTACGTACGTCCGCAAGGCAGGCAACGGTCCTCCATTTTAATTACGCAAGTATCTTTCGTTTTACAAATGTATCTACAAAAGAAATAACTAAAATGTAACACTTGCTTTTTCCTTTGCTCACGCACGTACGCGAAAGTGCATTCGTAATCCAGCCAAGTGTCGATTTCATGATTATGGATGTATATGATGCAATGGGCGATGTAGATGAGGGCGAAGAGTCTTTTGGGCGAAATTACCGATTTTTTAAAATGTAAAAGAGCTCGAAAAATGCGATTCAGTATGAAGCACCCCCACAGCGCCAGCGAAGAATTCTTCAAGTCTGATCAGTCTTAGTTCAACACGCTAAACTAAAGCTTTGTCACAAAAGGCTAAATGCAGCAGAAGTACGTAGCACACGCGAGGGCACGCAACGTCTGTCTTATGTGTATTAGCACACATTACTTTTTACGCCTGGAATGAAGACTGCCCACTCGAAAACTGAGCCGTTAATCGAGCCATTGCAAAAACGAGCCGTTAATCATTTTTGTGGTCTAAAAACAACAACAAAATTAAATGTTTTCTTCAATGAAATTTGGCACTAACACAAACAATAATCTCCCCAAACTGTCGGCGATTTCACAAGTCTGTCTGGCAACACGAACTTCATTTTTTGACCAGAAATCTCACTATTAAACAAACATCTTGCTGCGCCCCAATATAATTTTTTTAAATGCATATCGTCAGAAAGTATGCTTTATTTTGAGTATCTAGTATTTAAAAAGTTTGAATCGAACAATGTTGTGATGTTTAAGAGCTTATTTTTTATGGTGCACAACTTCACACATGGCAAGAATGCGTTGTGAAACTGAATGTATTAATAAATAAGTGTTTGGTACTGCAAAATCAGAAAATAGAATTAAGTAACGACAAAGACATGCTAAAGCTTTTCGACTTGCACTCATCAGAGCAAAACGCAAGAATGGCGTGGGTACGCTATCAATATAAATATAAGGCTGATTGGTCAGCTGGCAACAGCAGGGAGTACAGTACACTACTGCTCATGCGCCGTTAGACTACATGTAGCTTGTGAACAAATTCTTTATAGCGACATAACACAGGTTTAGTGAAGTGGATATACGTAGCTTCGAGCATGTGGAGATGCATGATACTGCGTGCTCTGGCCAGTACCGTGAACTGCTGTTTGCTGTATTGTTCCGAGTACTCGGGGTGATCAAGCAAGTGTTGTCCTATAGCAGATGTGCAATTGGGCTGTGTGGCAGCTTTGCGATCATTCTTGCAGACACACGACGGCTGTTTGCGGGAAGCAGGCAAGTTACTGCGGATGGAACATGCTGTTTAATGCGATCCGCCAGTCTTTGAGACGTACGTCCTACGTACCAAGCTTCACATCGGCACCGTAACTCATAAATAACATTGTTAAGTTGTGTGGTAGCATGGAGGTAGGAACGTCTTTACGGACTGCCGGAAGTAACTTGTGCGCAGTGAATATTACACGTGGCTGAACGGTTTGGAGGCGCGAGTCACGGCTTTCGTCACTTGTTGCTTGAACGTTTGTGAAACTTTTCCTCTCCACGGTACTTAGAGGTGCACGGGACATTTGTTCGGTCCGTGAGGTCGTGGTTTAGAGCGGTTTGCGAGTGAGAGGGATACTTGCTTGCTTCTGACAGATTCGGGTTAGCCGTTTTTACGCAGGATAGACTTGATGTGGTTTATTTCGTCATGCAGCTTACACCATGTACACGGGGAACAGAATGGTATTAGTGTACCAAATGCGCAGGCGATTACGTCACAAATTTCCAAGTCCCGACCTGGTTGACCCTTACAAATCTCAATAAACCATATATTGTTAATTAATTTCCAACAGCTTAAAGGAGCGTAACCAGAGTTTCTGGAAAATAGTTTTCGATGTAACTTACCAATATTATCAAGTAACTCCCATACACACCTCCCATGTCCCAAAAACCCGAAAACATTTGCAATTTCCAGTAAAAAATTTAACAAAACTATCGAGTATACTTTCAGCGGATAAACGTTGATACTGGAAAATTAGTTTTTCGACGATATCCTCGGAAATATGCGGCCTAGAAGCGCGGGAGTTTCAGTTTCGTAATCAGAAAAATATAACGGATGTTATGATATAAAAATCTCATGACCCATAAGGTAAGTCCCGGGGAGTTATGGGTAAAAAAAAGTGATCTGGGGTCGATTTCACTAACGTTTACGATTCTTCGTAACTCGATATGCGATGGGTTACTGCTCCGTAACTCATGTTTCGTCCTAAGAACAATTTCAAGAAACTTGCTATGGGTTTAACGATGCATATCTGCCATGGCAACGTACCGTAAGCTACGGTGAGGCAATGGGTCATCGTAGCGTACATTTTGACCAACGATGGTCGTTGTTTTTACCGTTTTTGGAAGATGAGACGAACTCTGGCTCCCCCAAAAACTGATTGCCACTCTTGTTAGATTCTATGCTACGCGATATAAACAAGAAAAAAATGTATATTTCGGTACCTACGATTTTAGCTGGGGACAAAGTGTCGCTTCAAAACTGTTCAGTGTCCGATGTTTTCACTGCATGCATGCAAAAACACGAAACATATGCAGTTGGCCATCCATTACATTGTCTACGTCGGCCACAAAGTCGTGTACGTACGCGTGGAATAAAAATTTGAATGATGCCACTGTGTTCTACGCGCGACTTTAAAACGCGCAAAACAAATAGCGCTCACGCGCTCTGTGACTGCACGAAATGGTACGCGTCCAGTAAGCTGCGCGCCACATTTAACACGCGCGCTTGCACTACGCAGAACGGACACGGAGACTTTTTGAAGTCGTGTAGCCGACGACCGTTTTATTAAAAACTTAATTCAGAACAGCAAACAGCCTTAGAGTAAATATGCAAATAGCCCTAATCGATAATCGAACGCATCGCGCTTACGATAGGTTTGGTGAAATTCACCGCAGCACCCATCGTAGCCACGATCCATCGCAGCCGTACGATTCATCGTAAACTTATTATGGACCTTAACTTACGAAGAGTTTAGTGAAATCGACCCCTGGTCACGCTCCTTTAATACAACAATGAATTGTTATAACTTACACTCCCCATGTCTGCAGTCTTGAGTAAGCTTGTATTAACGTTGGGGAAGGGACATTCTGTATGTGGACCGAACTCCCTGCAATGGCTATGGATAAACCATGATTAAAAACATTTTGAATTAGTAGGCCTAAATTATGCATCATTATAAATAACAGTGGGTAAATTTTTCAATGGCACATTTAAGCATTTTTATTTAAAGCCACGAAATATGCATCTCCGTGTAGCAAAGGCATGGAGCTGCGTATTTCGTGGCGCGAATTTGGCGCGCGCATTTCTGAAGCGCCTGTGCCTTTAAAAACGGATTTTTAAAAATATACATTGAACACGGATTCGGGTGAATTTATATATTGGAATCGATAGCTTATTCAATTCTAAGATATACTTCCCACTGACACTTCCGTTGCAAATGTTGCATTTCTGAGATAAATAAATGATAAAATGACTGCATAAAGTAATGCACAAAATGACGTGGCGAGCGGTCTGTGCGTAACTAAGAGCGACAACAGAGGGCGCTAACTGAAGGCAATTTTTAAAGAAGAAAACGTGATTTTTCTACAGAAAAGCAACATTTGCGACAAAAGTGCAAGTAGGAGGTATATCTTAAAATAACATTATGTGTTGATTCCAGGAGGTAATTTCCTTAAAATCTTTGTTCAATGTTATACGAAAAAAATACCGAAACTAAAAATGTACCAAAATCATTCATGAAAATGACATAAATGTAAAGAACACGAACATGATCATGATGAAGAAATAATTGACAACCTGAACTGCAAAAAAACCGGGCTGATATGCGTGACGGTGGGCATATAAGCATAGTAGAAACTGCCATAAAGAAACAGCGAAAGCCACAGCTGTAGAGTTCCGAGCACCAAAACGGTGAGCACCCTGAACGCCGTGCTTTTGATCAATGACACCCATCGGTCCGTCCCGCCTTGCACGCTCTGAACCAGTTTGGTCGCTTTTTGTCGCAACATCGAAGACATGATGGCGTATTGCTGTGTTAATTATTTATAAACCGAATAAAATGAAACGCTCTTATCAGCTGAAAGGGCCCACGATATCACTGAAACATTCTGCAAATTTTGGTGAAACAATTTAATGATTGTTGAAGTTTAAAAAGTCGTAATTCCTTGTGGCAACTTCATACATCGACGTTTTTCTGATAACAAACGTGAGATCGCGCGATGTTCTATCGTATGGGTGGCCATTGTTCCACACTGTATAACAACTCGAAATTCCGTTCTCCGAGCAGAAACTCAAATAATTACATGCGTCTAAGGCCTGCGTCAAACGTCGTGCTTCTGCCGTGTCGAATGCAATTCATTTAGGTGCGGCAAAAGCGCGACGGTGTTTGTACTTGCCTCAAACGTCGAATTTAATTGCAAAATGACAGTCGTATTTAATTGTGTATGTATATGTATGCCTGGCAAATTCCATGAAAAAGATCATGCAAATTTAACATCCAACTCATTTAATTTAATTTGAAAACGAAATCAAACCCCTTGCATTCAAAAAGAGTCATTCGATTTCATTAGTTTAGCATTTACTCAACCAATAAAATATAAGTAGGACTATATATAAATATCATTAACGAACGTTTTCGACAGGTTTTCATTCAAAATTCGTTTTTGTGGTAGGTTATATAGGCCTATGCGTTTTCGGAATCGTAAAGCACTGCAATATTCTAAGGATCAGTAGTGTATACATCTCTTCTCCAAGTCGATATTGAACATAAAATATGCATAGAAAAGGAAATAATGCACATACAGAAAGGGAAAAGGTGAACCTTTTCCCTGCGCTTTAGCAATGGACGTATACCAGCGAATGTTTAGACACGTTGAGTAGGCCTGGTCTATTGACAAACACAATAATTCACAGAAACATTTTGTTGCAATCAAAGAAAATTATACAAAGTAATCATATATAGGTCAAATTTGCATTTATTTTTACGGGCTCAAATGTTGAAATTGATTAATCTTAAAAAAATAAAAGATATATAGTAGATAGACTTGAATGCCTTTAAAAGGGAATTAATGTAAATGAAAAGGAAAGTGCATGCACGAAAACGAAATTGGGTGCAATGAACCTTGACTCACTGAACGCGAAATTTAAAAAAGGTTAATTTGAAAACCTGTTAATGAAAATGAACCTTAAAAGAGGCGAGGATTGTCCCTTTTCGAGTAACAAAATTTCCACCCAGGAGTGCAAAAATGATGCGCATTCGGCTGCACTGGCTAAAGATTTATTTCCGTCTCAAAATCCACACCCCAGCGAGCATGAAAAACTAAACGAAAGCATTACTTTTTGTGCATGTCTCGACTTTCCTCCAAAAAGCCGTTTAGATCAAGTCAATTCACTGCACAAACATTTCCCAATGGATAATTATTTTCAGCCGACAAAACGCTTTCGACTGTCCGAAAGCCACACCGCGGCACCCTACGCTGCCGCTTCTGACATAAAATGCGCCGCGCGCTGCGCCGTCGCCATTTTGGATTTGTGGGGCTGTTTGTTTGTTGTTTTAATCCTCGAGTATGTGTTTGCGCATGCGCATTCCAACTTCGTCAAGCCGAAGTACGAATTTATTTTTATTCGACGTTTGACGCAACGTCGTGCAACTGCCGTGTAGCACGACAGAGGCTGTCGTGTAGCACGGTAGTCTTGATGCAAGACCGAGTTCGCGATCCCCACATTGTTCATTCTAGCCGCCAGAGGGCGTACAAAAATTTGCCTTATTTGTTGTTGGCCTAAATGAAAATCAAATGGGTCATATTTGACTTTAGAAAATGTACAATTACTTTTGTAAAACCATGTGGCTTTGAGAGACTCCTTACAAAAATTTAATAAGGGCATTTTGAAATTTTTTAAAATCTGCCCAACAATTTATAATACTTCAAACATTGTGTACAAAGCATGTGATATAGTGAGTGAAATTACTAGTAGTAGTTTTTAAGAAAGTGGGTGGTTCTTCACTCATATTAATTCACTCCTAAATTTCGGGGTTTTTTCTATCATATCTAAACTAACTGATGCTTGCAAGTCATTTTAGGGAAAAATAGTAGTGGATAACTTCTCTGAAATCGTTTAGCACTTTTTTTTTTACCGAAGCCAATAATATGAAAAGAGGAGAAGAAAACAATCCCAGTCGTTTTCTTCCTCCATGCGTAAGCGATGAAAAAAAATCGTGACCAAGCAGAACATGCCCTAAGAAAATCTCTAAATGCCAGTCTTTGATAGCCTTTGAACTTTTCGATTATCAACTTGGAACGAAATACTTCGTCTTCACTGGCCGCCCAATCATCACACCCGACCGTAGACCCGTTCACGGGTCTAACCCGACCGTATACGAGCAACGCAGGCCGGCAAGCGGTAAGGCCCGGACGACGGTACCGGCGAGCCACTGAGTGCAACGCGCAAGATAGCTTTGTCCGTGGACAACGTGTTTGCCTCATATCATGTTTGCCTGCTGACTGCTGATCGATCGATCGATCAGCGACTGGAAAAGCAGCGACATTTGTATGCACTGTCCTGTCCAGTGTGTACTCTGGGTACCAGACAGACCAGAGCTGTTGTGAATTATGGAAATTAGATGACGTCACGCATTTCAACGTGTCACACAAAGGTATGCCAGGAATTCGCTCGGTATTTTGCGAGCGATTTATACGGAATATGAAAGACTGTCTTTTCGACTGTATTTCAGGTGCGCCCTCTGGCGGCCAATGATGAATAGTCTATGTACATCGTGTATTGCGCGCAAAAAGGCAGTCTTTCCGAAAGACTAGTAGCACGGCAGAGTCGAACTTAATAAAAACATTTGCGTCAAACGTCGTGCTCTTGTCGCATTTAATTGAAAATTGTCTAAGTTATTGAGTTCGACACGGCAGAAGCACGACGTTTGACGCAGGCCTAAAGGAATTATTGTACAGTTTATTTTAAGTTAATTTTCAAGTGTGATTGAACTTATTTTAAGAAAATTATAACCTTAATTGATATACAAGATTGGCAAGAACAAGCAAGACAAATTGTTTTCTAGTTCCCTCACCATACTCCAAATAAAACTAGAAATGAAATGAACATGGACTGATTAAAATAGGCATGAATCATGTCAGGGCACAACAGGAGCTGAAAATTATACACAAATTAAACAAACAAAAACAAACGAACGAACAAACACGGGGGGGTGGGGGGGGAAACCACATGGTCCCTATCGGGATTTAAACCAGAGACCTCTGACCTTTTAGGTTTTCCCAAAGAAGTCAACTTTTCTGAGCAAAGTGACAACAAACGCCTGGGAATTAGCCTTTTAGAAGTATGGCGGAACAAAAGGGAGGCAGCAATTGTATTTCTTTCCAAAAACATAATTTACATGTTGCAATTATAATACAGAGACAACATTTTAAATAAAATAAATAAGTGTATAGTGAAAAATGCAGTTATGTTGCATTTTATTCGATTTTATACCCACTTATATCGATGGCAGAGTGTGACGTCAATTTCCGCGCGGACCGGACGCGCTCACTTCTTCTTTGTCAACGGTTCACGCTACTTGCATGGCAACGCGTTTCTCCATTCGTTTTTGCACAGGAGCCTCAAAGGGAACATTTTCTGTTGAGTTTTTCGGTTACAAACATCACAAAATAAGGCGGTATGGTATAGCGTATCGCTATGAGAGTAGATATGAGCAAACCAGTTCAAGTCATTATAATCCTTATTTTTAAATATTGTTTTCTAAAAGAATAATAGTAAAATACAATGTGCGCAAATATTTCACAAAAAAACAAATGTACAGCTTGCGCAATTTTTCCAAGATTGTTGCACAGCTTGAGCAATAAAAATTTAATCGGCTGCCGATCTGTCCGTTTCATAGACTGGCTTCCTGTCCATGTGCGCTACGCTGCTTTCCGCTATACAAGGACAGGCACACGCCGAGCAATAACCACGCATGATTGGTCGTTGTATTAAATATATGCATGATCTATTTTTAGAGTTAGCTCAACGACGAGTGAATTTCGCAATCGTTAATTTGCATAAACCTCCAGGAATTCCTGGATATTTATACGAAGGGGAAGTAAATATGAGGACGGGGAACCAGTCTATCCGTTTCATAGCCGGATACAAAAGTTTGTTTTGGAAATTATTGAAAATATGCCGTCCATACGACAGCCGTTTTAGCCAGCCTAGAGGGCGCCCTTTGGATTTAACGTGACCACAGACATATAAACCTAACGTGACCGTGAAGGTGTACGTGACCAACACTAGCCTAGCCTTCCTTGCTCTTTGGTCCGAGTCTGTAAGTCGACAAGTGCTTTAGCATGAATTTGTCGTTACTTAATAATATTTAAAGAGGAAGAATCCCCCTTGATGAAAATCCAGCATCTAGGCTTTTTTCGATAGTCCAAACATCCCTCTTGCCGACGTGGATTTTAATTTTTTTTTAATTGTCGGTTTTAAGTGGATAAACTGCAAGCAAAAATGCGCTTTTCGAAAATGAGATTTTCATGCGCGTGACCCCGTGACGCAATCCTGAGAAAGAGAAGTCAACATGATTGTTAGCTCCATACGTTTACACGCACAAAACTTGGAAAACCGTCTCTGTTAGATGGTGTTTTTTGAAGAATTTTGTTGGTCCAAAAAGCCAGAGATATGCCCGGTAGCTGCGTAGTTGTATGTTTTACCAGACACTATGAAAAAAAAAAACAGAAAGATTTTCCTTTTCTATTACCAAGAGAGAGAAAAATTAGTCGCTCATTCTAAATTGTACCAGGCGATGTTTAAACACGTGGGAACTTCCCCCGCAGTGAACCGTCCTATGCTGTACACAGACCGCTGTGAATGCCGTTCGTTCCGTGACAAAACCACCCGTCGCAATGCACCTGTATTTACTTCAAAAGAGCTTCATTGTGAGCCACAATTTCACCGTTTTTTTCACAAAACAGGTAATAGTAGAGTGTTGTCGTATTACATGAAGTGTTTTTCACGTTTGTATTTTGAATTACAAGGACAAAACAGGCATGATAAACATTCACTTCGTGTATTTTCCATTCAATACTGCACAGGCCGTTTTGTATGTTTCTCAGGATGACGTCAAAACCCTGTTGATTTATAAACAAGCCAAGTGACCTCGAGCGTTTCAGAATTTCGGGTGAAGAGGGTCGGAACTGCTTTACGTTTTAAGCAAAAGCCTGTCCATTTTTTGGTGAAAAACAAGTTGTGATGGTGTTGTAGACTCATACACCTACCTCCATGATAAACAGAAAAACTTAAACAATGTGGACGGGGGGGATTCTAGCTGTTTAATGATTTAAATTCGCCACCAGGCAGCCTTAAAGGGACAGTGTCGTCAGTATACAAGGATGAAGTTTTTGAAGTGAGCCCTCTTGCTGATTCTCAATTCTCCATTCCTATTTTTAGCAGCAACTGATGAACTTTTGACCTGGCCGACCGCACAAGTCATGAACACCGCGCGCGCGCCTTTTGTCTCGCAGGCTAGGCCTGCAGGAATGTTCATGTACGTAGACTAGACGTACACATGTAAATACGTACATACGTACGTACGTACGGACGTGTACATGACTTTTTGTACTATGTAGGCCTACATGTTGAAAAGTCAGATAAAGTGGCGTAAAACATTGTGAAATTTTTTTTTTCGAAATCAGTATCGATTCAAATATCACATAAAATGGTCACAGAAAGCGACGTGAACCACGATTTTCCAGTGTGACGGCAGGGTCCTGGTTGGGGAGGTGCATAATTTATAACGGCTTTGCATAACACAATCCACAAACTACTCAATGCAAATCTGTTTCTTCTTCGCTTTGATTTCATTTTGTCGTGATTATTTTGGTGGAGGGGTGGGGTGGTTCCTTGGACATGACTTGGAAGCAGCCTCACGCAAATACCTCAATGTCTCAACTTTGTTTACTTATGGCGACTACCCACGTGCTCATGGCCCAATTTCATGGCGCTGTTTTATAGCACAAATATTTGGTTAGCACATATTTGGTGTGTATTGACTGGTATTCTGAATACTGGCAGTCAATACACCTCAAATACGATTTTGGCTGCCATCCTATTTTTGCAAAATGAAGCAAACAAATTCTGTGCTAACCACATTTTGTGCTAAACTGCGCCGTGAAATTGGCCCCAGATCCGATGGTGAAAAGTTATTAATCGTATTCATGCAGCAACTGCGCTCATGTAATATAGAACAGCAAAGTAGGCTATTGAAGTTGAAAAAGTTGAAAACTTTGAAAATACAATCGACTAATATAGCCCTCTTCAAGGGACCAAATTAAGTCACCAAACTAATTCGAGCCTTATATCTAGAGAGCGCAATAATCAATGCATGAACAATGAGAGGAGTATTATGCGCCGATCAATTGTTTCCTCCCTCCCCCTCCCTCCCCCCCTCCCCCGGGCTGCCCCACCAGTCCTAAGACTAGGTGGGGGAACAATTGATGGGTGCACCGCAGTAAATAGGCAGAGATCTGTGCGCCGAGCTCATGAATATTTTGTATGCCCTCAAATTATTTTATATTAGAGAGAATTGCGAGCTGAACGAGTGTGGTCTTGTGTAGAATATGACTATCGCCGCGATGTGGGGTATTTTTTCTTCCAATTACAAACATTTTAGACACTGTAGCTCCTAAAAGTGGCCCTATTTTGTCCAGTAGCGTATGTGCCTTTGTTCCAAAATGGAAGCTGGTCTGTTTAGCAATTTTCACTGTTGCAGGGGTAGTTTTGTTTCATGTGGAAATTAGGGAATGAAAGTGACGGATTACCCCCCTAAAATTGAACAGAATTGAAAAGATGAGATTTCAATGAGTATTTTGGTTGTTGTCTCCAGACACTGAGAGAGTTGTGAGTATTTTTAAATGATTTTTGAAAATTGGGTATTTAGCATTGGTTCCTATGGGAGCCCTATTTACTGGGGTGCAACCTGATGGGCCACAACCGGAACTACGGAACAAGGAGCTTTTATATCGGGAAGAGTTTATTTTATCAGGGGGCGTTACATATTAAAACGTTTTGGACATCGTCGGAACATTGCGCGTATATGCATGCGCATGCCTTCTTGAAGACTAAAACAGACGTTTTAAAACCCAACATCGTACAAACCTAGGGTGATCAGAATAAGAAAGAGACATATTCAACTTTCTATAGAAGTCAAAATTTGTTCGGCAAATAAGCGACCATTTCGGTTTTAAAAAACCACATTCATTCGATTTCACAAAGCACTAGTTTGTCCAGGTATTTTTTTACGGAAAAGTTCAGCAACCTTGAAAGGGGTGACGTGATTCACAAAGTTGATAAAATTCCCCAAACGTTGATATAAAAAGCATGCATATTGGACAATAAATTCTAACGACCATTTTTGCTTGAAAAAAATATATATAATCAGTGTACACACTTTTGTACATGTACTATAGTACAGTAGTGAAAAGCTACATGCACAGTACACAACAATATGTATGCAGAGCTTTTGTCAATGTGTACAGCGCGCGCGCGTCTAGTCTGGCATATATCCGGAAATAAATAATCCGCACCGCCCACATAGACTTGTTCTAGTATCACGTGTCATAATCAGCAGCGCAACATTTGCACGCACAACAGGTTTTCATAGAGTCCGTATAAGCCCAACAGTCGTACACTGGGGTAAAGTTTAATACGCAAGCAAAGTCGCAGTGCGCATGCGCTAAGGCTCAAATTCGGTCCGAATTTCAAAATGCGGTGAAGCTGACGACACTGTCCTTGCGCTGATTGTTTTGTCTTTGTAAACTACAAATTTTATTCTCGGGCTTGGGTAAAAACCCGTTTGTTCCAAATATTCGTCTACTACCTTCCTTTTCTTTTCTTCGTTTTGCTCTTCTTCAAATGTACAAAAGAATGAGTCATCGGCTTGGATCGACTTGCTCGGGTTGTTTATAGCTTGTTTAGTAATTTTTACTTCGTATATAATTTTAATTCATCACGAATAAAAGCGTAACTATATCTGCCTTTGAGAGTAGATATTTTATAAAATTATTTATTACTTTTCGTTAACTCAATGTCTTTTCCACCCCATCTGACGTATAGTCTACAATTGTTATACTCAAATTTACTATAATCTGGTATTATTAGATGGACTTTATTTTCAGCTTTAACTTCACTGTAAAATGTATAGGCCTACCTCTCGATCCTTTTTTAATTTTAAAGCAAGACTCCCAAGTCTATTGCGTTGAACGGGCTGCCTCGAGTCTGCCTCTTCTTCTCTACGGCGGAAGCCGATCGTAGCTGGTATCGAAATCCGCTTCTTCTATATAATTATATTCATCATCTTGATTTCCGTACAAATCCTAGTCTTGCCCCTCGTCAATGTGTCTAAATTCACCACCTTCCGCCATTATCTATTATAATTGACAAATTTTTAAATTAAAAAAAATAACAATTTTAGGCAATGCTCATGCATGCATGTTCATAATGCTAGAAGATGTTACGCCCTGAATAATAAGCCAATAGGTCGTCAATTAGGCCAAACTCGCCACGTCACGTCGCTCACGTCTATCCTGCTCAAGTCTATATAGGCTTCATGTCCAACAACTTCCTACCAAGCATTGAGTAACCGATCGACAGCACAGAGATTACTCCCGCGTGATAAACCGTATTAACTATCGCCCTTTGATCCATTCTTTATTTAGAATTATCGATTATAATTTTTTTTTTTTTTTTCTTATTCCATATCGTGTATGTATTCCGTAGAATTCGTTTCAACCGGCCTGTATATAACTAGTCCAGTCAATTTACGATTTTACGTAGGACTAATTGCAATAGAAATCGTACGGTTCTAACATGAATCGAGGCCACAACATTCAATAAACAACATATAGGCGGGTCAATATAGCACCAAAAATACCCCAACTGTAAAAAATTGCAACAAATTGTTTTATTGTAATTTCCTGCACTTTCAAGAATGCTGAACAACATATCAAAAGTTGGACAGAAACGGAGCACGGGAAAGTAATCAAATCTGACGACATGATTGGTAAACTGTTACAAATAGTTTTACCCACCTGTGTGATTGAAGATATGCATGTGCAACCATGCATGTCCTCAAGGAACAAAGAAACTGCTCCACGAAATGGCGGCTATTCGATACGGTCTATAACCATTTCTTCTTTGACGAGTGATCAGATCGGAGTTCCACAGACACGGTCTTTGGAAAATTTGCCGAATCTTCTGCATTACAAAAACCGAGATGACCGCCAGTAATCCCACGTACATGTATGAAGGAATGGTCGACAGATTCAACAAGACTTTGATGAACATAACAATGTAATGTTGAGCGACCCTAGCCCCAAGAGAAATAATGAGGATGAAATTACAGTAGTTTCTCTCTTTCCGACTTTTGCGGCTACCGGTGCACACTCAACCAACGCTGTATACTTGAGTCCCGATTTCCAAGGACTCGGACAGTCAGGATTTGGGCCGAGTCTATCAGAGTCCAGTGAAGAGAAAAACCCATATATCATTACGAGAGCTGAGAAATTATTTCAAGCACCCATTACAAATTGTTTATGGGCCCAAAAATATTTCGAACAT
Source organism: Henricia sp. BOLD:AAB3569 (assembly GCA_037783545.1). Taxonomy (NCBI): domain Eukaryota; kingdom Metazoa; phylum Echinodermata; class Asteroidea; order Spinulosida; family Echinasteridae; genus Henricia; species Henricia sp. BOLD:AAB3569. The sequence goes on from JBBELK010000217.1 coordinate 1,227,008, forward strand.
GAAATGCATTTCACCTGCCAAAGAAATTATTTTTCTTGGCCCCAATGCAAAGTTACGAGCTGCCAGAGATCATTGGCACGATCACATATGGGTCTTTCTATAAATTAGGGGTCCAAAAGTGTGACATTTAGTGTCCCCCGTTACACCCGATATGTGTTATTTTTCATACAAAAATCATTAAAATGGCTGTTAAACCATTTTGTATGAATTGTACTTGATGTACTCACCCTTTGAGATGGAAAGTATTTAAAGAATGTGTCCTGGATTTACAAAAACAAGATGTAAAATGTAACGGGGGACACCAACATTGGACCCCTAATTTATAGAAAGACCCATATATGCTCGACAGTAATGCGCTTTGAAGCAATGGACTCGGACTCGGCCTGCCGCGGACTCGAGCTGGACAAACCGCCTATTCGAGTTTCAGAAGACACATGGCCTGTTTTTCACCATCTTCAATAAGTAAGCCACTAGAAAACCTTACTGACCTAACTGTTACCATGGAGGAAGTCTTTCCTTCCTCCATGCTGTTACCAAGTGTAGGATCAGGGGCTAATTTCATGGCGCTGCTAAGCACAACAATTTGCTTAGCAGAGGATTTATTTGCTTTATAAAATGGATTACAAACCAAAATTATACGCCAACTTGTGTTCTTCGCATGGGTAGGAGAATATCTTTTAATACACATCACTTCATGACTTACGATTTTGGCTGGCAATCCATTTTTGCAAAATAAAGCAAACAAATCCTGTACTAAGCAAATTGTTGTGCTTAGCAGCGCCATGAAATTGGCCCCATATCATTTAGACAATATAAACTCATGCAGAAGAATTCACCAATCGCCCAAGACTATCCTATAACCACTCTGCAGGATGTGTGTATAAGTATTACTTTATTTATAAATGGAAAGCATCAACATCACAATAAAAATCTGCATAATTACATGTACAGTGTGAAAAATAATCCATATATACAAATAATGCACTATTTTATATTGTAAGAGACCAAATGGGCAGTCTACAGACTACTAGTACTGCAAGAGACAAAAAAATGGCTGACGCCTTGCTTGATTGATTTAAACACGCCAATGCATAGTTCCGAGATTGCCCAGTTAACCCCGCCCCTTAGATACTGTTGCTATGTGCTCACAAGCCATCGCAAAAAAATGGCGACACAACGTACAAAGCAACGGGACTCGGCATGGAAAGCACAAATTCATTGGAGAAAACTCAAAGGTATTTATGTTTTAGGGTCGACAGTTACCGTAGCACATACTGAGCGAAGGGCTAGTAATGCAGGGATGACATATATTCATAAAAATGGGCTTTCCTACCTTTGAACAGCGAATCGCCCGACATTAAAACCAAAATTCACCCGGTCACAGGCGCATACAACATACAAACTGTATATGGGCAGAAAATCGCGTGATTGTTTGTGATAATTGCATCACTTCGACCTATGTGGGCGCTGTCTGCTAGCTCCGTTGCGATTGGTCGGCGGGTTCGGCTTGATTGACAGGTCGGAACTATGCATTTCATGGCGCTGTTAAGCACAAACATTTGCTTAGCACAGAATTTCTTTGCTTTATATTGCAAGAATGGGTTGCCAGCCGTCAGGATATTCTGCTACTATTTCTAAGAACACTTTGACATACAATTTTGGCTTGTGGCTCATTTTACAAAGCAAAGAAATAATGTACTAAGCAAATGTTTGTGCTTAATTAATAACAGCGCCATGAAATCGGCCCCATTATTATCATGTCAATTACTATCATGTTAATAATGCACAAGACCTTTCGTTTACTGCACATAAACATCAGTGGGAAAATATTTTAGTCATGTAATTTTTTATTTCATTTTTAATCACCAGCATCTTGCCAAAATTTTAAATTTAAGAATGAAGTCAAGTTGAGATAAAGACCTAGAGCTGTAACCATGGCCTGATCTTTGTGATTAATCCTTGGATAACTCCTTGATTTTACCAACATTCTTCTCCATACTCTGACTCCAGTTGACTCCATCGAAGTCTATCACTGTGACACTGTCCACTGTTCCCTTATCCAAGCAGTGGGGTGCTACTCCTGAACAGGAAATGACAAAAGAAAGAAAAAAAACACTAATATTTGCAATGACCCAAGGGGAAAAAACAAGACAAGAAAAAAACTTACTCTAATTGATAGCAATGGCTACTAAACACACCACATGAATTTAAAGGCAGTATACATGATTGGTATCTCGAAAATCAGAAATGTTCACAGATTCACGCCTAACTTACACAATATAGACATGATGACCGTAGAAAACTTCCCCTGAAATGGTTTTGTCTAAAGTGCTATATTTTTTGAGAAATGAGTAAAACAATTATTTTTCGTCTCATGAGACGAAAATTCAATTCACCCATAAACCATTTCGCCCAAGTGCCATTTCGCCCCCAAACCACTTCGCCCGAGTGCCATTTCGCCCAAAATCACTTTGTCCAAACACTACATCATCGCTCCAATGCTACTTTGCCCCTTAAACCACTTCGTGCACAGGCCGTGGTTCAGGGCGAAATGGTTCAGGGCGAAGTGGTTTTAGGGTGAAATAACTGCAAACCCTTTTTTGACTGTTTTTCAAAAGTTAGACGAAGTACGGAGCTGGTTTTTGCTCAGGTTGGTTTTAATCATGCATATCTTCAATCACACGGGGGGGATACAACTATTTGTAACAGTTTACCAATCATGTCCTATACTATTTTTACAGTAAGTAACAAAAGGTGCCCCACGAAATGGCGGCTATTGATTCGATACGGTCTATTGCTTAAAGAGGAAGAATCCCCCTTGACGAAAATCCAGCATTTAGGCTTTTTTCGATAGTCCAAACATCCCTCTTGCCGACGTGGATTTTTATTATTTTTTAATTGTCGGTTTTAAGTGGATAAATTGCAAGCAAAAGTCGCTTTTCGAAAATGAGATTTTCGCGATTTCTGAAACGCTCATTAGGTATTCATGATATGCGCGTGACCCTGTGACGCAATCCTGAGAAAGAGAAGTCAACACGGTTGTTAGCTCCATACGTTTACACGCATGTTAGATGGTGTTTTTTGAAGAATTTTGTTGGTCCAAAAAGCCAGAGATATGCCCAGTAGCTGCGTGGTTGTATGTTTTACCAGACACTATGAAAAAGAAAGAGCGGAAAGATGTTCTTTTCTATTACCAAGAGAGAGAAAAATGAGTCGCTCATTCTATAATTTTGTTATTCTCTAACTGCAAAATTTAACCACAACATACATAAGGAAAAAGTGTTGGACTTCACCGAATAGCAGCCGATTTCACGAAAAAAAGTGCGTAGCTTGCACAACTTTTGAAAATGGCATAAGCCCCATAGGCTTGCGTGTAGTTATCACAGGAATGTTGCGCAGCTTACGCAATAAAAAGTTGCGCAAGCAAGGATTCGTGAAAGCGGCTGCTGAACTGAACTCGAACAATTTTTATGTGGGTTTGTTTGCGTATTGACAAATTTCAAAATAGCACTGGCATCCTTGTTTCAGATGCTGAGCCATTGTATTAAGTCACGCGCCTTTTCATTTGCAAATTTTATCACAAAAGAAAGCACCAAGACCCTCGTTTTTGATGACAATTTGAAATTTCTCTATTAAAGCCCAATACAACTTTTGAAGTTTACTTCACAAGTTGACAGGAAAAACCTGAATAAAAGTGTTGGTAGGAAAAAGGTAAGAAAGGGCATGCGCGGTCTCCGCTTTTTGCTGCGGGCGCTCAACTCCCGACTCCTTGGCTTTTGAGCCTGCGTTTAACCCGGCGATAGAGCTGAGTATTGCTCAGGTCTGAAGTTTCCTTCCCCAGTGCAAGCACCAGGTATCCATTAACGACTGGATAGCTGGGGCCTGCTACACCAGCTGACGCTGGTGGTGATGTACAGCTGAGTTTTCTGGACCAATGGAAAAGCCGCTTCAAAGTTTGAACCCACGACCCTCTGATTGCAAGCCCGATGCTCTACCGCTGCGCCACAGTGCTGTACACTGTTCGTAGCAAGTGTTGGTAGCAATGGTAACAAACATCATGATTTTTCCGTGTAAAATGTGTCAGTTTTTCTTAGCAATGTATAACAACATACCTTTGCCATCTGGATTGGATCTGGGAGTGTAGAAGCTCTGTACTCCACAGGTCTTACAAAATGTATGCTGGGCAACCTTGGTGTTGAATGTGTAACATGTCAAATTGTCCTCTCCCTGTTTAAAATTTTAAAAAATAAAACAAAACAAGATTGCTTTTATGTCAAAAATCCTTATTTTTTACTTTTAAAGCTTATACAGGATTTACAATTAATGTTGAAACAATTTTATTGGACCGTTTGACCGAGAAAAACCTTACTCAAAAGGAGATTCAAGTGGTTCCAACTGTCCAATGCAATAATTCCAAATAAGAAAACGATAACTGAAGATGAATTTAAGATAAATGCGTGTGGCTATATTTTTTTTAAAGCCAGCCTCATGTGAGCAAATCTAGGCCCCCGACTACCGTGGTAGTATGGCTCTGTTTTCCATTCAGTATAGCCAGGGAACCAGCCTAAGTAGGACAGAGGCTTCGCACAATTTATTGAAAACATGGACAGCTTTTTTATTGTTTTCTCAGTACATTGATAAGGTATGTATACTGAGCCGACTTGGTTGGTTTTTTTTTATCACAAACATCCCCAATCACACATGGAGATAACGCCATCTGTAACAGTTTTTTAAAATACTATGAATTGTAGGTTAGGGCGACAAATCGTGTGTAAAAAAGGTATATTAGGGCGACCTGCTCAATAGGGCGACATTTTGGTGTCGCCCTAATATTTTTGAGTTTAAAATTAATTTTGTTAGGTCAAAAACCATTTTTTTTAGGTCGAGAACCATTTTTATGGGGACTGGAGCTGTTTCTCTTTGGTCTGCGACCATTTTTGGAAGCTTTGGGTAAAAAAATAAGGTGTCATTTTGAGTGATTCTTGCCGAAATTTCGGTGGTCCCCGGGGAGAGTCTTCCCGAAATGTCGCCCCATTGCGGCATTCAGCGTTCTATAAATCCTTGTTATTATTATTATTATTTCTTTCTGGTATTCATACCAAGGATTCCTCAATAGTGCTCATTGCACTGTCACTCGTAAGCGTGAGGAAACCCATGAAGAATTAAAATCAGAAATGGCCAGAGACACCGGGGAATATCCCCTTGCTCTTCACGAAAGAATGCTCTGGGATCTTTAGAGTGCGTTACCATTACCTAACACACTGGACCAACGGCTTTACATCCCTTCCGAAGGATGAAGCAAGTGTGGTTGAGTGCCTTGCCCAAGGGCACAGGTACCGCAGCCGGATTCGAACCCGCAACCCCAAGTTTTCACCCATGATTGCGAGTCAATGGCTCTAACCACTCGGCCACGTAATCTAACTTTAAAGGCAGAGGCTCGTCAACGCACGTGTGAGGCCAAATTTGTGCCACGAAATATGCAGCTGCCATGCCTTTGCTATGGAGCTACATATTTCGTGGCACGAGTTTGGCCTCATGCGCGCATTGACGAGCCTCTGCCTTTAGATGGGTTACCTAAAATCTACTTTTAGCAGCAAGTTTCCCTACATTTTTTTAAAATATACATTGAACACGGATTTGGGTAAATTTATATATTGGAATCGATAGCTTATTCAATTCTAAGATATACTTCCCACTGACACTTCCGTCGCAAATGTTGCATTTCTGAGATAATGCACAAAATGACGCGGCGAGCGGTCTGTGCGTAAGCGCAACAACAGAGGGCGCTGCGCGCGCGCGTGAATGGTTATTTTGTCTACTAACTGAAGGCAATTTTTGAAGAAGAAAACGTGATTTTTCTACAGAAAAGCAACATTTGCGACAAAAGTACAAGTGGGAAGTATATCTTAAAATTACATTATGTGTTGATTCCAGGAGGTAATTTCCTTAAAATCTTTGTTTAATGTATACGAAAAAATACCAGAAAAACTGTACATAATGAGTTGACTGAAGATAAACTACTTATTTCTGCTGGTTGGCATCCTACAATACGTTATTTGTGATAATAAGATTATTTTACCAAGTTACCTGCAACAATTTGAAGCACGAGTTGGGCACGATAAAATGCCTGTTCTGTTTCTTGGTACATATACTGCAGCTAGTAAAAGAAACACGGTGGAACACAATATTAGTCAAAGGTACCGAGAAGATTAGGTACCTGCTTTTTTTGTTTCTTTTGATAAAATTTGATAAATTGAACATCAGTTGTATTTTTAGAAATGTCTTTCTCTGAGATTGTGTACACCTCTTGATTTTGCAGTGCAGGACCCAATGTAATTCATACTGCAAATTATAACAGTCATTCAAATATTTCATTCAAAGACAGATTGCATGGTTGGAAAACTATTAAGAACAGGAACAACAACATCACATAACCAAATAATAATGTTGATAAACTGCATTGTAGAAATTTCAGCCACGTAGATGCTGTAATACTTCAGAAGACCATAAAAATCCATGCATGGTTTTTGTGTTAAATGAACAGAAAGAAATTGTCTGCAGACAATTTTTTTTTTCAGTTGGCACTTTCTCCCACAAAGGTATCATGTGGTGTTTGTTACTATTGCTATCAACACAGTTTTTCTTGTCAACTCGTGTAGTAAAATGTTGGGTAACTGCAAATGATGTACTGGGCTAACGGCTTTAAGATGACTGTCTTCCACTTGATCCATTTATTTGGTTTTCGTGCTTTTGATACAAATTTATGGTTAAAAAAAACAAATGCAAATTATACTCCGACTAAAAGATTGACAAAGCTGAGAGATATTTAAAGGCAGTATACATCATTGGTAATCTCGAAAATCAGAAATGTTCACAGATTTACGCCTAACTTACACAATATAAACATGATGACCATAGAAAACCTCCCCTGAAATGGTTTTGTCTGAAGTGCTATAGTCTTTGAGAAATGAGTAAAACAATTAGTTTTCGTTTCATGAGACGAAAATTCAATTCGCCCCAAAACCATTTCGCCCAAGTGCCATTTCGCCCCAAACCACTTCGCCCGAGTGCCATTTCGCCCCAAATTACTTCGTCCAAACACTACATCGCCCAAATGCCACTTCGCCCCAAAACCACTTCCTGCACAGGCCGTGGTTCAGGGCGAAATGGTTCTGGGCGAAGTGGTTTTGGGGCGAAATGACTGCAAACCCTTTTTTGACTGTTTTCTCAAAAGTTAGACGAAGTACGGAGCTGGTTTTTGCTCAGGTTGGTTTTAATCATGCATATCTTCAATCACACAGGGGGAGTTTACCAATGATGTATACTATCTTTAACATTTCATCGGTCAGTAAAGCGAATGAGAATCTCTTGTGGCCCTTAAAGGTAGTCTACATGATTGGTAAACCGTTACAAATAGTTTTATCCCCCTGTGTGATTGAAGATATGCATGATTAAAAGTCAGCTCCATATGTACATCGTCTAAGTTTTGTTAAAACAGTCAAAAAAGCTTTACAGTTACTTCGCCCAAAAACCACTTTGCCCTGAACGCATTTGGGTAAATTAAGTGGTGTTTGGGCGAATTAAGTGGTGTTTGGGCAAAGTGGCTTCTGGGCAAAGTGGCTTCCGGGCGAAGTGGCTTTCGGGCGAATGGTTCAGGGCGAAGAGGTTCAGGGCGAAGTGGTCCTGGGCAAGGTGGTTTGGGGGCAAAGTGAATTCTCGTCTCATGAGACGAAAATTAATTTCTCAAAGACTAGTATAGCACTTCAGACAAAACCATTTCAGGGGAAGTTTTCTACTTTCATCATGTTTGTATTGTGTAAGTTATGTGTAAATCTGTGAACATTTCTGATTTTCCAGATACCAATCATGTATTCTACCTTTAACTACAGGATTTCCCACAAACAGGAAATGTCACATTGCATTGCTGTGAGAATCAATTTGTTCAAACAGGTCCACTTGAACCTGGACGAAATTGCTGATGCAGAACAGTCTGGAAAGCGATCCCAAAGTGAATGGTCGGTCAGTGCCTTGTTATCCACAAGTTCAATGAATTCAACAAACTTCTGTTCTGATCAAGAACTGATATTTTAATAAAATTGCGTTTCATTTTTGGGAGAGTATACTTACTTGCAGTTAAAGACTTTCAGGTTCCTTGGAGCCGACACCTCAAATCGGACTGCCCCACAATGGCATCCTCCAAGATGTGTCACATTTTCTTCTGTCATTTTTGCCTCTTACTTATCCAGTGGGATGTTGGTTCTAAGATGGAAATACTCTGCAATAAAATAAGAATACAATTAATGAAAATGACTGGGTGCATGTTTATTTCATTTTAAAGGCCCAATGACAATTAGCCCCATTATCTGATTATACTCAATGTATCATTTGAAAATTTAACAAGGAAACATTTTACAGATTTCACTCTTTTCTAGAATAAAGGGCATAATATACCTGAAGAATGTTGGTAAACTAGCCTGCAGAAATGTTATATAGGCCCTATTATAATTCTCGAAAATACAAATAAGTCAAAGACAACAGTAAGTTCTAGAGTGATAATGGTGCGATGCAACTGCATGCTGCTGGCGCGCAAAGTCCACGTGGCCGGCCGGCCGAGTGGCTACCGTACCGTACCCGCTACCGGTTGTTGTTGTTGTTGTTGTTGTTGTAGGAGTTGTTGGCACTTATGACAGGTTATGTCCTTTGTGCCACATCAGTATAGTTATCACAATACTATAGTAATTAATGTTGAGGTGGACTTTGGTTTAGGACGCTGACATACTGAAGAAAAGCAGGTCGGAAAAAACTTTGCACTGTCAAAAGATTAAAGGATGAAATGTAACTTGAATGGAAACAAAAGGGGGAAGGGCACGGCAAAAGGGGGTGGGGGTGAGAGGAAGGTGCTCGTGATCCTCCAGACATGCAGTACTGCAAGTGTCCCGCGAGGTTAGACCATGGAGTTTCTTCCTCCATGGTTAGACCGTCTCCCTTGCAATTTAAGGGCATGACACCCCGCCGGTACTTTCGCAGATCCACATACCTCCGGGTGAAGAGGGCAGCACTGTGTCCAGCCAACCACTTACACACTTCCCCCCACCATGTAACTGCAAAATTGTAGGTAAATCGTAATGCAAGTATACATCCCACCACTTGAAGACAGTAGTTAGACCCGGAGACTTTTACAAAACTACAGAAATATGGATTAAGCAATTAAAATACTGTACTAAGATAACGATTATATCTCAACCTTGCAGTTTTTAACAAATTGCAAAATATTATTAACATTCTGGCTTTCTCCCAGTAATCTACCGGTTGTTATGTTACCGTTATTCTTGTGTAGCGCCCTCAGGGTCATAATACGCGGCCGCACGCGTAGTCTTGGTGCAAGACGATACTGCATGCTGCGTGATATTTGTCACTGACCGCCGTGGCGCTGGCCGCCGCCGCGCTAATAAATCACCGACAATCGCCAAGAACAACAGTGTGTATAGCGCCCTCTCTTGACGATTGTCGGTGGTCGTGGTTAACGCGCGGCGGTTAGTGACAAATATCACGCAAATACGTCTTGCACCAAGACTACCGCACTCGCTGCATGCTGGCGGTACCGCGGCCGAGGCGCGGCGGTGATTATCGCACGGCAAGCAAGTAAGTAAACATTGCATGATTGCAGCATGGAGGTAGGGAAAAAAGTCGATCTACACGTATTTATTTTATCTGGTGTTAGAGTATGCTGAGCTTTAAGAATTTTAAATCTTTACCATCATCAGTTTATTACTGGGGACTTGGTTGTAAAGCTGCAGGCCAAAGGCATGTAGGTCTATGAGATTCTGGCCTGTACAATCATACAATAAACCTTATCGAAGTTCTCAAGCCATCATGGGATTGGATGACAAATGAAGCTGGGAATTTTCACACAAACCTATGGGGCTCTGGGGACATGACAATGTTCATGGATTTTATTCTCATTTCTGTGTAGCGCTTGACATGTGATCTTCCCACACGCTTTTGATCAAAGAAAGATGCAATTTTTGACAAATAGATGAAATGAACTAAGAAATATATATTGAGAATGCGCATATTAGGAAATATGGGTGTTTTCTAAAATTATTTAAAAATACTCTAACCCTTTGTGTCGGGTCAGGCTATTGGGTTCTGAGTTTCTAGGGGTCTGCCCTAGTCAGGCCCGACTAGCCTTGCCTGGTCCAAAGGGGTCTAACGCGCTTAAAGGGCGTTTATTCGTTGCACGGGTTTAGTATATTGAGAATGCGCATATTAGGAAATATGGGTGTTTTCTAAAATTATTTAAAAATACTCTAACCCTTTGTGTCGGGTCAGGCTATTGGGTTCTGAGTTTCTAGGGGTCTGCCCTAGTCAGGCCCGACTAGCCTTGCCTGGTCCAAAGGGGTGTTACCCGCTAAAAGGGCGTTTATTCGTTGCACGGGTTTAGTATATTGAGAATGCGCATATTAGGAAATATGGGTGTTTTCTAAAATTATTTAAAAATACTCTAACCCTTTGTGTCGGGTCAGGCTATTGGGTTCTGAGTTTCTAGGGGTCTGCCCTAGTCAGGCCCGACTAGCCTTGCCTGGTCCAAAGGGGTGTTACCCGCTTAAAGGGCGTTTATTTGTTGCACGGGTTTAGTATATTGAGAATGCGCATATTAGGAAATATGGGTGTTTTCTAAAATTATTTAAAAATACTCTAACCCTTTGTGTCGGGTCAGGCTATTGGGTTCTGAGTTTCTAGGGGTCTGCCCTAGTCAGGCCCGACTAGCCTTGCCTGGTCCAAAGGGGTGTTACCCGCTTAAAGGGCGTTTATTCGTTGCACGGGTTTAGTATATTGAGAATGCGCATATTAGGAAATATGGGTGTTTTCTAAAATTATTTAAAAAGACTCTAACCCTTTGTGTCGGGTCAGGCTATTGGGTTCTGGGTTCCTAAGGGTCTGCTCTTGTCAGGCCCGACTAGCCTTGCCTGGTCCAAAGGGGTCTAACGCGCTTAAAGGGCGTTTATTTGCTGCACGGGTTTAGTATATTGAGAATGCGCATATTAGGAAATATGGGTGTTTTCTAAAATTATTTAAAAATACTCTAACCCTTTGTGTCGGGTCAGGCTATTGGGTTCTGAGTTTCTAGGGGTCTGCCCTAGTCAGGCCCGACTAGCCTTGCCTGGTCCAAAGGGGTGTTACCCGCTTAAAGGGCGTTTATTTGTTGCACGGGTTTAGTATATTGAGAATGCGCATATTAGGAAATATGGGTGTTTTCTAAAATTATTTAAAAATACTCTAACCCTTTGTGTCGGGTCAGGCTATTGGGTTCTGAGTTTCTAGGGGTCTGCCCTAGTCAGGCCCGACTAGCCTTGCCTGGTCCAAAGGGGTGTTACCCGCTTAAAGGGCGTTTATTCGTTGCACGGGTTTAGTATATTGAGAATGCGCATATTAGGAAATATGGGTGTTTTCTAAAATTATTTAAAAAGACTCTAACCCTTTGTGTCGGGTCAGGCTATTGGGTTCTGGGTTCCTAAGGGTCTGCTCTTGTCAGGCCCGACTAGCCTTGCCTGGTCCAAAGGGGTCTAACGCGCTTAAAGGGCGTTTATTTGCTGCACGGGTTTAGTATATTGAGAATGCGCATATTAGGAAATATGGGTGTTTTCTAAAATTATTTAAAAATACTCTAATCCTTTGTGTCGGGTCAGGCTATTGGGTTCTGAGTTTCTAGGGGTCTGCCCTAGTCAGGCCCGACTAGCCTTGCCTGGTCCAAAGGGGTGTTACCCGCTTAAAGGGCGTTTATTTGTTGCACGGGTTTAGTATATTGAGAATGCACATATTAGGAAATATGGGTGTTTTCTAAAATTATTTAAAAATACTCTAACCCTTTGTGTCGGGTCAGGCTATTGGGTTCTGAGTTTCTAGGGGTCTGCCCTAGTCAGGCCCGACTAGCCTTGCCTGGTCCAAAGGGGTGTTACCCGCTTAAAGGGCGTTTATTTGTTGCACGGGTTTAGTATATTGAGAATGCGCATATTAGGAAATATGGGTGTTTTCTAAAATTATTTAAAAATACTCTAACCCTTTGTGTCGGGTCAGGCTATTGGGTTCTGAGTTTCTAGGGGTCTGCCCTAGTCAGGCCCGACTAGCCTTGCCTGGTCCAAAGGGGTGTTACCCGCTTAAAGGGCGTTTATTCGTTGCACGGGTTTAGTATATTGAGAATGCGCATAGGCCCTATTAGGAAATATGGGTGTTTTCTAAAATTATTTAAAAATACTCTAACCCTTTGTGTCGGGTCAGGCTATTGGGTTCTGAGTTTCTAGGGGTCTGCCCTAGTCAGGCCCGACTAGCCTTGCCTGGTCCAAAGGGGTGTTACCCGCTTAAAGGGCGTTTATTCGTTGCACGGGTTTAGTATATTGAGAATGCGCATAGGCCCTATTAGGAAATATGGGTGTTTTCTAAAATTATTTAAAAATACTCTAACCCTTTGTGTCGGGTCAGGCTATTGGGTTCTGAGTTTCTAGGGGTCTGCCCTAGTCAGGCCCGACTAGCCTTGCCTGGTCCAAAGGGGTCTAACGCGCTTAAAGGGCGTTTATTCGTTGCACGGGTTTAGTATATTGAGAATGCGCATATTAGGAAATATGGGTGTTTTCTAAAATTATTTAAAAATACTCTAACCCTTTGTGTCGGGTCAGGCTATTGGGTTCTGAGTTTCTAGGGGTCTGCCCTAGTCAGGCCCGACTAGCCTTGCCTGGTCCAAAGGGGTGTTACCCGCTAAAAGGGCGTTTATTCGTTGCACGGGTTTAGTATATTGAGAATGCGCATATTAGGAAATATGGGTGTTTTCTAAAATTATTTAAAAATACTCTAACCCTTTGTGTCGGGTCAGGCTATTGGGTTCTGAGTTTCTAGGGGTCTGCCCTAGTCAGGCCCGACTAGCCTTGCCTGGTCCAAAGGGGTGTTACCCGCTTAAAGGGCGTTTATTTGTTGCACGGGTTTAGTATATTGAGAATGCGCATATTAGGAAATATGGGTGTTTTCTAAAATTATTTAAAAATACTCTAACCCTTTGTGTCGGGTCAGGCTATTGGGTTCTGAGTTTCTAGGGGTCTGCCCTAGTCAGGCCCGACTAGCCTTGCCTGGTCCAAAGGGGTGTTACCCGCTTAAAGGGCGTTTATTCGTTGCACGGGTTTAGTATATTGAGAATGCGCATATTAGGAAATATGGGTGTTTTCTAAAATTATTTAAAAAGACTCTAACCCTTTGTGTCGGGTCAGGCTATTGGGTTCTGGGTTCCTAAGGGTCTGCTCTTGTCAGGCCCGACTAGCCTTGCCTGGTCCAAAGGGGTCTAACGCGCTTAAAGGGCGTTTATTTGCTGCACGGGTTTAGTATATTGAGAATGCGCATATTAGGAAATATGGGTGTTTTCTAAAATTATTTAAAAATACTCTAACCCTTTGTGTCGGGTCAGGCTATTGGGTTCTGAGTTTCTAGGGGTCTGCCCTAGTCAGGCCCGACTAGCCTTGCCTGGTCCAAAGGGGTGTTACCCGCTTAAAGGGCGTTTATTTGTTGCACGGGTTTAGTATATTGAGAATGCGCATATTAGGAAATATGGGTGTTTTCTAAAATTATTTAAAAATACTCTAACCCTTTGTGTCGGGTCAGGCTATTGGGTTCTGAGTTTCTAGGGGTCTGCCCTAGTCAGGCCCGACTAGCCTTGCCTGGTCCAAAGGGGTGTTACCCGCTTAAAGGGCGTTTATTCGTTGCACGGGTTTAGTATATTGAGAATGCGCATATTAGGAAATATGGGTGTTTTCTAAAATTATTTAAAAAGACTCTAACCCTTTGTGTCGGGTCAGGCTATTGGGTTCTGGGTTCCTAAGGGTCTGCTCTTGTCAGGCCCGACTAGCCTTGCCTGGTCCAAAGGGGTCTAACGCGCTTAAAGGGCGTTTATTTGCTGCACGGGTTTAGTATATTGAGAATGCGCATATTAGGAAATATGGGTGTTTTCTAAAATTATTTAAAAATACTCTAACCCTTTGTGTCGGGTCAGGCTATTGGGTTCTGAGTTTCTAGGGGTCTGCCCTAGTCAGGCCCGACTAGCCTTGCCTGGTCCAAAGGGGTGTTACCCGCTTAAAGGGCGTTTATTTGTTGCACGGGTTTAGTATATTGAGAATGCGCATATTAGGAAATATGGGTGTTTTCTAAAATTATTTAAAAATACTCTAACCCTTTGTGTCGGGTCAGGCTATTGGGTTCTGAGTTTCTAGGGGTCTGCCCTAGTCAGGCCCGACTAGCCTTGCCTGGTCCAAAGGGGTGTTACCCGCTTAAAGGGCGTTTATTCGTTGCACGGGTTTAGTATATTGAGAATGCGCATATTAGGAAATATGGGTGTTTTCTAAAATTATTTAAAAAGACTCTAACCCTTTGTGTCGGGTCAGGCTATTGGGTTCTGGGTTCCTAAGGGTCTGCTCTTGTCAGGCCCGACTAGCCTTGCCTGGTCCAAAGGGGTCTAACGCGCTTAAAGGGCGTTTATTTGCTGCACGGGTTTAGTATATTGAGAATGCGCATATTAGGAAATATGGGTGTTTTCTAAAATTATTTAAAAATACTCTAATCCTTTGTGTCGGGTCAGGCTATTGGGTTCTGAGTTTCTAGGGGTCTGCCCTAGTCAGGCCCGACTAGCCTTGCCTGGTCCAAAGGGGTGTTACCCGCTTAAAGGGCGTTTATTTGTTGCACGGGTTTAGTATATTGAGAATGCACATATTAGGAAATATGGGTGTTTTCTAAAATTATTTAAAAATACTCTAACCCTTTGTGTCGGGTCAGGCTATTGGGTTCTGAGTTTCTAGGGGTCTGCCCTAGTCAGGCCCGACTAGCCTTGCCTGGTCCAAAGGGGTGTTACCCGCTTAAAGGGCGTTTATTTGTTGCACGGGTTTAGTATATTGAGAATGCGCATATTAGGAAAAATGGGTGTTTTAACAAATTATTTAAAAATACTTTACTCCTTTTAGCCGGGTCAGGCTATTGGGTTCTGGGTTCCTAGGTGTCTGCTATCGTCGGGCCCGCCCTATTTATGGGCGTTTATTCGTTGCTATTAGAAAATATGGGTGTTTTCAAATATTATTTAAAATTACTCTAACCCTTCGAGCCGGGTCAGGCTATTGAGTTTTGGGTTCCTAAAGGTCTGGTCTCGTCAGGCCCGACTAGCCTTGCCTGGTCCAAAGGGGTCTTAGTCGCTTACAGGGCCTTTATTGCATGTGGTGCAACCGAATGTGCTCAAGGCCAGATTATGGGGACATACTACCAGTCTAATAGTTACGTGCGATATAAAGGAAGAGGTATGGCGCGCCAAAACACACACCATTTTTTTCCGTTTGAATATCGAACGTGCGTCTGGCTGCACGTTCAATATTGAATATCGAACGTCGAATATCAAACCAACTTCACACCGGTGAAGGGTTGTCACAATTTGTTGAGCCAGGGTTGAGCTACCACGTTAGAGCCAATCAGGTGCATTCTTTTGTAAAGTACAAACTGGTGCTGTGCATTATTCTAAATTTTCTCATTTTATTTAATTTTACTACAGTTAGATTAAAAATGACATTTGTCAAAAATTAGGCCTACATCTTTCCTTTATGAAGAACGTGCGGGAAGATTACATGTCAATCTCTTTACAGAAATGAGAATAAAATACCAATTATGTGCAGTTGCTCGCAAAACCATTTTTCTGCAATAATGTGAACAATTCAACACCGCTTACTAGCCAGAGAGATGCTGAAAACTCAAAAGCTGTAGGAATTAAAGCCCCACTGTATCGTTTGCAATGACCCCAAAAGTTAATCAACGAGTTGACAGGGGAAACCTTCCTCAAAGTAAAGATTGAACTGGTAGCAACTATCCAATAAAATGTTTCCGCCCAAGATGATACAATTTTATCAGAAAATAATCCATGAAGATTAAATTACTTAGACATACATGTAGCTCCATGCTTAGATCGTTTCCAAAGAATTTACTTCTCATCTGGGTGGTCCGAAATTGGCGCGCCACAGAGTGCATGACGCGAGCCACAGAGTACCGTAAGCGACCGACTGAGAATTAATATTTGAAACACCCCGTCAAGACCGGCAAAACGCATATGGATTTTCATGTTTTTGGAAAACGTGGTACATTTGAGCTGACATTTCTTCGGATGAGTTTGTTGATGTCTTTCTTTTAATTTATAATGGTTTTATTCCCAGAATCGCTAAAAAACAGATCATCTGTATCAGGCCTGTGTAAACCATTTTTGGTGCTAAAAATGGTCTACGTTTACCAAGACCATCAAGACACCACAGAGATAGGTACATGTACCTATAAACTGTGTTTGGTTGAACCAAAGTTAGACAACTTTATTGTCTTAACATATACCTCTTAACATGCCTAAAAATACATTTTATCTTCTTGCAATGATTTAATGCTTGTATAATAGCCACACCTGTTTCATCTCACAAATTGTCATTGGCCATTTACAATGATTTATACCACTTACAGGACATTCTCTCATATTTCAATTTATCCCCAGGTCAAGAATTCATTGGGTAAACAAACCCATCCTTGAGAAATCACTGCCAAAGGAAATTATGCCTTTGGTGGCTTCTGAACGCACAATAGATACCATGCAGGATTACTGCAGGCTTGGCGGACCACATACACATAGTACACTGGAAGCATTGAGGACTTGAGTTCACTGTGGGATACATTTCCCCGACATCCCGTTGGCCGTAGTTGGTGGTAATTTTCTACCATAGGGCATGGATGTGTTTCATTTACTGCCCGAAATGTGAGCCCGGATTTTGGAATACGCACACCATAAAGCTGCCTGAAATGTGAGCCCGGATTTTGGAATAGTACGCAAACAATAAAGCAGCCCGAAATGTGAGCCTGGATTTGGAATACGCACACAATGGATCTTATTAGGAGAGGAAATAGACCTCAGCCAGATATTCTGATTCAATCGACCATAAAGCACCTGGCAGGTAAGTGCAATAGTGGTTTTCATTTATTAAATTTCAAAAGGTTTAGAAAGCAGTTACCGGTAATGATATTACTCAGTGTTGCTCGTGGCATATTTCAACCATTCATGGAAATTGATGGTCTATTTCCAGCAAAATATTTTGTTTATTTTTAGTTTCTGGCAGAATTTGACCTTTACGAGATAAATGGTGGTGAAGAAGTTGGCCATGCAAATGTAAAGAATTTCCGGCAAGAATTTAAAAGTTAATCATTAATATTTTTCTTTAAAATGACTTATCAAGAATTAGTAAGACAGTACAATGTATGTGCAAATTTGATAGAAAAACTCAAATTTAGGAGTGGGAATTTTAGAAAAAATATTTTTATTATTTATTATTTCTTTCTGGTATTCATACCAAGGTATTCTCAAAAGTGCCCAATGCACTGTCACTCGCAAGCGTGAGGAAACCCACGAAGAATTAGAAATGGCCGGAGACACCGGGGATTAATCCCCTTGCTTTTCACGAAAGAATGCTCTGGGATCTTTAAAGTGTGTTACCGTTACCTAACACACTGGACCAACGGCTTTACATCCCTTCCGAAGGATACAATTAAGAGCAAGTGTGGATGAGTGCCTTGCTCAAGGGCACAGGTACCGCAGCCGGGGGAGGTTCAAACCCGCAACCCCAAGTTTTCACCTATGATTTTGAGTCAATTACCCAAACCACTCGGCCACAATACCCCACATTTAAGGTTTTCTTAGTTAAAGACATTTAAATTTAGGCCATATTTGGCACATTTGCCTAAAGCCATGGTCCTAATTTTCAGGGCATCGTTAAGTGCTGATTTGGCAGGGAATAAGTAGACTGTTTAAAGAGACACGTTTAACTTAATTTGCCACTTCCAATAACTTTATGGCCAAATGGCCCCAAAATATAAAATTATAAAACAAACTTTCATCAAACGTCCTGTATTTCAGATTTCAATGTGCTGTAAAACATACAGTAGTATTAAGTACCAGTATTGAATGCAACACCTGCAAAAGAGACCTTGAACTAACACAGTGTATCAGCAGGCTGCTTTTGAAAATGAAAAATCCAAAGGTCTCTTTTGAAAAATTCAGTTTCAGAAATTTGAATGGGGACCACTGAACATTTCGTCGGTCGCACCACGAAGTGGCGTATCTGCAAACGCAGTAGTAAAACTTTGTTTTAAGAAAATCGCCTTTGAAGTTGGTGAATTTTTAAAACTCAAACTTCGCCGGTTATTCTATCAAAAGTCGTCAGTCTTTTTAGGTGATACTTTTTAGTATGAGTTAAATGACTTAAAAATATACTTGTGTATTGTGTTGATTGTCTAATTAAAGAACACTTTAGCTGAAAACATATCCGTCACTTCGTGAAAAAGAAAAATGCCGACCATGCGTGATTTGCCACAGAATTCGCCCCCTGTCTGTAGTTCTCTGCGCGCGTAATATTTACAACGTCGCCCTGGCGCGTGGCATTTTCACGAAGTGGCGTATCGCGATACGCCACTTCGTGAAAAAGCAATTTATGCACATACCATATTTTTCTATGAGTAGCGTATACGACACGAAGTGGCGTATTGCGATACGCCACTTCGTGAAAAAAAATTTATGCACATACCATCTTTTTCTATGAGTGGCGTATCGCGATACGCCACTTCGTGAAAAAGTAAATTTGCAAACCCACTGTTACGTGGTTTAAGGCAACTTCTGTAATTAAACAAATACAAATTGTCAAGTCTCGTAACTTTGCATAAATGTTAAGGACACCAAATAAAGTCAAATTATACCAAAAACAGAAATTGGAAAAACTAAATTTTTTTCACGGATACGCCACTTCGTGGTGCGACCGACGATTTGTACCACAGTTTCTCACTCTGTTATCACACATAATTTCCTTTTCTATGTGCATGAACCAATGTTTATCTGGCCGCCCAAGCAAATGGTCTATATTTGTCATGGTTATTTACGATTGACACCTTTTTGGCAGTTGGCCAACCACAGGTGTTGGACTAGAGTTGGTATAGGAGCGTGGTGGGGAACAAAAATTCTGGTCCCAATCCTTTGTTCTTCATTATTTTCATTCCTGATAATACAAGGTTCTTGTTATAACATCACAACAAAATCTGCAAAGCCCAAGGACCTCCTACTAATATTAAATAAGATTTGACCAAGTCTTCTTTGTCTTTTAATAGCTTTATGTCCATATTCATGATACGGCCATAGTGGATGGACAGTGGTTGGCAAATTAGGTTTGTTTTGATGTTTAATAGACACAAGATATATTGCAATTTCATTTACATGTAGGTACATGCAGAAAATTGTTATTTCTAAACCAGGATTTGGCTGTTGTACATGTAAGTATTAAAGTAAAGTACGTAAATTTGGTACAGCAAATTTTGCCACTTTTCCAGATCTGTTTACTTTCAGTTCATGTATTGAGAAGTGGCTACACTATTTAGATTTATCGGGATAATCATGGAGCTATGGGATAATGTACAAGTAGACTTACATCAGTATACATACAAAAATAAAATTTTGTAGGAGTTCATTCATGTGCCTGTACATGTATGTCAGTTGTGCTGATAATCACATGTGTCATGTGCGCCATTTGAATAATTTATAAAATGTAATGTACAGTACATTGTAAGAGCAGGGTAGTCAGTAGTTGAAACATCCTACCTCCATGGTTGAAATACATGTAGTGACCATGTACAATAACTCATCAGGACACATTGATGCTTGCCAGATGTTCTTTATGTGGAGTCAATGTTCTTTTACAGTATTACCCTGCCCATCCTTGTGAAAATTACATTGCACTGCATGCAGTATCAAAATGTGCTGTACATATTGTATTGTAATATGTGGTGTGGCATTTGCAGGCTGGTTGTCCAGTGGGGGTGGGGGAGGTAGTGTTCATAAAAACTACCAAATGGAAAAAATATATATGTATATTAAAAAGCAGATTAATAATTGACAGTACATACATTATGCATAATACACACATGAAATTTGTTTGTAAAGTGTCAAACAAAATTGTTTTATAATGAGTCTAAAATCCACTTATCCTACATAAATTATGCAAGCATCTGGATGCATCGTTTGTACACTACACATGTCAGAATAGTCAATTCGGTTGATCTTTGAACAGACCCAGTGTATTGTATCTTGGCAACAGATGATTTACCAACATAAATCTTGTCGTTCTACTAACAGTCGGACAGTTTCTGAGAACAAAAGCCCATTTAGGTGATGTTTGCTCATCATTGTCCCCAGGATAGAGAATATCAAGATATAGTACAAGATACATCTGTACGTGTGCATGATGTACGGGGTACCTCCCCTAGGTTAAGATTAATGGCACATTTATATTTTTGTCTGCAAAAGAAGGTTATATTGCAAGACTTGCGTGCAACCTTTGAAAAAAAGTCTTGCAAAATAAACACAAAGATACACTGTACTGCACAGTTCACATGTATGCCTTTATTTGTAGACAAACAATTGTGTAATTAATCTATACTAAATGTATACACACACTGACTAGAAAAGAAATGCACACATACATGTAAGGTACATGTATAGGGGTTTCACGCGATGCTGTTACCTGGGTTATCTCGAGGTAAACAAAAAATGTAACCCCGATATTACCTGGGTAATTCGGAGCATTCACACTACACTTCTCAGGGTTAGCAATTCTATGGGTAACTGCCTCAAAACCCCACTTAACCCGGTTAATTTCTAACCCTGCTTGCGAGGTGGGTTATCCCACCAATCTCGGGGTTAACGGCAACCTTGAGATGATTCTCTAGGCTTCAGTTGTTGTGTGAATGCCTCCAGGTTTTCTTCAACCCGGGTATGGCCATGGGCTGCGTTATCACGCAGCCAGCCTTGTGCACATACGGTATGCCTGCTGTGAAAGTCAAGTCAATGACATAATTCATTATGAACTGGTACATGTACCTCATCTTAATAGGTTTCTTTTTACGTGTACATGTACTTAATTAAAGACGCCAGTCCATGATGATCGGCAACCTGTCATGATTTAAATTCTTTTACGTGCACTAAACGGTACAAGGTACATGTACATGTACCAGTCTTAACAGCATGCAACGCGTCCTGCACACTGTGACTGTGATATCACCAGATCACACGTTTTTAATCGGCTTTAATAGGAAGGTTTAGATGCACGTAAAATGTGAACGTAAAATGGCTTGAGCACCGGTCATATCATTTGGAGGGCTTGGAACCCAAGTTTGAATTTTTGTCACGGCATTTAAAAGAGTTATCTTGCCACAAAAGTCACATTTATGGATTCGTGTTTTTGTCTGTTCTATGATTTCCTCAAAGTAATGATCAAGTTCTCAAAGCAGTTCGTGTTCACGTTCACGTTTTATGGTCATCTAAACTAAAACAATAGCGAATCGGGCTAATAAATCTGTGTCGAAAAGAATGAGAAATTAGCATGAAGAGGAACTGGATGTGCCTGGGCTGAGGAATCTGTTCAGGGACAATTGGACAAGACGGCAAGAAACTCCAAAGTGTTTTTGGATCTGGCGGGAATCTTCAGGGGAGCTTGATCATGATTTGACCGG
Organism: Henricia sp. BOLD:AAB3569; assembly: GCA_037783545.1. NCBI lineage: Eukaryota > Metazoa > Echinodermata > Asteroidea > Spinulosida > Echinasteridae > Henricia > Henricia sp. BOLD:AAB3569. Next base: position 1,248,599 of record JBBELK010000217.1, read on the forward strand.
ACTCTTGCACAATGCCTGGAAAAACTTCAAAAAATCATTCAAGGCGGTATTAAAAGGGCCACAATAATTGGTTAGGGAGAGGATGGGCCAAATGCAACAATTTTGATGTTTTCGATGCAGTCCTCAACAAGGCCTGTAATAAAGCCAAGAAATATGCAGGACACTCACAGTAGACTACATTGTGTACACTGACCATCCATATTCCAGACCAACATCACCAAGACAATAAGGCACTGGTGGAAGCACTTAAAGCAGTGTCGATTTTAAAATATGGCGAAACCAAGCTGAGCACCATCAGCACGAGCCAAGACGATGACACATGCTGGGGGATATCAATTTTGGATAACTTTTTGATTGATAAAAAAAAGTCAATCTGAGAATGGGAATTTTCAGCACACAGAAGCTTTAGGCAGCAACAATTTATGAAGCTGTCAAAGGCACAGGCTTGCAGCAATGCGCGCGCACCAAATTAGTGCTACGAAATACGCAAAGGCGTGGAGCTGCGTATTTCATGGCACGAATTCGTCGCGCGCGCGCATTGCTGACGAGCCTGTGCCTTTAAGTGAATATTTCAATGTCAACTTACAAAAGACATTTTCAGATTTTGATTAAACTGAACATTTGCGGGTTTTTGTTGTTGCTACCAGTATACATGGGTTAATTTTAAAATTGTCCAATTTCAAGTAAAAACAAACATCTGGTATGGTTTCATTTTAAATAAAATATACATCTTGCTTTCTTGACTCTGTACCACAGTCCAGAGTTAATGCTTAACTCGCATTTTACCCCATGCACATGATCGATCCATTATATTGTTTGCACACAGTGTACACAATTTGTGTAGCTGAGTAGGACTCTATCCACAAATGTGGATGGATTAAATGTATACCAGTCAACGAAAGAAACGTTAAAAAAATTCTCCACTTTTTGACTGAGAACAAACAGCAGTCAATCTGAGTGGAAATTTTCAACACACAGAAGCTTAAATGCACTTATGCATTACAAAAAAGCTGTAATGTGATTTTGTTTCTCAGATACAAGTTTAACTCGATTCTGTATACGTAACATTCTACTGACCAGGCCTGGTTAATTACACACGTATGCATTCTCTGTTTCACCAGACAGTAAACAACCTGAGCTAATTTGGGACAAATGTGATACACTGAAATACTAACTTTGGTACATGTAGGCCTTCAGGTTGTCACACTAATTGTAGAATATATTTTACAAAAAGACTTTTGCCTCAAGGTAAATTTAAATGTTAATGCTATTGAATTGAATGGTGCTGGAAATAAATTTATTAAAAATAAATTTTGTGCATGTTTCTGTGTGTTGGTTGTAACTTGCTAGTCAGTACTGTATAGTGGTGTGAACTTCCCATTGGACTAATTTTGGTAAAACTCCCGTGGTTGTACAGGAGAGTAACAAAATTTAGTCCAATGGGGACGCACGGAGAATTAGCGTCCCTGTAAAGTTACTGTGACCATTTAAAAGAGGACGCGCAAACTTTCCGCTCAGCCGCGGGAGTTTTACAGGGCCCTCGAAAAGTCTAATGGGAACAGTTTCACCCTGTAAAATGAACACGACCCTGCAGTAAACTATGGGCCTGCACAGCAAAAGTTTACTGCAAGGTCGCGGTAGCTTTCCCCATGGGAAGATTACACGAAGGAATGTTACCGAAGGTCACGGTAACTTTCTGTGAGACAGCGGAAAAGAAAGTCCAATGGGAACATGCCTTATTTGGAATGCTAAAAAAAAAATTGTACTTCCACACACTTTTTTTCTTGGTCACAGTCCATGAACCTGACCCAGACTGTAAATAAATTTTAAAAATCAGAATCAAGAACTGCCAAACAATAGCTCTCTGTGGGTCCCACCTACGGTATCGCATTAACACAGGTGGAAGGCATCTCTTTTACAAGTAGTACTTGAATGTTTGCATACTCTGTTGTCAGGTGGTGTATTAAGTATCTCCCAAAACAGGGCAATGGCTTCCACTATTGTATTATTTACATTTCGCCGAAAGTAAACACATTTCTAGCTCTATCTGTGAGGATAAGGCTGCCAGTTGAGTTGGCATTCAGTCATTCCTCAACTTGTCACTTTGATGTTGTGTTGCTGATTTTTATTGACTGTTGACAATGTGGTAGAGATGAAATGCTGTATGTGGCGCAAACATTCCGTCAGAAAGTCCAGGAGGGGCAGATATTCGTCCAAAGGTTATATTGAAATTGACGGAGATGATGATGCGTATATTTCTATTGAAGAAGGTAAATATGCTGTATCCATACACATTATACCATTGGTACGGTATTATAGTACACATAGTTACGTATATTAGCATTGAACTAACATTTCAATTGGTAATGTTACATACTTGCATGAATATCTTGAACTTTTGTTGCTGTTTATATTCTACATTTAGAGCAATTACCAGCAAATAGCCACATTTGAAATAACTGTTTAAAGCTACAATGCACGAGTTGAGAAAAAAATCCTACTACAAACACCACATGATTTTTGTTTTTGCAGTGTAAAACATGTAAAATGGTACTTTGTGGAAGATATTGCCAGCTGGTTGTGCTTTTAAAAAAAAAAAAATAATTTGCAAATATTTGTGTACCAGTGGTCATTAATTCAACACAAATACCATGCATGATTTTTAAGGTTTTCTGCAGTATGCATCTAATTCTACATGTATGTGGCTGAAATGTCTACAAGGCCTTTTGTTAATTTTATTCTAAATGTAATGCTGTTTTTGTTCTTATTGCCAAAATCTGATATGGAATATTTATTTTAGCTCAGGTTATGTTACCGGTAGAGGCCTGTAAAACAAATGACATTTTGTATTTCAATTAGCCTACGCATATACATTATACATGTAGCATATGGTATCAAAAAGTTCCTGGTTGAAATACAAAAACATGAATAGAAACTAGAGCCAGATATTTTTCCGTTTCACATTTTTACAAATTTTGCATCCTGTTTTGGGCTTAAACATGTTAAAGTTCTTTTTAATATGAGGCCAAGAAAAAAAATACTTCAGGGCGGGTAGGTGGGAAATATCTTTTTATTTTTCTCTAAATTTGTTCGGCCGCAAATATTAGGGTGGGATGACAGTCAGTATAATTTTAACCACTTGCACATTACAACATTGCAAATACACAAGAGTGAGCAACTTTTACATGCTTTGAGGGGTAAACAAAATAAAGGCGATGTACACAAAGTTAAGTTTCAGGTACATGTAGGCATAATAAGTTTTAATTTTTTATTGATTTTTTGAGCAAAAAGATTTTCTGCATGATTTTCTAGGTTGGGGCCGCCGGGTAATACTAATTGGAAACACTTTTTTTTTTTTTTCTAGGCCTGACTAGCAGACTAACAATGTTCTTCATTCTAGCAGAAAATTTGGCAAACAATATTGGTGTTTATACAGTTTGTGTAAATAGTAAAATATGTGATGTCCAATCTTGTTGCTGGGATATTGTGATCCAGGTCAAGTGTTCTCATCTTTTATTGAGTCACAGATGCATTCAAGTGTATTTATTTTGGAGCAAAAGTGGTAAAACTCAGCGTATCATTGATAAGCCATCCGTTAAAGGTATACATGTACAGCCTGTGTGCATGTCCCATTTTACCTTTAAAAATACATTTTTAATAACAAAATTAGTTTTCTTGGTATGGCAGATGTAAGCTTTTGAATGATATGTCAGAAAAAAATTGCATAAATTGTACTTTTTTGCTCAACAAATTGCCAACAGAGGATGCTTTTCATTTGGAAGAGCTACATGTACATAACAGCAGAACTGTCCTTGACTGTTGCCTGATGATCAAGGCAAGCAGTTTGCAGTGGAAAGGCACTTAATTTGATCTGCTTCAGTGACCGCATTATGAGACAAATGAACAACCTGCACATGTATGCACGTTAACACCACAATGAACAAAGGCCTACATGTAATTACTCTGTAAAATTAAACATTTTATAATTTGGGGGACTGAAATGTTTGATTATTTTTCAAGGTATATTGGCTCAGACAAACATGTATCGATATAAACTGAAAAAGTTTAAATTAGCGCTGACCTCGTGAAAATTTGATCAAACATGGATACCGTAGCTCAAATATAGGCCGTATTCCTGAACGCGTGAGGGCACTCGAACTAGGTGATTTGGGGGAAAATTGCCCTAACTTTGAAACTCAAAATTAGAGCTTTATTTCTTTGAGGTTTGATTTACAAATTACAATACACCAAGACTTCACAGCAAGGTTTTTTTCTGCAAGAGCCCTTCCCCTAACACATATTTTACATACAGAAGTCACAGGTTTCATTACCAATGTCATGGCAGAGGAACAGAAAATCAAAAAAAATTGAGTTTAAAATTCATGAGACTGTCATCATAGGTAAAAATGATGTTCATTCTTTGGATAATGGTTTTCATGGTTCATCCATCATTGATCAAAAGCAATGACCATATTTTCCTCAGGCTTGCAGATAATTGCAGTAACACCTTCCTACAACAGTATGCAACAACTAGCACATGGCTTGGTATTGTAGAGTGAGCAAACAGCTAAATGACCTTTTGGTGTCAGTCAGGTTTATCCATTGGCTGGTACAGTTTGACAACCATATCCCTAGAAACCAGTAACCTTGACAACCACATGCCAGCTACATGTAGTACATGTACTGTAGGTCATGTTTATGCACTGGTAGAGGGAGCTGTGGCCTACATACAATAGACTTTGATCTTAATTTTGCCATTGGAGAAAATGATTTAATTACTCTGCAGAAATTAAGTTTAAATTGTTTTTAGGCTTTTAAAAAAGAGAGCATGTTTCTTAATTGTGTATTTCACAGTTTCTACAGATGCAAATGGTCATGATGATTAATGAAATAGTAAATTGAATATGAAATCTCATTTAAACTTAAGACAGATTACATGATTGGAAAACGTTTAAAATAGTAACAGCAGCATTACAAAACTAAAGAATAATGTTGATAAACTGCCTTGTGTAAATTTCAGCCACACAATGTAGATGCAGTAATACTTCAGAAAACCTGAAAAATTGGTGCATGGTTTTTGTGTTGAATAAATGGTAAAAAAGTTGTCTGTAGAAAAAAAACAAAAAAAAAACCTTCGGTTGCCAATTTCTCCTACAAATTAAGGTACATGTACCATTTTATTACACAGGGGAAACAAATCATGTGGTGTTTTCTCCCATGACCATCAACACTTTTAGTGTGAAATAAAATGTTGTATTGAGGTTTTAAAAGTCGAATTTAGAAGTAATTACCGATAGCACAGATTTGAGTTTAAAATGATAAAATCTTTTGTTGACAAATACAGATACACATTTGTATGTATGCCAACTTTGCAAAGGTACATACGTGCAATGTATTTGTTTCAATTAGCAGGATGTTTTAGTTAGCTTACTTTATATACTGAAACATTTTAGGTGCTGTCCATTTTATTTGAGCTAGTTTAAAACTAAAGGAGAATATAATTTTTCCATGTTTCTACTGTTATTTTGTTTAGCAATGCAATTTATCCACTGGTAAAAAGATTTAAACATTCCTGACATTTTGAATTACTATCCACAGTTGTGAGGAAGGGCTACGGATAGAAAAGAAGGGCTACGGATAGTAGTCCAAAATATCTATCAAGTATGAAGTCAAGATTATTCCGAGAAATGTAAAGTACAAGTGTGTGGCCATTGTTGTCATTCATCAATGAAGTAAAAATTAGGCCTACCAATTCAGTTCTTACTGTTAAAAAAACCAAACCAAAACAGAGCAAACGAAAAGGTTAATGTGTGTCTCAATTCCAGACACCGTAATTATTTTATTAATCAGAATAAAGATCAGAACGATAATTTTGGAGTAATAATAGCTAATGGTACATCTTGTTTGCCAGCTGGGGGTCAGAAATCAGATACCAGAACGAAAGCTAAGGACAAATTATACAATCAAAAATCTATTAAGAGATATGGTCTGGCAGTCATGCAACAACAGCAATATACTCTGGTCTGGTAGATAGGGAAATTAATCAAAATCAAGATTGACATCTGATGGGTGCACATCAAAAATGTGGTTTGGATTCAGTAGTTACTTTAATTCTATTTTAAAAATCTTTTCTTGTGCAATTCCATGCAAAATGTCATTTCATTACTGAAAAGGCAACCAACAACTTAAACACAACCGGTATGCATGGATTATTAATTGCAATCTAACGATTATTCATTACAGATTTCTATTTTAGAAAAGCTGTGCTGTGGTATGGTAATGGAATGACACATCTTCGTGAAATTACTCTTACAGTTATTAGTAGTCCAAAATGTCAGCAATTGACAGTTTTCAGATCTACTTTTAGTTCAATTAATAGTGACATTTGTTACAGGCCGACTGGTACACAAGAATTGGAAAGAAAAAGCATGGACATTAGCTACATGTATATCCAAGCCTCAAATTAGTTCTCTATGATATATAAATATTTGGGGGAATGATTTTGTTTTAATAACAGAGACATTGTGACATGATAGTAAGCATGTGCTAATTTGTCGATTTTTAAGTGACTGATTTAAGTGGACCACTAAAATAAGCAAGGGGCATAAGACAGATTTAAGTAGCTCACTTAAGCCACGTTCCCATTGGACTTTCTTTTCCGCTGCCTCGCAGGAAGTTACCGCGACCTTCGGTAACATTCCTTCGTGTAATCTTCCCATGCGTTCCCATTTGCAATAGTTTTCAGTGCCCATGCAGAAAGCTACCGCGACCTTGCAGTAAACTTTTGCCGTGCAGGCCCATAGTTTACTGCAGGGTCGTGTTCATTTTACAGGGCGAAACTGTTCCCATTGGACTTTTCGATGGCCCTGTAAAACTCCTGCGGCTGAGCGGAAAGTTTCCGCGGCCTCTCTCACCCTGTAAGTTTTACATCGTGGTCGCGGTAGCTTTACAGGGACGCTAATTCTCCGTGCGTCCCCATTGGACTAAATTTTGTTACTCTCCCGCACAATCACGGGAGTTTTACCAAAATTAGTCCAATGGGAACACCACTTTAGATTGAGTTTTGTAAATTATACCGCCATGGTGCAGATAATATCAGAGAATACCAGCCATTGGAGTCACAAACAAAATTAAACAGAAAGTAGAATAGTTTGTGGAGGAAGAGTACACTTACCTTTTAGCAAACTACTCTCGAATTTCTGTGTCACTGTTTGCCTTATTTCATCTCAATTGGTAAAATCTGCCTCATCAAGAACATGTTTTAAATATATCTTTGCCCATGCTCAGACCATCTTTCTCTATGGCATGTACATGTACATGTACAGTACCTCCATGTTCAGACCACTATACCATACACTTCACTGGTACTGAAATCAAATCTGGTTCTGGTAATAAAACTAATATTAACTGGGCTGGTGAAGGCCAGACAGTATACACAGGCACCAATCATTTATAGACCAGTCTCAGTCTGTGAGCTACATGTATGTAGGGTTGACATAATGTAAGTAAAGTGCCTGGAATTAGAGCTTACTCCACAATGCCAAAAAGCACGCTTCAGGGGGTCTGAATTGAGCTCATGAAAAGAGTTGGTTGAGCTTGCCCAGGGGAACACAAAGTCAGGAGAGGTGACTGGGAAAGGGCACCCAAACAATGTCTGAGAATGTGTGTGTGTGTAGGACCACAGTTGGCGGCAATTGGTGTAGTATTTCACCAGCATCAGAATGCTCCATGTTTGTGATGTGACAACATTGGGAAGCACACACACCCTGTTTTGTGGAGTCGCATTGGACGTACAGGAGGAAACTGAACCCTTGGATTTTGTTTTTGTTTCGGTGGAAGACACATTTTACTTGTTTATGGAATTTGCAGTGGATAGGCTATTGAAAAACGTTTCCAAGTTTACAGTTATGCAGCCAGTGGGGTGATGATGAGAATGTGCTGAGTACAAAAATGCATTTTCTGGTTCCAAACAACATCATGCAGTAACTGGTTGCCACAATGACGGAATACTTGCGCAGACAGCTAATAGGTAAGTACTGGAGCTGTAAAATGAACACACTGAGCGGTGCCTCATTTCCATGGGAATGAAATAACCACAAACAAATGGTTTATGGAAAATTTATCAGTACATAATGGTCCTCATTAGGATTCAAACTTCTGGTAGAGCATCTGCCCGGCGTGCAGCAGCGCAGATGGTGTGAAGTTCAAATACTGATGGAAATGTGTGATTTTCCTCTTAACCCATATTTTTGATAAAGTAATTTGGGTAATAGATTATACCAGTATGTGACAAGTATTTAGTACTTGTAGTGCTCTTACAGTTACATGTGTAGTTTGTTCCACGGGGTAGGCCCTACATGTACGTATTTCATTTTGGAATGTCCTACGTGTATGTCTACTTGTACAATTAATGTATGTACATAATAAATAAAATATAAGTGAGTAATTTTTTTCCCTGCAAAGCACAAGAAATTTTGTATCAGTTAAAGTCAGGAAGCATTCTAGTTACTGTAATGTTTTTATTTGCTATTGAATTGTAGTGTTAATGTACCGGTATATATACCGTACCAGTGATGCTCTACAGCGTAGTGGATAGAGGAACGCTGTTCTTTCCAAAATATTTTTGTGTGATTATACAAGATAATATAATTTGGTAATTGTAGGACTTTAATGTAATGTGCAAAAACTATGAATACTAGGATAGGGCGACAATTTGTGTGTAAAAAAGCTATATTAGGGCGACGTGCTCAATAGGGCGACATTTTGGTGTGGCCCTAATATTTTTTTATTTTTAAAAACATTTTTTTTAAGGTCAAAAACTATTGTTTTAGGTCAAAAACCATTTTTATCAGGACTAGAGTTGTTTCTCTTTGGTCTGGAACCATTTTTGGAAGCTTCGGGTAAAAAAATAAGGTGTCATTTTGAGTGACTCTTGCCGAAATTTTGGTGGTCCCCGGGGAGAGTCTTCCCGAAATGTCGCCCTATTGCGGCATTCAGAGTTCTTACAATTAGTGTCATCATTTTCCTATGGGAATCTAGGGGTCGATTTAAAAAAGCGCTACGATCCCTCATAACTTGAGTTGCACGTTACACATGTATTTGAGATGCACGTTACGGTGATTTTCCATCGCAACCAGTTTTACGAAGGATCGTAGCACTTCGTGATATCGGCCCCTGGTATACCGTAACTCTTGCCACAATTTTTCATTTTGGTTGGATGTTGCTACATGTACATCATTTTGGTTATAAAAACAGGTTTTTAACGTTTATTGTATTTTTATTGACATGCTTTAAACAAGCAGTTGAACAGGCTTCAATCTTTTGGGTGTCAACAAAACAGACCATAAACATATTTACATAATATACAGTTTGTATACTTTGTTTTATATTTCTTAAAATTTACAATACAATTTGTACTCTGACCTCTACCGGTAGTATGATGCAGTTTAAATTATGGATACTACATGTAGTCATACTTTTTATACAAGTGGAAAGTTGATTCTGCTACAATGTACATTGTATATTGAATAATACTAGGCTCCCAAGTGTTACATTATAAATCAGAATGTATCACTTTGTTCATTGTAACAAATGACCACAACAATGAACACCTATATGGATCCCGTATGATCTGGTAGTGATTTTCCACTGTGCCCAAGTATTTCAATGGCATTTCTTCATGCCTGACGATTATGTAACATCGATACAAATGTGGACAGATGTCCATGAGTTCAAATGGGAAATCTGGATGCAGTGAAAAGCACGCCCTACCAATTGAGCTATGAAGCCAACTGGTGGTCTCAAATCACATTAGGTCAGTTATTTCTCACTGATTGGGATTGGCTATCACGTGAGCTTAGCAAGCCCTACAGAGGGATAAACCCTTTTGCTTGTACATATCTACAGTAAATAAAACTTCTGTACATGTCGGCTACATTGTACCCCACAAGTGGTACAGTTTGCATGTGTTTGAATTTCTTCATCCATTTTTTTCTAACTTTAGATATTTAGTTGATTACTAATCTTTGGTTTGGCTTTGTTTACAGATGAACAAGAGAGAGTTCAGAAGAAAACATTCACAAACTGGGTCAACTCTCATCTCAGAGCTTCTAAGGTAGGAATACCTGCAATGTGTGAAGAATTTCATTGGGGTTTTAAAATGCTATTTGTTAACTTAAGATTCTTACATGTACCAACCTACAATGTAGAGCAAATACTGCAGAGTACATGTATACATTTACTAGACAAGTGTAATTTAACAGTGAATTATAAAATGCAATGTGAAAGCAGCTCATGGTTGACCCATGCATGTTAAAACTGTACACAGCTAATTTATTTTTAAACATGTTTAACTGCATTCCAGTCAGTTGACATGCGCGATATAAGAAAATTCAATGTACTTAAACGCGTGGCAGCGAGTACATACATGTACTCCATTTAATCCCATCATGCTTTACGCAGAGTGGTTTAATATGTCATCTTTCTTGTGGGTTATAGTGTGAAAAGGTCTGTTGACCCTTTTTAGACCCACCCCTGATCCTGCCTTGACCTGGCTTTGACACCACCTTGAACGTACCTTGACCCCTCCTTGACTTTTCTTTAGTCCTGACCTTATTCTGCATGGGGGATATTTGTACATGTACATGTATGTAGCTTTCAAAAGTCAAAATGTGCCATTTACATTTTTGGCAAAGGTTCAAAATTCTTCTATCTGTGGTAAATGTCATGCATGCTTGACTTGGCATTAATTCATTTATTTTGTTAATTTTTCTGCATGTTCAGCGTGAACCCAAGATACAGGTCAGTGACCTCTGTGAGGACCTCAAGGATGGCGTGGTATTGCTTACATTACTGGAGGTGCTGTCTGGAGAGAAACTGGTAAGACCTAATTTATACTAACTTGATAATGCCAATAGCTATTATTGAACACAATTGTTGACTACTTGATTAAAGTGGTGTTCCCATTGGAAATTGTTTTGTTGTTTAACTATGTACAGTGGTTGTGCAGTAGAATTACAAAATTAAGTCCAGTACTGGTAGGGACATGCCGAGAACTACCATCCCTGTCAAGTTACCAAAGCCACCATGTTAAACTTAAGGTCGTCGAGAGAGGCCATGGAAACTTCAGTCACAGCTAGTTTTACACGGTGTGGGGGGGGGGGGGGGGGGGGGGGGGAGCATGGAGAGCATGGATTCTCAATCTCATGTTTGTGTGGTGTCACCCCGGGGGAGTACTTGGAATGTGGGGTGTCTGTGAATGCATGGTGTTACTTGACTTTTGAACTGAGCATTTTTTATTCATTTTTTAACTTCTTATCTATCTTCAGGTGTTTCTGATCTGTATCAATTGCATGTTTAAGCCAGACAAATGTTGAACTTTTGGGGGATACCCAAAGGTGCACTTGTGAAAATGTGCCCATACAACACAGTGTATGCTACAAATTGTACATATCAAGAAAAATTCGCTGAATGCGCAATTTTGTGGCATTTGTGCATGTCGCTCATCACCCAGGGGCAAAATCTATTCCTGCTCACATTATAGCCCTTTTGCCCCAGGAAAGTGCCTTTATTAATACCTGGGGGATACAATTTCCAACCAGGTTCCTGAGCACGGGTTTACTTTCCATTGTGAAATGGCAATCTCTGGGATTGCACAGGGTTAAAAACTGGTGTGAATCGTGGCTTGTTTTAACCTCAGTGTTGTCCTAATCCCATCGCTGAAATGTTGTGAAACTTTAGCCTTTTGCTTGGGGAATAAATGTGTGGTTGCCTAATTTAAACTCTGTTTTATTAGGCCCAATAGAGGACACACATTCATCATTTGCAAGACAAAACCTTTTTACGGGTTCCTAAAATAAGCTAGAGCATAATATATCTAAAGGAGGATGTTGGTAAACTTGTCTGCAGAAATTTACGCTACATGTACATGTATACATGTGTATCAATGCTTCAGAAAACCTCTAAAATTTATGTATCTGTGTTGCCCCCACAGCCATTTGAGAAGGGACGGAACATGAAGAGAGTTCACTTCCTCAGCAATGTCAACACATGCTTGAGATTTCTTGAAGGGAAAAAGGTATGTTTACAAGTTAACCAAATTTTACTGTACTTCCTAATTTCTTTCAAATTTGGACCTGAGACACCAGAGGTAAAAGGCGGAAAAAAAACACTACGCTAAACCAACCACCAATTTTTCCAAAGGAAACCTATAATAAGAGGTAGTATTATACTAGATCTCACAGCTCAACTGGTAAAGTCCTGCCTGGTGTGTTGGATGTCACAGGTTTAAATCTAAATGTGGACCCATACTAAATGATTTTTCTTTCATCCTTTGTTTACGTAGATCAAGTTGGTGAACATCAATGCCTCAGATATCATTGATGGCAAGCCACCTATTGTCCTGGGTCTGGTGTGGACTATCATCCTCTATTACCAGGTAGGTTTTGTCTTTGTTTTGTCCTTAAAGTCCCTTGTAAATTGACTTTTTTTTTCACAGTTCAACTGATGTGGTATAAGCCTTTGAGCTGTTGCATAGCAGCTGTCTAAAGCCAGCGTACATTGACCTTGCACCTGGAAGCAACTCAACTGATCAGTTGCTGTTGTTGTGTGCGTTGCGCGCACATCGACAGCAACTGATCAACTGGGAGCATCCAGTCTACATTTCCAGAGCACGCACATCGACATGGCAACTCGGTAAAGCCTAGCGTACATCGACCTTACAACTGGAAGCAACTGTTGCTTCCAGTTGATCAGACGCACTCGTGCAACTGAGAGCTACGTCTACATGTACATCAACAAAACTGACCGCCACTGGGTACAACTAGTTGCCAGAAAGTAGATCATGAGCAACTTGCGGCAACTGGGATTTTTTCCAGTTGCCAGTAGTTAAGTGCATGTACATGTACATCATCTTTTCAAGCAACTGATCAGTTGCTCCCAGTTGCTGCGAGTTGCTTCTAGTTGCCAGAAACATCAGTTGCTACAAGTTGCTTCCAGTTACAAGGTCGATGTATGCTAAGCTTTAGGGGGCAAACACTTTGCCCACATGCATCAGGCATATGAGTACATGTACATGTAAGTAGTTTGTTTTTCCCATGTCTCATCATTTAAATAAGAAAACCTACATGTACCAATGGCTCCTGGATCAACTTTAGCGGTGCTCCTTTTGTAAAGTGGATCAGCAAATTACCAAATGCTGTTTAAAAAGTTCATACAGTAGCATACTTATGTGGGGCCCATGACGTCCTGTATTCCAGAGCAGATACCTTAACCACTCGACCACCGAGTAAGCCTGACATGAAAGGCTAGGAGTACTGCAACTGATCAACGCTGATTTATCAGAAGCATAAAATGCCACATTTGCAAGACCACATAAAGTGCAATTTTATCGGTCATACAGTGAAAACTGCAGCTCTAGCAAAGGCTTTTGTAGTTGGCAGCTTAGTTTTTCAAAGCTTTGTGAAACAAGTAGTTTAGTGTCAAAGCATGAACCCAAAGAGACAAAGTCTTATATGTATATCATTCATATCAGGCAGCTGTTTCATTCGCTAATGAATAATTGGGGGGAAAGAAAAAAATATATATACAGTACATGCACAACCCATGCACACATTAATGAGTACATGCACACACCGAGCATGACCTTTGACTGCAACTTCTGGCACCGCGCTCGAGATCAACTACAGAATGTACTCGGGATCATTGCGGTTAACACTGACACATTCTTATCAGGGGACCAATCTTGATCCCGAGCTCGGGACCAGTGTAAACACGGTGTAGGTTCTGGGTAAGAATTGCTGCCATGGTTTATTGGTGCCTTGGGTCCTTGGCGAGGTCTCGGGCGAAAACTTGGGCGAGGCCTTGGGCAAGGTACTTTGCAGTAAATAGCCTCTCTTCACCCAGGAGTAAATCGGTACCTGTAAGTACATGTATGTATGTATGTATGTATACATGTATATAACAGGTAGTGGAAGAATTTGTGTAAACCCTGACAGGCATAATGAATGCTGGTGAATGGTGGCTGGAAATGGATAAAAATAGTGCTCAAATTCATCAGAACTGGGGTTGGAAATGTGACATGCAATGCCGATGATCTGGGATTCATTTGGCGAAAGAATTAACATATTCCTACAAACGCTTAAAATTATCTTCGTAATGCTCTCATGGGTGAAAATCCCTTCCCAAGTTCCAATTAACATGCATGTAGGTGGTTGGGAAATTCTGCTCAAAATTATGCTGGTGTATATTCCAGCTTGAATTTAGTAGGGGCTAATTACTGTAGAATGGACCAGAAACATAATGATTTCATGGTTTGTTTACATGCCCACAAATCTGTGAGTGAGTCTGGGGGTACAACACGATATAGGGCCATAGGAAAGCTATATGTAAACAAATTGTGACGTCATTACGTTTCAGGTCCATTGCAGGTACACTGCAAATGGAGTATATATACCTTCAAATTTACAGGACATTTGCAACTAGCATCACATGAATGGCATAGCCAATGTACATGTACTTGGTTTCTATCTTTATTCATTTGCACGTCAAGGACAACAATGTAAAGATCTGCACCACTCATTTCTCACCCCCATTGCTGGCCAACCCATGAACTGGTTCATTGTTGCCCAGCATGTTTTTATTGGAGCATAAAAAGCCGAGTGCCTGCTGTTAGTGTTAGCCAGTATTTCTTGAGAGGGCTGGAAGCTTGCAAAAATAATTTGGGTCACACACAGATCTCATTCTGGTTACCAGGTCATGTAAATAAGCTAGCACTGAATGTTGCCCAGCATGCACAAATTTCTGGTACACTGGGAAATGTTACACCTGGACACGTTATACACCAGTGTGTTTATACTGCCAAGACTATTGTAGGCATCAGACTGCATGATCTACATATGTGCAGATCAATGGAGTAGAGGTGGACATTAGTTGTGAGGCGGTCACACTGTATTTTTAGCTCCTTGCACAAATACTGCCATATATTGGCTGAACAGTTAGGCTTAACATGCAATAACAATGACTCCCTTGTGTCGTTACTGTGTTTTTTGCTGTGATGTTGGCTTTTATGATTTTGTAAAACACATTTTCATGGATAGCCTCTTTTTGAAAGCAACTGTGCAAGGAGCAATAGTCCTTTGGAGACCTCTTTCATAAAAAAAAAAGCTGGTTGAAAATATTGCTTATTCGCTGGCAGAGTCGTGATGTCACATACCGGTACGGGTCATTGAACCGTTGCTTTGGTCACTGGTTCACGCTCACATTTTACTAACATTATGTTTGTGTACAGTGTATTCTATTATTATTCTTTTAGAAGAAAATATTTAAAAATATGGACAATAATGACTTTCACTGGTGTGCTAATAATACCTGCTCTCATAGCGATACACTGTCTGCCTGTTATTATGTGATCGTTGTAACAGAAAAAAATGCATGGAAAATGTTCCCCTTGTGGCTTGTATTTAAAACGAATGCACTTATACCTGTTGCCAATGTACAAGTAGCGTGAACCTGAATGCAGCTGAATGCAACCTGGGCGGAAGTTGATGTCACACTCTAGCAGCGAATACATAGTACAATGTATTTAATGTTGTTCGAAATTTTTTTTACAAATCTGACAATCTCTTTATTATTCCTGAATTGTTTGGATTCACCAGTAATTTAAAGGGTTTCAACAACATCATAATGGAATTCAATGAATCCTAAACAGGCATTTACACAAGCTTTAACAAAATAATGTGCTGTGGACTTTTTTGTGTACCGTACCTGCACCAAGTTGACAATTTCTGAAAGGAAACATAGACAAAGGGTGTCAAGCTTTAACAAGTACATAAGAGATATTGATAGGACAAATTTCATGAGGTTTGTTGTACAAACAAAATATCAATGTATTTTTATGGAATAAGCTCAAATAAGCTCAGAGTTTTAAAACAGTTATGAAGATTTCATTGTGTGACTGTGTCACAATAAAACTGTACGCGATGTGCCCTCTGATGTCACAGCAAACCAAAACACACCCAACATTATGTGCACGCATCAAGTTTTGTATAAATTTGATTTAGGAATAAGGTCGCATGTCAAAATGTCTTTGGATTATATGACCTTTGGCATCATTACCAAACCAAATTTATGCAAAACAGGATATACATATGCACATAACGACAACCAATTTTCAACAGAGGGCACTTTTAATAGATATAAACAAAGAGCACATCGTCTCTGATGTGTCCAAAAGTTGCTCATAGTCACAGACACCTACATGTATTGCAGTTTATTAATTTAGAAGAACTTAAAACTGCTTGCAAGTTACATGTACAGTTGCTTGCATGTTAATTATGGCTGCAGTTAATTTGGAGCTTTCAATTTTTGTTCGACATTGTTTGATTTATTTGCTTCTGTTTATCCTGTAAAATCCCTGTCATGCTGGTGTACATTTTTTGTGTTGTTCATGATAACCCAACCTGTAAAAATTGCATGGCTCAATTGCACGCTAGATAAAAGACCTGCTAGAGAGGGGCTCCTGGTTCGGTCTGGTGGCCTCCCTAGCCACGTCAAAAGTCGCTGCTGTGCACCTCTTCTGCGGTTGCAACGTCCATAAAATGATGAGGCTGCTAACATTGTGGAACCAGTCGCAGGTCAGCTATCCCATCATGCCATGTTGCTTTTGGGTAGAGGTCACTTACGGTGGCATCAGTGCTTGCACGTGTGCTTACATGTATATCATACTGGTCATTGTAGCTTTGCAGTGTATTGCCGAATTCATTACTACCATTGCCTTATGTCCTTGCATTCTCACGCTCTGCGTCTTGGGATTATGTATCAGATCTAAAATTTGTGTCTTAAAATGCTGAATTACCATGGTAGGGGTGCGAGGGGTGGTGGTTTGACACCTCCCCAATATTTATTTTATTCGGCAAATTTATGGTACAGTCGGCAAATCCAGCGACTCCGTGAAGCAGTCGGCAAAATTCTTCCAGCTACGCCGCTGTTTCTGCTGTGTGAAGTCAGATGGAACTTTGCTGTGATTTAGCTGTATAGTAAATCATAAATCAAATGTAACATACCAGTACATATGCAGTATTACATACTTAAAAGCCGTTTTCACACCAAAAAAAGTGTGGCTAGTACAGTACAACTTTTGAAATTGACTTGCGTAATAAAAAGTTGTGCATGTGGGCTAACGCAGTTGTGTAAGATTTTGTGACGGCAGCAGCAGAACAAGGGCAATTTACAAACTTGTCAAATCATCAACTTTGGCTCATACGTGTATTTAGGTTCATAAGATTTTGTCTTCAAGCAAACTTGACTCTGTGATCTTACTTGTTCATCCATGGCAATAGACCGTGGTACATACAGCTTTTCATTACGGTACTCTACATAATGCGCCATATTCTGCAATGTGTCTCTTATGCAATAAGTAAAATAAAACAATTTAGATAGAGTTGAAACACTACCACTTGGCCTCTACTGTGAATGAAACTGCATTAGAAACTAACATTTGGCATTTTGTGTGAAATTTTTGGTTGCAGATCAGAAGTGCAGTGTTGGTGAGTCAGTGGACTGTTGCTATTGGCAAAAATTTAAGTTTTGTTATAAATGTTATAGGGCAGAAAATTATGTTGCACTATTGGCTGCATGGAAAACCTGGGGGGGGGGGGGGGGGGGGAAGGTGGATAAAATTGGTTGCATGTACGTGTAGTTTTGGTTGTCTGAGTTTGAAGGATGGTTTTTTGTTGATTTGTATTATGTTATGTAAAAATGCTTTTTCCATCCAAATTGTACATACTTTACATGTATTTGAATGTTTGATCATTAGACCTTTATCACGGTGCGGCCATCTTTCCTTTTCCCTGTTAAAATCAACGTAACCAAAGCGAGGCTTGCAGGAAAAATGGTTTGGCCCCGTGTTGAAATTGTTCATTGTGTGCATCACAATGATACACGTGTAGCATGATCGAGAAAACGCATATAATAGCGCAGACAGTGATTCTCTCAAAACAACAGTATATTACACGCGCTATAGTACGGTCGTGCAGACGCACTGATTATGTCCGACACGTAATATGGGGAACAAGACAAAGATGGACGCACCATATCGCAGTGTTTCACATGTTTAACCCTTTGATACACTGATTGGTTTTTCTTTTTTTTATTGATTTGGGTGGTCGCTAAAGACTGCCTTGTGTATCAAAGAGTTTAAACTTGCTACCCCTGCTCATCAGTCTCAACTACATTTTTCAAACCTCTGCTCCGTGGAATTTGTACGTAATTATTGGCTACTCATGTGCAAACTAATACATACACGTATTACACATTCACTGCATACCATGGCAGTACATGAACCGGTATACTGTATCCGGGTGGAGCATTTAATGACAAAGTGCCATGCTAATGAACACATGCACCATGATTTGGCTTTTGGGTTCTGCGAAATATGCACATGCATGGTGCATGACTGGTCATGCACTGGGAATAGTTTTCACTTGTGGAAGTTTACTTAGATATAAATTTATTTGGTACTGAAAGAAACCAAAGGGAAAAGTAACAAAATGCATTGTCTCTCAGGTGTGTCGAAGGACTCGGGTTTTCATGATCCAATGGTCCGGTGTGGGCGCAGGGAATGTGATTTAATGTGCCCCAAAATGTGCTCCCCCAAAATGTGTCGTGCCGTTCCCGACCCCTGTAACTCCAACCCCCCGCGCGCGCCCCTCCCCTTCTACCAGCTGAGCCATGAGGTACAATGTTATAGCAGGGATGAAACTTTTTCTGCATTTCTGCGGTGAAGGCTTTGTCTCAGTGGTTTGTGACAAAGACTTTTCCGCGGAAACGCGGAACGGGTTTCACCCCTGGTATAGGCTACTCCTTTGAACAGGTTTTCCCTAAGAACCCGCCAGCATTTCTCTCGGTGTAATTGCATAGATGTGCAACTGAGCAAAGAATAAACGCAGTATTATTACAGAAATCAAATAACCAAAGAAGGTATATATAATTATGTAAATGTACCAGACAACTGTATCAATAAAAGTAGGACATTGAATGAGAGATAAAAAAATACCAGTATAATTTACAAACATAATGTCCTTGTAAAGACTAAAGCCCCTTTCACACTAGACGAATTCCCCGGGAATTCCCCGGGAAATTGCCGGGGAATTTCGGTCGGTCTGTTCACACTACCAAAGAAATCCCCGGGAAAAAGCTTTTCCCCGGGAAATATTTACCCCTGCTCGGGAGTAGGGTTAAAGGAGAAATCCCCGGGGTTTAACGTTTTTCCCGGGGAAAAGCAACTAGTGTGAACGTCGCAGGGTTTGAACTTACCCCACCTTTTTGCGTCCACGGGTAATCTCGAAAGGTCACATGGTCACAAATAGCGCGCCAAATAATTCGCGCTGTAGCTTAGTATTGTGATGCAGTACCTTTCAAATTTTTCGTAAATAAATTTACAGTTAAGTACAAAACACAAATAATAACGTTTGAAAATTATACAAATAATTTTATTTTAAAGAATATGAGCAAAATGAATGGTTTTAATTTGTAATAAAAGAAGTGTCGTGAACAAGACTGTGTTTAGCTTCCTTCTCGTGTACGTGTATTTATAATGTCCCGTGTGGTTAGGTACCAGTCTTCTATTTTCTTATCCGCATGATGCGTGGCCCAGCGTGTCAACCTGACATATCGCATGTATATCGCACGGTGTAAACAGCAACAGCAGCTTGTGCATAAAAATGCGCGCGCCTCGCGGCATTGTGGGATTGGACTTCCGCCCACAATTCATTTGGGAACTTCCTGATGGGCGCCCTCAGTTTACACATTTCCCGGGGTTTGATGGCCAGTGTGAAACGACCGTGCATATTCCCGGGAAATAGTGTCCCCGGGAGTTACCAAATGGGTCTAGTGTGAACGGTTGCTGGGGCGTTGGTGGGGTAAAAAATCCCCGGGAATTTCCCGGGGATTTATTTCCCGGGGATTGGCTCTGCAGTGTGAAAAGGGCTTAAGGGATGCACTTGTGATAGCAGTAATGCACATTCATTGTACAGTGGATTAATTTGCTGTAGATTAAAACCATGCAACATCTGGCCCACTTAGCCAAATCACCCCATGTGGACTTGTACAGTTTTGCTAATGAAAGCCAAAAAGTGTAGTTTTCCCCTTGTTTTTAATACACAAAACAAAAAGCAAAAGCAAGCACAACAAACCCAGAACAAAAACAAATTTAAGCATCTCTTGTCTCTTAGAGTTGAAAAAAATGTTGTTGAATGTTGCTCACCATCACCACTTGCAACCAATAATGTCCCATTCCCATACCATAATTCTAATAAGGATGTAGTTGATTACTGGCTGAAAATGTTTGCAAGGAAGTAAGCAATTTAACTTTATCAACCGTGACCTACTTATTTCATAATGCAAAAGAGAACCCCTTGTGTCCTCATGGGATGAAAAACACAGAGTAAAATCTGAAAACCCAAAAAAATGGCAATCCTGAATACTGGCCCAGAGAGGATTCGAACCAGGGCCACAGAGGCAAAAGGAAAGTTCTGCTAATCCAACTTGACCTAATAGTATTGTACATGCTTCCAGTACTTGTGCATTTTACATTTTGTCCCTGAAATTTTAGAGTATTGCTGATTTTTTTTCAAACCAAATTAGGCGCATTTTGCAAACATTACTCAAATGTCACATTATTATAGTCTGTTTTTTAAACTGTGAAATATAAATTTTAGATACATGTATTCTATCAACAAAATTACTGCTCTTCTGTAAATGGACGTAACATAAGCCAATTTGAAATTTGCTAAGTAGGTCGCACATTGTGTCTGTACCTTCATGTTCAGACAAACATGCATGCCCAGTGCTCCATAAACACAATCTCCTGGCACATTGCCAGATAGTCCGTTCCTTCAGGCTGCCAGTAAAATAAAATGACAGGTTGGTCTATTTCATTAATGTTCGCTTGACCTAGCATGCATGATGCCCAGACCTAATCTAGCAGGGCTGCTTAACATAATACATGCTTAACTGCACTTTCCTTTTGAATGATATGTTTATTAAAAAGAAATTATATTACGATGTGGGATTCAGTGCGACTGTTGAGCAATAGTGATTAGTAACTGATAATATACGACCTACATGTATGGTTTGGAATAAAAAAAACAATTCTCTTATGTTAATTTAGCCAAACCACATACAAGAGTATCCCTGAAGGCTAAAATGAAAAATCTTCCCTTGTATAAATATTTGTGTTCTGTTGACATTTGCCTGCCCCAATTAATCAACTCACATATTATTATTATTATTATTATTATTATTATTATTATTATTATTATTATTATTATTATTTCTTTCTGGTATTCATACCAAGGATTCCTCTATAGTGCCATTGCACAGTCGCTCGCAAGCGTGAGGAAACCCATGAAGAATTAGAATTAGAAATGGCCAGAGACACCAATATCCCCTTGCTCTTCACGAAAGAATGCTCTGGGATCTTTAGAGTGCGTTACCATTACCTAACACACTGGACCAACGGCTTTACATCCCTTCCGAAGGATGGAGCAAGTGTGGTTGAGTGCCTTGCCCAAGGGCACAGGTACCGTGGCCGGATTCGAACCCGCAACCCCAAGTTTTCACCCATGATTGCGAGTCAATGACCCAAACCACTAGGCCACGGAAACCCCATATGTCATGGTCAAAAGATTCCTAATAATGAAAAAACTAAGTGCATTACAGCTGACAATGTTTTTTAGTGGAGCATATTCCAATTGCCTAGCATTTCAACTGTGTAGCATGCCAAATACCGATATTTTGTGTGTAGCAGAAACGACTAAGATAACCGTTAAAAGTGTTTACCAACGC
This sequence comes from Henricia sp. BOLD:AAB3569, assembly GCA_037783545.1. Lineage (NCBI taxonomy): Eukaryota > Metazoa > Echinodermata > Asteroidea > Spinulosida > Echinasteridae > Henricia > Henricia sp. BOLD:AAB3569. The sequence continues at coordinate 1,270,442 of JBBELK010000217.1, forward strand.
ATTGGCAAAAAAAACCCGTTTAATGCCGATTCTCGCAGTGGAAGCACACTGTTTGCTCTTCTTCCTCATTGCTGCAAGATTGTTAATTTTAGCAGTGAGTGGGTGGCTCAGTTGCGGAGGAGTATTTTTAAAGGTGCTGGTATAAAAACAATTTTGTTACCATTGAAATGTTAATGAAACTATTAAAGGGAACTGTTGAACTGTTTCATTTCAACTTGCAAAATGACATTCACAATGCTGTATTTCCTGACACAATGTAAAATGCACAGTAGTATTGAGGTTGGTGTACTAATCCGTGCAATTTTAAAGTTTTGCCACCCACTTTATAAGATTGGATTTACAATACACAAGCTGTCCAGATGGTCAACCTGTTTCATGCAAATTTCAATGACATTTTCAGTTTTCCAGCAGTCTAGTTAGGCCTGCAAACAACGCAGCTACATGTACTGAAGAGAAAACGTGCAGTTGGTAATGTTTGTTGCCTTAACACTCCTCAATCCTCCAAAATTAATACAATTTTACTACACCCTTGGGAGTTGGGGAAAAACTATGGTTCATAAGTGCTGCCAAAAATGTATCATTATACTGCTTATTGGTTGGAACTGCTTGCATGTTAGTTACATGTCGCCTACGCCTACACATTTGACAATGATATATTGGATGGCTTTGAGGGTGATATGAGAATATACCGCACGAGTCATGAAAATACTGAACGAGCCGAAGGCGAGTTTGGTATTTTCTTGTATTTTGGTATTTTCTGATACTGCTGCACAGTAACAGAAATGCACGGTATCCGCAAAAGCTTCATTTTATATAATAATAATTTTTTTCATATGATCATTTTACATGTATGTCATGAGTGACTATATTTTCCCTCATGTTTTCCCCTGGATCTAACATTCAGTAGTACCATTTTTATATTAAAAAAGTACATATAAAATAGATACATTATACATGTATGTCTGTCACAAACAAATCATTTTGTTTGTGAAACTCGTATTATCGTGAAACAGCAGCAAGAATATACCATCAGTGTGTCAGTTTTATATACAAGCACCTGCATTTTGCTAACTCATTTTGCCTAACTCATGTCTGGTTTATATATCGAGACCTTGGTTGATTTCTAGATCTGCAGGTTGTGGGTAGGAATCTGGCTGCGTGTGGCCATGGGCAAGGTACATGTACCTTGTCCCAAATAGCCTCTCTCCATCTAGGTTAATGAGTTAATGGGTACCTGTGAGCCTAGGGTAGTTGAAGTTGGTGTTGTTTTTGATAGTTTATGGACACCTAACAGGCAACCCAGGCTGTAGGTCCCATACTGCCCAGAGAGGTGAGATATGGTTCAATTAAGGTTGCTATTAAGAGATTAATTTGTTTGCTTGATAAAAATGGTTTCATAGTCAAAATTGTATGTCAACTTGTGTTCTTGACAAGAGTAGCAAAATACCAGTCAATTGTTATGTAAAACCTGGTATACACTGGCACTTTTTCGGCCAACAAGACTCAACGCGACTCAACTCAACTCAACTCAACTCAACTTGTCGGCTAGAGTTGGTGATAGTCGGCCTAGTTTTTCAACACTGTTGAAAAATCAAACAGTCGTTAAGTGGTATACACCTAACGACTTTCACTAACTAGTTCGCTCCAGTTGAGTTAAGTCGCGTCGGCCGAAAAAAGTGCCAGTGTATACCGGGCTTAATACACATCACATAAGATTTTGAGTACCATATTAACCCATTTTTTAGAAGCAAACAAATTTTGTATTGAGCAATTTTTTCTGCTTTATGAAATTGGCTTCAGGGGGTAATAATGTGAAGTGCCATGATCTATGCGATATGTGTGCTATATAGATCTACATCATTCTACTTTTGTTAATTCAATGGGTAATATTGGAAGGTCAATTAAATGAAATGGTATGAGGTCTCATATGACATAAAACAGGTTTTAGGGTGCTTATTTCACAGGTGCACTTGGAGCTTAAAGGGCCTGTTACATGCTAAACAACTTTGTGCCTAAGATTTGCTTCATAATGACGGATTACTTGTTCAGCAAGACATACTATTGTTCGTTTGTATGTAAAATCAATGAAAGGTGGCCTTTTTCAACTTTGAAGATTTCATTGCAATAAATCACAGACAGAGGGCGCTGTTTTGAGTGCATCACATAAGGAAGACAGAAGGGAAAAGTTAAGAAAAAACATAAGACTTCAAGTTGGACTTGTGGCAAATTGCTGCAGTTTCTACCCCTGGTTTTGTCATGGCTTACAGCAGGCAACATGTAAAACAAACTCAAACAGCCATGGATTACAAAAGTTTCAGGAAATTTGAGAAAAAAGTGGAATCTTTTGTGCACAGTTAAATGTGATTTTACTCTGTCTGCCTCTTGTGACATCGTGACCTTGGTCATGAATATGCATATTTGCATTAGCATAAAAACTAAAAACCTTTGTTTTAACCCCCAAAGCAAGCTCCAAATAGGATTTTTATGACTTTAACTGAGTAGAGTGGTTTTAAAGCATAGATTTCATTGAAAAAAATCCTAAATAAGGGGCCCTTTAAGTAAAATTGATGATAATTTTTCCCCCAAAGTTTAAAGGGCCTGTGACATGCTAAACAACTTTGTGCCTAAGCTTTGCTTCATAATGACGGATTACTTGTTCAGCAAGACATACTATTGTTCGTTTGGATGTAAAATCAATAAAAGGTGGCCTTTTTCAACTTTGAATATTTCATTGCAATAAATCACAGACAGACGGCGCTGTTTTAAGTGCATCACATAAGGAAGACAGAAGGGAAAAGTTAAGAAAAAACATAAGACTTCAAGTTGGACTAGTGGCAAATTGCTGCAGTTTCTACCCCCAGTTTTGTCATGGCTTACAGCAGGCAACATGTAGAACAAACTCAAACAGCCATGGATTACAAAAGTTTCAGGAAAATTGAGAAAAAAGTGGAATCTTTTGTGCACAGGTGAATGTGATTTTCCTGAATGTGTGTTTGCCTCTTGTGACATCGTGACCTTGGTCATGAATATGCATATTCGCATTAGCATAAAAACTAAAAACCTTTGTTTTAACCCCCAAAGCAAGCTCCAAATAGGATTTTTATCACTTTAACTGAGTAGAGTGGTTTTAAAGCATAGATTTCAGTGATAACAATCCTAAATAAGGGGCCCTTTAAGCATGGAGGAAGAAAACAGCATGTCACTGTAGGCTTATTTGTGGTGTCCACAAAAAATAAGTGGAAAAGCACCATCAAGAATGTACATGTACAACGTTTCCAAAATTTGATTGGTTCATTTTATAACCAAGATGCTTGCTTTTCCAAATTAGATTTGCACAAAGCATTACACAGAAAGCGTAATTGAGACTCCAACCTTGTTTATTTTGGTCAATCCAGCAACTTGATAATGCCCTTAGACTGTTAAGAATTGACCGTGAACCCCTTGTCCCCATTCAATTGTGCCAGCTTGCAGCCTTTAGGCATGTTTCTATTGAGATTCATTTAGCGTATAATACCAGAAAAGAAGGAAAATTGTGGTCTTTGTCATGTTTGTGTAAAATTTTGTTCTTTGTGTAAAATTGTGGTCTTTTCCGCTATTTGTCCGATAAATTGCGCGATAATTTTTCCTGGCAGTTTTCTTTCTCGAGGAAGGGAAATATATATACCAATAAATATATCTGGTAAATGCCAATAGAAACACATACTGTTCTCCTCAAGTGCCCATACAGGGGAGAAAACATAAACACGTGACCGCACAATGACTAATCCTTTGCCTGTGCTTGACCCCTGCATATGACCTTTATCCGGCAAATTCATGAAGCGTGCTGAAAGGCCACAAGCTGGGCTGTTTTCCCAGACAGAGCAACTCAGTAGAAGCTTCAAGTTAAATATAGAGAAATACTTGTTTGGAATTATCATCATATTTAATAACAAATTGCCAATGCATTTAAACTTTAAAAGAAAATGACATGTAACATCTTGTCAACGATTTTAATAGCAAAACGGCAAAACATGTGCTACTGTACTTAAAGAGCGTGTCTAGATCACATTTTTTACCCACCCATTTTCCCCATGGGTCTTTAGAACATGATATCAATTGTCATATATTGTATTTTACTCATCACCATTCTTAAATTTCACATTCTAAATCCATATGTTTTCAAAACCACCACTGTTTTGTAAACTAATATATCTGGTTCCATATATAGCAGTGCAGTAATTACCTTTTAGCTCCCATAGTATCTAAATTGGAGATTGCAAATTTCCTGTTTTCTCCCCATGGATAGTATTTTGGGAGGTATTTTACATGATTGTCAAAACAAAATCCGTTTTTCTGAACATGCTTAACTAAACAAATCTGCTTAATCAAATATCCCCTTCTTTGGGGATTACTGTGATTTCATTGCAACAATTACTGATATGCAACATTTAACCTTGGATTTTCTTTCCTTCCAAAACCTCTTCCCAACAGATTGAGCAGAATGCAGGGGCCTTGGAAAAACTCTACGAATCCGGCTTGTCAAGCAGTACCGACAGCTTGGCCAGCGAAGCATCACCAACACCAACCAGACGAGAGTTGGGTGCAGCAGCATCACCTAGCAGCAGCAGAAGCAGCAGTAGTAGCAGCTATCTGGGGCCGCCACCAGCTAAGAAAGCAGCTAGAGCTGTGTCTAAATTGAAGGGCAAGGTGTCGGCTAAGAAGGCTCTGCTGGCATGGGCACAGAAGGCTTCGAAAGCTGCTGGGTGGGTTATGCTTCATACATGAACAATGCAGATAATTTGTGTTATCCAAGTCCACATCCATGTTCAACCGTTTAATTCATTTGAAGTCCATGTCTGAGTCTTAAAGTTGGTGTTTCAAAATAACATGAAATTTTGAATTCATGGCATTGCCTGTTAGTGTAACAGGCCCATTAGCAATAAGTATTGGCTATTTTACATGTTTCGTGAGATGTCTTGTGTGTTGGGCATTACCAAGCTTAGTGCACCCACAAATTTAATTCTGGAAAGGTTGTTGGTTCTACGCGGCCAATACTGGGCACTATGTGGCGATTACGTGGCTTTACGTGTAATATACATGTACGTGGCCCTCACAGGGGTAGCCACGTGGCTGTTAAGTAGGCATCATGGCAGTGGACAGGGCTGACATTAAACTTAGAACTTTTTGAAATTCCCACTCTACCCCACAGTAAGTGCCACATAGACGATGTAACTGCCACGTATATGCCGTAACTGTCAAGGGATAGCCATGTCCAACCCCATATCACAAAAATGGCCTTACGTGGCCCTTACAGCTGGGCTTTACGTGAATGTGTGACCTCGGCATTAAGCTGACGAGCTGATCTTTAGTGGGTGCACCCATGCAACCATGAGCATACCCCGTAAAAGCTTATTCGTGGCTACTGCATTTTTACTACTCATTAGTAAATGTCAATACTTATTACTTGTCTCCTGATATCTTCTATACAGGCCTGGTCTTGAAATCAAAGACTTTGGACCAAGCTGGAGGGATGGCCATGCCTTCAATGTCCTGATCCACAGCATACGAGAGGACCTGATAGACCTGTCACTCCTACCACAACGCACAAACACAGAGAACCTAGATGAAGCATTTGATGTAGCTGAGAGGGAGCTGGGGATTTTCAGGCTTTTAGATGCACAAGGTGAGGTCAAGATCTTTGAGCGTGTTTCTAGGGAGCATGATTATCATTTTAGAAATGCTTTGGTACCTTTATCCATTCATCCTTAAAATTGGTTATTTACCGATATCGTCAAGCAAACTAGAATCCGTGTTTCTGATTGGTGACACGTCATCCATTGGTTACGGTTACTATTATCTATCAGTTGTAATGCACACTCACCAATGAGGCAGTTGCTAATATGTAATTGATTTGATGGTTTCAGTTGGCCCTGCTGATAGTTCTACATGTAGTGGGTTTCAAAGACCTTTTTGGAGGGAGGGGGAAGTGGTACTGATAAAAAAGGGGGGGAAAATCAGTGACTGATAATATTATATTCCAAGGTTTAGGTCAAGATTATAATTTCAAAGAATATTTCAGCATTGAAACTGCAATTGTCCCATTGACTTTCTTTACTGTCTTGTAGTATGTATTACTTTCAAATTTTCTTCAGTTTTGTGGCAAAACTTTTCTGAGAAAAAGAAGCACACAAAAGATTTGCACAAGGATTCACCTAGTGAAAAAAAGGATATATACATGTATTTTCCGTGCAGGCTGATCAGACAAACACTCACATAAGGACCCAACAAGTAAGCATTAGCTAAAAAGAAACCTGCCTACTATAGCAGACAAGTTGTGCTCAGCATCGTATCTAAGGAAAATGGCACCTAAGGCAAGCACTCAAAGTGCGCCCACTTGCACCCTCTTAAATTGCAAATAGGCGGTACTGCGCCTCGTAACAATGATTAACAATGATAAAAACACAGATCATACATCTGAAGAAAAAGTGCCCCTTTGAAGTGGCACCCATGGCACGTGCCCTGCCTGCCCTAGTACCCTAGATACGCCGCTGGTTGTGCTTGTCTTTAGCACTATTTCATGGTGTCGGCATGCTTAAGCATGTGTATGCTTGGAGACAGCTGGTTTTACAGTTAAGTCATGCTTTCGATTGCTTACTACTGTTAATAATGCTCTCTCCATGAAATCATCTGACAGTTGGTTTAAAAGTTGCCCAATTTGCCTGAATTGTTATTTGCTGGAAATTATTTTAACAGATGTTGATGTGAACAAGCCAGATGAGAAATCCATCATGACTTACGTCTCCCAGTTTTTCAAGGCATTCCCAGAAACGGGGACCAAGCCTAAGGTATGTAAAAGTATACAAATATTGACTGCTCATGAGGGTGATGGTGCAAACTATCGTCCCGAGGTGATCTTGAAACGGCAGTCCTGCTATTTTCCCGAGGCCGCAGACCGAGGGAAAATAGCAGGACTGCCGTTTCAAGATCACCGAGGGGCGGTAGTTTGCATCATCACCCGAATAAAAGCAGTCAATATTTGTTTTATATACCTCATACATTGATTTTTTTGTGTCAAATGATTGGAATTTTTAGGACAAAATTCAGTTTTCAGAGAGCCAAGCCAATTGTCCGCGTAAACGCGAAAACCACTGCTAGTTGCTTCACGCGAATGCGTCTCCCGTGCGCTGGCACACGCTCGCGCGATTGCGTACGCGCTATGAAATAGTACTTTTAGAAAGTACTATCCTTTGACCTATTGCGCAAAAGGTCAAACAATAGTACTTTTTTCAGTTGCCCACTGAAATGGTTGAACTAATCTATGTCGCGTGATCTGCGTTTAACCAATCAGTGAATCAATGTATGAGGTATATAATCTTGTTTATAAACTAGCTTGTGTTGCTAGCCCTTGTGTTGCTAAACTGGGCTCAAAAAGAAACTTATAATTTTTCACATGGTCATATCTTAAAATCCTGTCTATCAAAATGAACCAAAATTACACACCGGATTACTTCAATACTCTACTCTAAACAAGCAGTTGCCCAACTGACAGAACTGAAAAATGCACTGGCAACATAGAGTTTAAGGCACGTGAAGAAGTCAAAACAAATTGAAATGAAGGTAATGTCAGTTACCCAAACACAGATATCAATAGTGTGTGTGTCCACCATGTGCTTGGAAGCATTCAGTGCATCTGCTACGCATGCTGTCCACCAGGTTTCTGATGCAGGCTTGGGGGAGATTGTTCTGAGCTGCTCTGAGTGTTTGTGCATTAACAGACGGATTGTCCACTGCCGAAACACATCGCCCGAGCTCATCCCACAGTTGTTCAATCGGATTGAGATCCGGGAACAAGAGCACCCATCAAACAGGTGCTGAGTTCGAATCTGGCCTTCACCATTGTGCGCTTTGATTCTTAAACAGCTTTGAACATTAATCTCTGAATGAAATTATTTTAAGATATGACCATGTCAACAATTTTAAGTTTCTTTTTGAGCCCAATTTACATGTAGCCCTTGTGTTAAAGCTCATATATATGATTTGCAATGCCTCAAAGTTTTAATAAACCATTTGACCAGAAAAACCTTCTCAAATGTAAGACAGAAGTTTATATCTTTTTTATAAGAAAACGATAATTGAAGATAAATATATAAATGCTTGTGCCACATGTATTGTTTTTACAAGGATGCCATCATGTGAGCAAGACTAGGCACCCGACTCTACCATGGTACAATGTAATATGGCTCAAACTGGCCAATGCTAGTTCATACATGTTATATTACATTATTAGTTATCCCACGAGTGTAATACGGCATTATGTAGTGCATCTGCTTCCCATATACCACAAGGCCGAAGTCAAGCAAACTTGACGCACAGGTAAGGGCAAGAAGTGCAACATGCAGAGAATCGTGCGCATAACAAGTCGCATCAAATGCACACACGTCACGTTTGAATTCACAGTCATGCAGTATGCAGCTAGCTCCGTGTAGGGGACGCAGTGCGTTTGGAAAACCAAGGCGCATCACGCAGAGTGCGACATAAAAGTCGGAAGTTGTACATAGTCACACTGTTGTTGCCATGGATCTACCAATCAGAAACACGGATTCAAGTTTGCTTGAAGATAATAGTTAATGTTACGATTGACAGAATTTGCTTATTTTTTGGCTTGCTTTTGCAGTCGAACCTGGATAATAAGAGCACTTTTAATTCCAGATTCTGCTTGTAACATTGTTTTAATTCCTGATAATACAAAGTTTGGCTGTATTTGTATCTTGATGAGTCAAACTCTGATAACAAAAAAATCAAGATCAGCAATAATCCATTCTCCTCAGAAGTACACGTATAACATGGTGATTTTCTTTTTCCATTTAATTATTCTTGCAGACAAAGGCTAATAAGGGCGAAGACGAAGAGACCAAGATGCATCGAGAGATTGAAGATTGGTTGGTGAAGGGAGAAGTGATGATCGCAGCCTCCAAGCAGAAACAACGCACTAAGCCCGATATCTACAAGGTAAGGTGGCAGTGTCAACATAGACATGGCCCGCTATTAATTGAAGTGTTCTCCACTGCTAAAACGGCCTAAACTGTAACAAGTGTCCGTCCCGGTTACGAGCGTATATTGGAAATTTGTACACAGGGTTTTTAGAAAGGCATGTTGTCACACTATTTGTAACCCTTTTTGAGCCTAAGTTATCTCTTCAGAACAACTGAAACTTATTTCTTTTATTTTGAGACTAGACAAAGGTATTTCCTCGAAAATATGGTTTGTGTTGCCAAAATGCCCCCTTTACCGTGGAAAGACCCAAAACCGGAAGTGGAGAACGCTGAATTGTACTGTGGCTGTAGGAGAAAGTTTCTTTGGTATTATTTCTCAGAAAATGTGTTTAAGCATTTAGGTTACCTGCCCCACCTAGAAAATTATGCTAAACCTGTATTCTTTTTTTTCAAACCCAAATAGGGGGCTTCCTCTTGTGCGTTTCTATCAACGATCACCTGCTTTCTAAATTTAGACATTCTTTAAAGAGCTAGAATCCCCCTTGAAGGAAAATCTAGCAGTTAGGCTTTTTTCGATAGTCCAAACATCCCTCTTGCCGACGTGGATTTTTTTTATTTTAATTGTCGGTTTTAAGTGGATAAATTGCAAGCAAAAGTGCGCTTTTCGAAAATGAGATTTTCGCGTTTTCTGAAATGTCATTAGGTATTCATGATATGCGTGTGACCTCGTGACGCAATCCTGAGAAAGAGAAGTCAGCACGATTGTTAGCTCCATACGTTTACATGCAAAAAACTTGGAAAACCGTCTCTGTTTAATAGATGGTGTTTTTTGAAGAATTTTGTTGGTCCAAAAAGCCAGAGATATGCCCAGTAGCTGCTGTATGTTTTACCAGACAATATGAAAAAAAAAGAGCAGAAAGATTTTCTTTTCTATTACCAAGAGAGAGAAAAATGAGTCGCTCATTCTAACTTGTACCGGCCGATGTTTAAACACGTGGGAACTACGGCCCGCAGGGACCAGTCCATGCTGTACACAGACCGCTGTGAATGCCGTTCATTCCGTGACAAAAACACCCGTCGCAATGCACAAGTATTTACTTTAAAAGAACTTCATTGTGAGCCACAATTTCATCGTTTTTTCACAAAACAGGTAATAGTAGATTGTTGTCATATTACATGAAGTGTTTTTCACGTTTGTATTTTGAATTACAAGCACAAAACAGGCATGATAAACATTCACTTTGTGTATTTTCCATTCAATACTGCACAGGCCGTTTTGTATGTTTCTCAGGAAGATGTCAAAACCCTGTTGATAAACAAACCAAGTGACCTCAAGCGTTTCAGAATTTCGGGTGAAAAGGGTCGGAACTGCTTCGCGTTTTAAGCAAAAGCCTGTAGATTTTTTGTGGAAAACAAGTTGTGATGGTGTTGTAGACACATACACCTCCATGATAAACAGGAAAACCTTAAAAATGTGGACGGGGGGGATACTAGCTGTTTAAACACTTTATAACTAGTCACTGTACAGTGCTGGAATGCAGTATTAACAGGTCTACTTATTCAATAAAAAAAATACCTGTCATCCCACTCTAATATTTTTGGCTGAAGAAACTTGGAGCAAAATCATAAAAAGATATTTTCCATCTACCCAACTTAATGTTTTGTTTAATTTTTTAATTTTTTGTTTAATTTATTTTTATAATTTTTAATTTAAAAATATTTATTTTAAAATTTGTTTTAAATTTTTGTTTTTAAAAATTAAAAACCTTGAATTTTTCCCTTTGGAATAAATGTTGGTGTTGCATTCTTTTTAATTTTTAAATAAGCCAAGAGAGGTAAACACTTTTTATGTAGCTAAAGAATTCCATTTTTTCCCTTGAGTTAACATATCAGCACATTCATGTTCTAAAGGCCACCATCATACCTCTCGAGTCAAGCATTTTCCTGTCTAGCACATGACCTTTAAAGCTCGATGAATGTTTTGAAGATGGCACATTGAAGATGTCATGAGACGTGTGAAGACATATGGTGACCTCATTCAGAAAGGCTAAGAATTCTTGGACTGATGTGGGCTGTCTGCACTGAAATGCTTTACATGATTAGCAAATGTCTTTGCCAAGCTAAAATCAAATTAACTCTTGTCGTTGTGTATGGAGGTTGGCATGGACTCATGCTAAGCAAGCTTTTTTGATAAGCAGCTTTTGTAATTGGCACCTTAGACAAGTATTTTTATTACAGCAGTATAGTGCATTAGTAGCAGTATGCTTGTGAGCTGTGTCCACATTTCGTCACGGTCTGCAAAGCAGACTGGATTGTTTTAGTTATCCTTGGATTTATAATGGACATATCTGTCTGGGGATTTTGAAGTATTCGTTCCTCTGAAGTTGGAATTCAGAAGGTCCAGCTGTTTTTTAAAAATGTATTTGAGTTTTTTTATTGTGTTCCTTTTGTGTTCACTGTAGAAGTCACACAGGGCCATCTCCAGTGTCTAAATAATATTGTTGTGCAGCTTTTTGCTATATTTTAAATGCAATTTAGACTAACATTTTCAAACCAAGATTTGCAAGAAATTAAATAGTTTTTGGATGTTAAAGTTTGAGAAAAGGGACAGTGCTTTATGGTGAACTGTAGGCATCACTCGGGATTTTTATTTTCCAACGGAAGGAAAATCTCTAGGAAACAGTAGGGTCAGCATTTGCTCTCACATATATTTGATTGTGTTTGGTCTCCTTGTTTTATGCCATTCTCTCCTACTGTGATTCTGTACTTTACACCTGCCATGTGCACCCGGTCACATTGCATAGCAACACAAATTTAGTCTGGTATTCTGGATACTAAGTTTGTATGTGATAGGAAGTATGGTATGTCTGTACATCAGATGCGATTCATGTGAATGATAATATGATAATGATATTATGGGCTTATACCACGCACTTACCAGTGGAAATCCCTATCAATGCGCACACAAAAGGCTTACCGATGAAATCATTAATTAATTAATTTCAGCAATATGCAGAATTCCAAGTTGAACACAAGAAGCGGCAGCAGTTAATGACTGCAATCATGGAAAAGCGAAAGAAGAAACTCCTCGTGATACTCTCCGAAGAGCAGTGGGACGTCACCGAGTCCCGTTGGTCCAAACTGGTTGCCAAGGAGACAGAGTGGAGGCAGTCGTTGGAGGTGGGGCTTGCCGGTGGGCTGGGACCGTGCGGTGATTGGCTCAATAAGGCAGAGGCTCTTCTAGATGAGGAACTTACTCCCTTACAATCGCAGGAAGAGACGCATAGTAGCATGAAGCGGAAACTAATTGCACATCAGGTGAGTTGCCTGCAGTTTACATTTTATATCCCTGCAGTGTGTTTCTATTGAACATCTGAGCCGGTATTCACAAAACTCAATCTAAGCGGGTTACTTAAATCTGTCTTAAATCTAAGCACCTCACTAAGATGAGTGGAGCACTTAACTTCGTATTCACAAAAGATTTGAACGCTCTGCCTATTTTAGTGGTCCACTTAAATCAGTCACTTAAAATAGCGCATGCTTAACACTGTCACATCACAATGTTTCTTCGATCGAAGCAAATATCGATTACTATGCGCGTTTGTCATACGCGCACAATTTATGCACATATCATACACACATATGTGCACTTGCCCGACTTAGTAGAGCACATACGTACGTATCACTATTGGTTGTGCCAGATATGCAGTAGCTGCAATGGTCAGTGGCGAATAAAGACGTAAAACGAAGGCTTTCTAAGATCAGAATGATCGGAATCTGTAATCTTCCAATGTCTAAATTGTTTAGGGGGTTCTCTAATTAATCATATATTCGTTTCTCGATAATGTGCTGGGCGTAAAAACACTGCAATGGCAGACGTTTGGCCCACCAATAAATTGACTTGAGACAGGTCAGACTACACTTAAACTTGAGTCTCGAAATTAAGCGGGGCACTAAATATAAATGCGTTGTGAATAGCACCTAACTTTTAGGTTTGACTAAAGTCTAGAATTTAAGCGGGACACTTAAATTTTCTGACTTAAAGATAGTATACATGATTGGTAAACTGTTACAAATAGTTTTACCCCCCTGTGTGATTTAATATATGCATGATTAAAACCAACCTGAGCAAAAAACCAGCTCCGTACTTCGTCTAACTTTTGCAGTCATTTCGCCCCAAAACCACTTCGCCCTGAACCATTTTGCCCTGGACCACGGCCTGTGCACGAAGTGGTTTTGGGGCGAAGTGCCATTTGCGCGATGTAGTGTTTGGACGAAGTAATTTGGGGCGAAATGGCACTCGGGCGAAGTGGTTTGGGGCCAAATGGTTTTGGGGCGAATTGAATTTTCGTCTCATGAGACAAAAACTAATTGTTTTACTCATTTCTCAAAGAATATAGCACTTCAGACAAAACCATTTCAGGGGAAGTTTTCTACGGTCATCATGTTTATATTGTGTAAGTTAGACGTAAATCTGTGAACATTTCTGATTTTTGAGATTACCAATGATGTATACTGCCTTTAAGTCGTTTTGTAAATACAGCCCCTGGAATTTTACCAGTACATTTAAACCCATTTACTGGTAAATAGCGGTTAACGCAAAAGTACTATTGAATTGCTCTATCCGGGAAATAGCCGAGCTTTCGTAAATTTGCAGGAAACATGCACAGGCATTAAAATCAAATTTAAAAAAACATTTTACAAACACAGTGTCCAAGTGAAGTACAACAAAATAGTATTTGAAGGAAAATGTTGGTCTCTTCCACAAAAAGATGAAAACTCCATTTCCAACGTATGATCCTTTCATCAAAGCTCGTATACAGGATTTGCAATGGCCCAAAATGTAATACATGTATACCATTTGAACAAATAGAAGTTGGTCCAACTGTCCAATGCTTCTGCCCATGATGATACATTTTTGAGAATGCATTTAAGATGTATATAAATGTGCATGCACACGCATTTTTTGTTTACAGGGACAATGAATTTAGGTCCTCGACAACTGTGGTATTATAACTCCATTTCCCATGCAGTATTATAGCCAAGGTACCAGCCTAAATAAGACAGGGGATGTGCACATTTGTTTTTGAAGCATAGCCACAGTTTTTCATTTGTTTTTCATTGGTTTTCTTGTAACATACATGTAGATGAAGTACTGAGCTGAGTTTTTGTGTCCCCTGTTACATCAGATTTTTTTTGGGTGTGAATTCGGGACACATTCTTTTAATGCCTCTTAAATCTCAAAGAGCTAGTACACAAAGTACAATTCATAAAAAAACATGGTTTGAAGGCCATTTTAATGGAACTTGTTTGGCAAATGGCACATTGTGTGTAACAGGGGACACCAAAATGTCACAATTTTGGACTCTTAATTTATAGAGAAACCCTTATTCACAGGTTGTTTTTATCCTACAATCACACATGGAGATGACTCTGTTTGTAACAGTTTTCCAATCATGTAATCTATCTCTAAAACCCTTAGGAACACTTTCAAGATGCCACCAGGGTCCACCAAACCTTCCTAAAGTTAAGTCGCAGCACGCTCGGTGAAGGCGTCCCGCCCACTATCTTCCAAGACATGACAATGAGGTTTGAGAGAGTCCTAGCCGCGGCCCAGGACCGTGGGACTAAACTCCAGTACCTTGAGATGAAGTATCATCTCTTAGCTTTCATTATCATGGCGGAGAAACAACTACAGGCATGGACGGTGAAATATGGCAGTCGGGAAAGCGTGCAGTTACTGCTGCAAAACTACAAGGTACATATAAATTTGTTATTTTTTTAAAATTTATTTTCTTGACCACATTAACAATTTCATCAATTTCAAAAGTAGATTGCCATTTTTGAAAAGATTGTTTTTTATGGGAACTAAACCCCACACAGGAGGGGGAGAGCACAATTAGATTTTTAAAAAGCCTTAAAATTCAATCCATATACTGGCCTGGATGGGATTCTAAGGGGTTCAAATGGAATTCAAAGGAGTTAAAAATAAAATCTAAGTTATGTTTTATGCTTGTACATGTATACTTACATATTATTTTATTTTGTTCTCTATATTTTACTTTTTTCCCCATTTTCATAACATCTCTTTTGTCTCAGACATTCATCATTGGAGACCAGTTCTTTGAGCAGTATGAGGAGACATTACGTCAAATGGAAATGGCAACTGAGGTGTACTGCAAAATCATCACAAATGGTATGTTGGAGAGACTTCTGGTGTGTTTAATCTTTAGGGGGTGAGAAATAAATTGGACTTATCCTTGTTTAAATTACAATGCTAATCCAGCAACTTTCATCATGATCATCAGTGTTGTCCATATCCACTGTGGTCATGTCCAAACTAAACATTTCCTGTGCACTGATAGGATCTGGCTCATACTGTTCAACTTTGTTGCTGTGCTGTCACCAAGATCATTTATAACACATGGGTGCAAGACGTCTTTTCAACACAGTGCTTTTTGTCATTAAAAAGAATTGTTAAGCGTGTGATAATAGGGAATTTTAGATTGTCACATCGACTGTGTCGACGAAGACGTGATGACATCGTGTTCAGAGAGAACACCAATACTAAACTCCTCAAAAAAAGTTCGGAAAGTCAAGTTTGACTGACGATTTCTCTCTTGTTACCAAATCATTTCCCTTGAATTTGGTATCGTTGGAAAGCCCTGTTATTCCTCTTTACAGTGATGTGTCATTTGTTATGATTAATCAATTGGGGGATGTGCAGTATAGCGGAATACAGGGGTGGGTGGAAAGTGAAATGTCACAAAATTCACTGCTATTGTCATGCAGTGCATTCCCCTTTTGCTTGGAGGATGGGAATGTGTCAATGCACTTTTTGACAATCGCTTATTCATAACAAATGACACATCATCGTAAAGAGGAATAACAGGGCTTTCCAATGATATAAAATTCAAGGAAAATTATTTTGCAACAAGAGAGAAATCGTCAGTCAAACTTGACTTTCCGAACTTTGTTTGAGGAGTTTATATTTGTTGTGTTCTAAATTCTGGCAGTGGACGAGATAGACGATTTGACACATGCACAAAGTCTGAACATGACATCATCATGTCTCTGTCCACATATTTAATATGACTATAAGTCCCTATTGAGCTAGTGCCAATGACGTCATTTTGGGAGTCAAATAATGCCGCGTCGTTGTGGAAGCAATGTGCGTGCGTGTTGTATGTGTCCATAGCGTGCGTAACGCGCAATGCTAAGGCTACCATTGGTGAATTAAACCTCGTTACGCCCACCAGAGACACACACAGTGCGCACGCACGCATATCGCTTCCACAATGACTCAGCATTATTTGACTCCCAAAATGGCGTATTTGCACGTGTTCGAAGGGGGTCAATTGGTGCACACAAGACAAATATGCATGCGACAAGCATGATGTGATTAGTGGTTCCGTGAGTGAAAGTGCATATTAGCATTCTAGTTACACTATACCAAGCAACATGTTGTGTTCGTTACTTTGCCTCGTTGCACCACCATGCAACACTGAGAGAAAAATTGGGTCCATAGGGAAAACTTGAGGGAGTATACCAACTGTGCCTTATAGCTCAGATGGTTGAGCGTCTGCCAAGTGAGTCAGAGGTCTCGGATTCGAATCCCGATAAGGCCCTTACGATTTTTCTCTCACACCAAGTTTGGTTATACCAAGCAACAAAAGAAACGCCAATTTTCAGTTTAATCAAATTTTGAAAATTTCTTTCGTAATTAAGTTGACATCAAAATATTCACATGACAGCTTCATTATGCATGACGGCACAAAGCTTCTGTGTGCTGAAAATTCCCACTCAGATTAAATGCTTTTTTTTCCGTAAAAAAAGTGGAGAAAATGTTTGGATTTGTTTTGTTGCTCGGTATATTTAACATGATCCGGTAATTCATGTAATTTGTCTCAAACAGAGAAAGAGCGCGAGGCAATGCGTCGATTCCTCAGCGACATGAAACAGAAGAAGCGCAATCTGACAGTGGAGATAACCAGCGTACAAACCATGTTGGAGCGTGTGATTGAACACTGGCAGTGTTATACCAACAGTATTGGGTTGTTTCAACCATGGCTGGAGGAAGCTGAGAAGGTCTTACAGCGAGGAGATCAAACCTCCAAGATGGTAATATATCTTGCAATTGTTTCTTTTGCCAAGAAATGGCAGACTCAATAGAATGGCCATAATTTCTTTTTCTCTCAGTCTGATGTTTAATAAGGGAATAAATGTGTAGTTGGCCTGTTTTAAAGTGTGTCAGATTGTTATTGACTTGACTTGAGTCAGTGTTGCAAATGACTCGGGTCACTGACAGAAATGACTTGACTTAACTCAGCCTTTAACATTTTTGACTCGAGTCTGCCAAAAACGATTTTTAAAGTTTATTTGTAATAAAACTTTCAATGCCAGTATATGATTGTTGTCATTTTGGGACAAAATGGTATTTTAGGAACTGCAGTAACCTAATCTTGGCCTATGTCAGGTCACAACAAGAATAATACCCTACATGCACAACATGGCCAAAAGTTCTGGCATTTAGACTAATTTTGAAATAGTTTTAACATATTTACTGCTGTGAGTACTTGACCTGACCCGACCAACATGCTGAACTTGACTCGACTTGGCATTGATATTAAACGACTTGACTTGAGACTCAAAGCAGTTTGACTTGACTTGGGTCACAAAGGCAGTTTAAATTGACTTGGGACTCGAAGGCAGTTTGGCTTGACTTGGGACTCAAAGGCAGTTTGACTTGACTTGACTTGGTACTCAAAGGCAGTTTGACTTGATTTGGGACTCGAAGGCAGTTTGACTCGACTTGGGACTCGAAGGCATTTTGACTTGTCTTGACTTGGGACTTGAAATTAAGTAAGACTAAAGGCTATGCGTGGTGGAAATCAACATGTGTACTGGTTTGCGGTAGCACCGTGTGAATATCTCTTTGTGTGGTTCTGAAAAGAACCGGTGAGTGTGAACTCAACGTGCTCTGTTCATCTCGTTACAAAAGAGATATTTACATGGTGCTACTGCAAACCCCTACACCTGACTTTAAAGCAGTTTGACTCAATTTGGGACTTGAAAGCAGTTTGACTCAATTTGGGACTTGAAAGCAGTTTGACTTGGTTTTGGGCTCAAAGGCAGTTTGACTCGAGATAGACTTGTTCCAACCACAGAATAGCTCCTGTGGCAGCATTTATCAGGATGATCATTCTTGGTGAGCAAATGGCAATGGGAAGAGTGGATCCACAAGGAGGGGATTAATAATAATAATAATGCTTATACATGTATAGCGCTTTACACAAAAGTCTCAAAGCGCTTTACAAACTAAAGGAAAAAAGCTTTAAAAACAGGTAAAAGCTAAAACATCAAAAAAAGTAATGATTAAAGCTAAAATTGAGCCTAAGAACACTGATATAAATTATCGCAGTGTACAAAATGTAATCTAAGAAGTAAACATATTTAATTAAAAAGATGAGTCTTTAAGAGCCGTTTGAATGTTGACAGAGAGTCGGCAGAGCGTATAGAGTCTGGCAGGTTGTTCCATAGACTTGGTGCCGCATGCTTCAATGCCCGCTGGCCATAGAAAGCAGTGGATGTATGAACCGGATTGGCTAGCAGATTCCTTGAGGAGGATCTCAGCTGGCGTGGAGGCTAATACTCTTGAAGAATGTCAGCAATGTAGTCGGGACCATTCCATGAAGACTCTTGTAAGTCAGGAGGAGAATCTTGTAGGCCGACCGCTGTCTGATAGGCAGCCAATGAAGAGATTGCAAAATGGGAGAAATGTGCTGACCTCTTGGTGTGCGTACCACGAGCCTGGTTGCACTGTTCTGCACACGTTGGAGCCTGTGTGTTTCCGATTCAGGTATAAAAGTAGAGAAGATGATGTACTAGATATATAAATAAATAAAATCCTGTACAATGTATGTGTCCACAGGAATACTTCAGTGAGTTATCGGAATGGTTGGACCGTCACACTGCCATGAATGAGTCTGGTAATTTCCTGATTGAGACATGTGAAGAAGCGGTGTCTCTAAGCCTTCAACAGCAGCTACTGCTCATTAATAGACGATGGAAGGAGACATTTGAGCCGGCTAAGGTGAGGGTTGATGGGTTAAATCTCGAGGGAATATGCTGAAATTTTGAGTGGAGGGTAGTTCATGGGATTAAGTATACACCAATCCGGTAATAAGGTCTTCTTCCCTGTACATCCGCCATAGCTGGGGGGCTTCCACTGAATGAACTGTATGTTTTTGTTGTTGCTGAAGCTGCATTTGTTTACTTCGAACAAGTTGCGCGTCTTTGTAGGGTTGTGTGCGCGCAAAGGCGGGCGCGTCGCGTGTACGCAAAGGCGGACGCGTTGCGTATACGCGAAGGAGGCTCGTTCGTGCATGTAATGGATGAGCGCTTTTCGTTCTAACAGCAACACAAAACGCACAGCCCATGCACTGGACGCCCCCCAGCTATGGCGGATATGCAGGGAGGAGATATTAGTTACCGGATTGGTGTATATGGTGAACTGTATTGTTATGGCAATGGATTACCAGACAACCAATACGTGATGCCCTCATCAGCAATGAAAATGTTTTGAAATATTTCATATGTCCCCCAAAAAATGTCCTGTCCAAACGAGGCAACCTCAGAATCAAGGTTTCCTTGGATACTCATAGGGAAATCTTCTTACATGAAAAAGTGTTTATTTTATCAGAATCAATCAAGACAATCAGAAGGTATGTTCTTGCTTGTGCAGCAAACTCACACCCTAGTTCAGGAACCAGATCTTTTTTTTTGACAAGAACTGGCTACCCAGTCAAGAGGCAGTCACTGGCCTTGCTCCATTTTAGCTTGGTTTTGATAAAATAAAAAATATTTGTCATGTGAGAAGATTCCTATATCAGTTTCCACTGAACCTAGATTCTAGGGTTGCCTGGTTTGGCCTGGACATTTTTTGGGACACCCTGTATTGATCACGTTCAAATGACGTCACTTCCTACAAATTGCCACGTGCATCATGATTTTGAGCATATTCTTTTGTGACGCGCATCGGTTGCGCCGTATTTTAAACAAATTTTTAGCAAAACGCACGCGTGTTTGGAACATGTTCCAGTGTGTGCGTGTGCGTACTTTATGGCGTTTAATACGCAGTAGCATTTTTTCCTACAAAGATGGCGTCTGTGAACGTGATCAATTGTGTATGGCTGAGTGGTTTTAGTCGTTGACTTGCGGCACTCTGGTGAAAACTTGTTGGAGGTTCGATACCCGGCCGTGGTACCTGTGCCCTTTAGCAAGGCACTTAAAGGCACAGGCTCGTCAGTAATGCGCGCCCGCCAAATTCGTGCTCGAAACACACAGCTCCATGCCTTTGCTATGGAGCTGCGTATTGCGTGGCACACATTTGGCGGGCGCACATTGCTGACGAGCCTGTGCCTTTAAACACACTTGCTCCATCTTTCTGAAGGGATGTAAAGCCGTTGGTCCAGTGTATTGTGTAAAGTGCTTCAAGAGCACTCTTTCATGAAGAGTAAGGAGATTACCCAGTGTATCTGGCCGTTGGCTGCCAATGGCACCACCCACCTATGTTATTCGGTGAAGGACACTTACATGTCACTTATAGACCGTATCGAATAGCCGCCATTTTGTGGGGCAGTTTCTTTGTTCCTTTAGGACATGCATGGTTGCACATATTGTGCTTCCATTGTTGAACGGTTTAAGTAACAAAAGGTGCCCCACGAAATGGCGGCTATTCGATACGGTCTATAAAACCTATTATAATGTGCAGTGCACAGTATAAACATACTCATATGTAATGTGTGCAATCAAAATGCAATAATTATTATCCAATTGTCAGAAAAGATTTACTTTTTTTTTATTAATGAATAAAGTAAATTGCACCCTGTTTCAGTAAATGTTTTATTAATGTTTTAACTTTAAACTTATCAATTTTACAAAATCAATACAATTTTACATACACACAAGAGAGTTAGGTTTAATTAACATTAACATTCAATGTATCACGGTGCCATAAGCATCAACTTGCTAATATTTGCTTTATTACCTATCAAATTTGTGCAGATTTATATGAAATCCAACGAATCCGAGAAGCAGCATAAAGAATTTACATCGCGAGTCGCATCTCTAAATGCCTGGTTGGACAAGGCTGAGCAGTGTGTGTTGCAGCCGGTGGAATGTCACTATGATGTCATCAAGGAATATGTTCAACAACTTGATGTAAGTAGAGACAAACGGTATGTGGGTTGTTTCATAAAAACGAGAGTCAAAGTGTGACATATTGATGCAGTTGTAAAAATGGCCTTCCCAACTTACCAAAATAAATAAATTCCAGTGCAAGGCCATATACTGTTTATATGCTGAGGGTAATAATTCCCTGAAGCCTGCTTTTTATAAAATAAAAAAAATCAACTCCAAAATTCGGACTCTCGCTCAGTTGAAAAATACAAATTGAATGCAAAACAAACTACCCCAAATGTTCTTCATTGCAGGAAATTCGTAGCCAAGTCCCCGGCCACGAGCTCAACTTCAAGCACCTGTCCCAACTAGCACAGACTCTGGTCAAAACCCGATCCAAGGATGAAACGGCCGCCATGATCAACACATTACGGACGGTCAAGGACCGACTGACCACGATTAGGGATTCCATACCGACTCGCTCTAAGGCCACCAATGAGATGGTACAGGCATTGGGGCAGTATGAAGACGGCTTGGGAGATGTAGTGCGTTGGGTTGAGACGGCTGAAGTCATGCTGCAGTCTTATGATGAGGTGGCGTTGAAACCGTCGGATCCTATGGCAGTGGAAGAACGGCTGAGACGTCATAAGGTGATGGGGTGTTTCAAAATAAAATGAAATTTTAAGTTCATGCCCACTAACGGACTGTTAAGCAAGAACTGTCAGTTATGCCACTAGTTGTTATGAAATGTCTTGTGTGTTGGGCATTGCCGAGGTTAGGTACACCCACAAATGTCATTTTGGAAATATGTACATATGTGTCTCATGTGTAATGCTTTTCGTGTCAACCAGAAAATGTCCCATGCATTACACCAATTTTGCTGATTTATTCTCAAAAGGTATGGTGTACACGAGGCAACAAGATTTCATTTCAAGTAACTCTTGTTCCGCTTAACCGATTTTCTTTAAATGATCACCAAACGTCTTATCTCACTTGAGTTTTTTAGATTAATATATTGCAGATAAATATCAGAAACTTCATTTTTCACTTTGTCCTCCCTACTAGAACATGTATCGTAAACTGAAGGTTTGATTTCTTTGGGTTTTTTTTTTTTGCTCATTTAAAATAAGTGTAATTTTTTTTATGAAATGCATTTTTTTCTTAAAAACCCACAGGCTCATTTCTCTAAAGGTCGGCATATTGAGCAGCAACTGCAGGAGAAATCTCAAATAGTCAAATATCTCATCAGTCTGAACAACGAGGGCTCCACCGATATTACTACACTGGAGACGTCATCAGCCAATATTCAGCTCCGCTTCAGGGTAAGTACAGACAAATCTGGTGTTGGTAAAATCTTTCCTTGTATACCACTGTTGTAAGGAATTCAGCATTTCATATTACTGCTAAAATGAACATCATTATTAGCTATCCTGTAAGTGCAAGTGGATTTCGGGTCGGCTCAGTGGTATATGAGACACAGACTCACTACATCATCCATGATGCGCATGTGCCAGGAAGCGGCCTCTGGTCAAAAGGTGTGTCCATGTCATTATACACCTTTTGATTTTAGGTCTTCCAATTTTGATAAAGATTCCTGTGCTTGTAGGTGTTGATGAGTAATGAAGGCATGCCAGTTTTTAGCTTGATCCAGCCTTCCATGTTGCCAGTGCAGATAATACATCAAAAAATTGAAATTTTCTATCAAAATGCTGCATTTTTAGTAAAAATAAGTGATAAAACCCTCCATGATTATTCAGTTTAGGCAATTTTTTGTATTAAAATAATGAGAATTACATGCTCTAGTCAATGGTGCCAGCAATATTATGTTTCGTCAAAACTAAGTCCCTTTGACCTGTGACCTTGAACTTTGACCTAATTCTTTAAAATAAAGTATCTTTCAGAAAATGTTTTACTAATTCAAAATTGAAGTGTGTAATTATTATTATTTTGATACCAAATTTGCTTACACATGCAGTTTTCAAAACCTCAAATCTCTTATTTTTTGGGGGGCCGGGTTGGGGGTGTGGTGTGATTGTGGAAGAGCACAGGTCTCCTAGACGCCACCTGGGCAACTGCATTATTACCTACCATTTGCAAAATAGTACTCCATACTGCAGTATGACTGATAGCAGTGGCATAGGTATCAACATTCAATAGTGCTGTATTCTGTTTTGCAATTCAATACAACCTATATGCAAAAAAGTTTCTTTTTTCCCACATACACAGACTGTAATCAATGTAGCCCATGACTGGGAGGAAAGATTGTCTGGGCAGAGGCAAGAGTGGCAAGAATTTAAACTGAGGGAATCTGAGCTCACTGATTGGCTGCAACAAGCAAGCAAACAGCTGCAAGAACACAAAGGACCAATCAGCAAACAGCTTGAGAATCACAAGGTGAGCTGTGCAACAGTAGCTGTGCGTTTGATAATGCTAAATTTCAGCCACAATGCGACATTTTGTTTATTTTGATGATTGTATTCTGGCTTCTGTCAAAGAGGACATTTTGTCCACAATAAATACCTTTACTTCCCTCAGAAATTTGGTAAAGTTCACATTTTGAGACACTTAAATATTGTTTGACACACTTCTTCTAAACATATTTGACCCTGGCAAGTGTGAATTCTCTCATTTTGAGGTATTGTGTTCATTACCATTTCTAATTACCTTTTAGTAATCTATAACCTATTTTGGCAATCTAGGTAAAAATTTTCTACAAACCTTTATGAATAAGTGTTTGGTACTGCAAAATCGGAAAATAGAATTAAGTAACGACAAAGACATGCTCAAGCACTTTTCGACTTGCACTCATCAGAGCAAAACACAAGAATGACGTGGTGACGCTATCAACAATAGTATAAGGCTAAAGGCGGGAATGACATGTTCAGAATCCTGCGCGCTAATTAGTCAGCTCGACAACAGCAGGGAGCATGCGACTGTGCATGCGCAGTTTAGATTACATGGAGCGTGTACGTGTGTACAAACCTTTATATTTTCTCAAAATGAAAGAAATAACTTTAACCTGTTTTAAGAAGACAACTTATACCTCAGAAGGGTAACAGTGTGACAACATACTTTTCTAAAACCTCCCTGTGCGCATTTTTCATTACGTACGTAACAAGGACAGACATTTGCGGCACATCTTGGCCTGTCTTGTTACGTACGTTACATGGGAAATTTGTACAGGGAGGTTTTTAGAAAAATATGTTGTCTGACTACCTGTTACCTTTTTAGGATTACGTTATCTTCTTAGAAAACTAATATTGCTTCTATTTTGAGAGAAGATAAAAGCATTTGTGGGAAAATATCAATTTCCAAAAATAGCTCTTGGCCTGAGAAAAGCCTTTTTATATCATTTGTTGTGCAAAATTATTTTAGTGACACCCATTCACCCTGTTTTTTATATTCAAAAAAGTTAATATCAGCTCCATTGGCTTCCAGTCAAGCAAAGATTAGTATTTAAGACTCTTTTACTTACCTTTAAGGCCATTCATAACATAGCTCCAGGTTATCTTTCTGACCTTGTCCTGTTGTATACCCCATCTAGGTCTCTAAGATCATCATCAGGCTGTCAATTGAGGGTACCTGCTCGCTCATCAAAAAAATTCTATGGTGATAGATCATTTGTTTTTTCAGCGGCACACCTCTGGAATGGTCTTCCTAACAGCATGCGTCAAATTCATTCCATCAGTAATTTCAAGTCCCAGCTTAAGACACATCTTTTTGTTCAGTATTACCAGACTTGATGCTCTTTGGTTTTAACGTTTAATCTTTTTTTATCTATGTACATGTATGTATGTTATCGCTTTGGTTTATACTGTAAAGCGCCTAGAGGCCCTGGCATTTGGCGCTATATAAGATTGCTATTATTATTATATCAAAGAGTGCTTGTCTGTAAGTCCTTTTCCGGTAGTTGAGAGTGATTTTCTTGGTATCTCCTAGGCGTGCTTCGAGTGCGGTCAGCCCAAGTCTTTGACGAGATTCCTATCCACAGCTCAAGAGTTACTGCACTCTCTGTCACCAGCAGAAAGACGGCAAGTTGAGGCCAGAGTGGTGGCTCTGCAGGATAAATATCAGGTCAGACATGTTCAAAATTGGAGGTCGGCTGGAGAGTTGATTTTTCTGGCAAAGTGGCGTACCCTGCCTCAGTGACTCTGTCGAAGGCTTGTGCTGTCAGCATTGCCACAAGAGATCATTCACATTATTGACTGATTAAAAAGGTCACAACTTTGAGCGCCCTCTATCTTTGGGTCAGAATATAATTTGTTTCCTTTTCTGTTTTTTGAAGCGTATACAACATGCAGTATGCAATGTTTAGCCATTTTAGAAAGCAAAAACTTGTGACTTGTGTCTTTTAGACATGCCTCTGGCAGTGTTATCTGTGTTGCGACGAGAAACAGTACCTGTGATGATACCGTGTCATGAATGTGCAAATTTTTAAATTAAATGTTTTCTCCTGTACAAAGATTGGTACTCGCATTGCGAATAGTTACAGCAGGAAATGGCGCCCTGATGTACATGTACTACAGAAGTCGCAGTATAATGGTCTATCTTGCACCTACAGTGCTCTATCATCTTTGGTATACACTTATGTTTCAGCAAATTTTCCTGATAAGTGCAATTCTCATAAGTGCACAAGGTTCTGTGAAATTGACCCCTCAAGGCTACTTTTTTTTGGCTTGATCAGGCCCTGATGAAAGCAGCCCCAGTGAAGTCCTGTGAGTTGCAGTTCCAACAAGCTCAAGAGATGCTCTACACCAAACTACAAGAGGTTGAGACTGAATTAGCAGGGGAACATCAAACACTCAAGGATGGACAATCACCAGATGAAGTCATGGACAGACACATGGTGAGTGGTTTCACACTGACTGGATTTGATGTTTTCACACTGCAGATCTGACCCCGGGTAAAATTTCACTCGGGTAAAATTTTACCTGGGGTAACATTTTACCTGGGTTGCTAGAAATCATAATTTTTCTCACCTTCATCCAACGTGATCGCAGGGTCTAGCTCTCACGACATTGGACGACAGATAGACACTACGGTGGATCACTACTGTCATTGCACAAAATGTTGTTATTTACTTATTCATTTAGATAACGACTTGTGGTCTCTCATGTGATCTGAAAGATAAACCCAAATCACTGTTCTCAACACAATGCCAAAACACCTTCTGAACCCCGTTGTGAACTTTCGAAAAAAACAAAACAAGGTTCTCACGTGCACAGTAGCTATACGAGACGTCATTTCAGTGTGTCACCTTACCGTTGTCCAATTTTTAAAAAAAAGTTGACAAAGTTGCTGAGTTGGCCTCTACCTCAGGTTTACGCACACTTCAATGACAATGTATTTTGTTCTAACCTAACAGTCATATAAAATACCTCCCCAAGATACCATCCATGGGGAAAAATTCGGTGGAAGCCAAATAGTTGGTGTAATCACTGCAGTGTTTTATGTAACCGGATAAATTAGTTTACAAAACATCGCTGTTTTTTTGCCGATATCCTTGAAAATGTACGTATTGAGAGCGTGAATGATAATAAGAAAAAATATTACAAATTGTATTAAAATCTTAACACCCATGGAAAAAATGGGGGAGGGGGTTAAAAATGTGATCTGGACACGCTCCTTTATAGAAATTGAAGAAAGTACCAATTGTGTGGCATATAAAGCAATTTGAACTCACCTTTAAATTCAGAACGAATGTTATCTTATTTTGCAGAGTTTCTTCCCCAAGCAGCGCCCTCTAGAGTCTTGCACTGAGTGCATCTACACACTGGAAGACCTTCAGAAGCAGCTCATGACCTTTGACCCCGATTGCGACCCATCACCCCTGACCCAAGCTATTCAGGAGGGGCGACTGCGACACTCTAGGGCTGGTGAGGAGGTCCTGGAGCTGGCCAAAAAGCTTCAGGATTTGCCGGGGATGTGGAAGGAGTACAACGAAAGGTACACTTGTGTTACATTTTAGGCCGTCCCGGTTACGAGCGTATATTGGAAATTTGTACACAGGGTTCTTAGAACAGCATGTTGTCACACTATTTGTAACCCTTTTTTGGGCCTAAGTTATCTCTTCAGAACAACTGAAACTTATTTCTTTTATTTTGAGACCAGACAAAGGTATTTTCTGGAAAATATGGTCTGTGTTGCCAAAATGAGAAATAGAACTGATGGCTTTGGGGTGTAAACAAGTCTGGTGTTGTTTGTTGCAGATAC
This sequence comes from Henricia sp. BOLD:AAB3569, assembly GCA_037783545.1. NCBI lineage: Eukaryota > Metazoa > Echinodermata > Asteroidea > Spinulosida > Echinasteridae > Henricia > Henricia sp. BOLD:AAB3569. The sequence continues at coordinate 1,297,807 of JBBELK010000217.1, forward strand.
GAAGCCCTGTCCCAGTGGGTGAATGACACTAATCACATAATGAGCTCTATCCAGACTACAGACAACCATGAGGACTTCACAAACCTCTGCTTGAAGTTTGAGGTAATTTACAATAACCTCTCCTTGTGTGGCTGCACTTTGGAACTTGTTACCTGAATCATATTTTCCTGAATGCTGTTTATATTTTATCCCTTTAAGTGCAACATCAACAAAATCTCTCTGTACCGAGCAACAAAAGAAATGTAAATTTTCAGTTTAATCAAAATTTGAACATTTGATTGATTGATTGATTGATTGAATGGTTTATTACATTAAAAATCAGCATCGCAGCCAGAAGGCTGAATTGCACTTGATTTTGACAATTACATACATCTAGAACATTAATAACAAGAAATTAATCAATAATATATAACCACACATACATTAACAAATACACGCACTAATACACAGCTAAAACATGGACGAGTTGTTATGTTTAAAATGCTACATTTCAGTGATTCGTTGCGTTTAACAAATCAACAAAATACGGTATATAACTACATTTATATCTCTTTACATTTATATTTCTTTAGTAATTAGTTAGACATTGAAATATTCACATTGTTCATGACTGCATAAAGCTTCTGTGTGCTGAAAATTCCCACTCTCAGATTTACTGCTTTTCCAATCAAAAAGTGGTGCAATTTTTTGCCTTTTTTTGTTGTTGTTCAGTAATGGAGGTACTTGTATGTCTTTCTTAAAGTTTAACTATCTTTTAATAGCCCTCGCCTTATGGTCATTTCAGTCTTGTGTTGGGCAATGTCCATAAAAACATAGAAGAACAAAAAAAGATTAAAATGTGATTAGGTGTAAAAGTAGTTTTAAAATACATTCACAGGTCAGGAAATTTAACCCTAAAACTTGTCACACAAGCCCCAATTTCATTATATTTAGTTCCTATCCGAGATGGCAACAGAAACCCTCGAAGAGTTCACTTGGCTGAACACCACGTTCAGCACCCTCTCCCCTGACTGCCCAACCCAACTAAAGCTAGCCACGGAACGCCAATTGGCCGCCCTCGTCCGCAGCCACAAAGCTACGTTTGAGCACGCCCAGCAGTTTCCCGTTGAGATTGTTGCCTTGACCATGATGTTCTCGTACATTGAGAGGGTTGGACAAGAGGTGGAATGGTTGAGGGGGATGAGGGAGCAGATGAAGGAGCCAGTGGATTGGAGTGGTTCTGAGATATTGAGGAAGCAACTACAACAGCAGGAGGTAAACATTTTGAAATTTATATTGGGGGCATTTAGGAAGCTTACACCGTGTAACACCAACTTAAACCTTAGCATCACGTGGTACACGAGTCTGCCCCGGTGGCAGCCACCACTGCCCAAGCTCACGGCAGGGTCTCTGGTGTAAGGCTCGGTGTAATTACGTCACCTAGTAACCGTGTGGAAGTTGTGAGTAGTAAAACATGGCGGACAGTTTGGAATCGCGATGCGAGTACGAAGAAAAACGTAAATTTATTACACAAATAGGAGGGAATAGGGCTTTAAATACATTTTGCTTAATCAGTAGATGTCTGTGGGCATTGACACTCTATTGCCAATACCAGTGGTATTAGTATCAACATTCAATAGGTTTGGCTATCGTATAGCTCACCAAAAGTGATAAACACCTAGCAAAAGTGGCCATCAAGTGAGACAATGAATATAAAAAAAGCCAGGACTGCCATTGGGTAGTCTTTTTTGAATAGCATTTGACCTAGGGCCCAGGCCTTGGTTTGTGACTTATTATTATTGACTTCTAAATTATATTTTGTTTTCTTTATTTTGTTCTCTCAATTTTGTTCTCTCAACAGATTCTCGACCAAGACTTGATGGGTCGAGAACCCAACATGAAGGAGCTTATACACAGTGGCCGTGATATGCTGCAGCAGCAGCAACAGCAGCAGCAGCAACAGCAGCAGCAGCAGCAGCAGCAAACAGCTGTTCCAATGTCGGATAGGATTGGTCATGAAGCAACTGAACTGGACAGATTATGGAAGGACGTCAGGACTAAATCGGCTCATAGAGTTGAGCACCTGAAGGTAATCATACAAAGGCTGTTTTGGGATGCAATCCAACCAAAATGAGTCATTTGTTGTGGGTCTTATCTGGAGATATAACCTAAAATAGCTCATAAGAGTAGAATTTTCAAAATGAATTCTTTTAAAATAAGAAGGCCAGACATGTTTTCTTCCCTGTCAAGTTATTTTGGTGTGAAAAACAAATAGCTGAAAGAGAAATATTCGAGGCCATCCAAATCTGAATACATTCAAAATGCAATCTGCTTATAAGTTTTGGATGGGAGGTCCTATTCTGATTGGGTTTTTACCAAATGAAAGCTCTTCCTATAATCCTTTTAGGAGCAGCAAATGGTGAACATGCTTAAAAGAATGCCTTTATATTTCATTTGAATGACTTGAATGACTTGTGAAAGATTGAGAGTATTTGTGACCTGTCACGACAAAATGAGCGTAAAGTCGCACTCCACTATTTCCTATAACGACGGGTCAAAGTAAACAATTTAAGGGAGGTCCATTTTGGGTTTTGATATTTTTGGAAAGAGTAACTCTTATTCTATTTGATTCCAATTTTTTAGCATCATCCAACAATTAAAATCATCATTTTCAGACAAATTGTGACGATTCGTGCCTCATAAGAAATGTTTGAAGATTTGTTTGAACACTACCACTTCTCCAAGCTGTGTTGCATTGGGGATATAGTTTTACCTACAGTGTTATATATACCATTGGATAGCTTTTTTTCTGCCGACTTCAAAAATACCAATACCCAATTTTTGAAAATTTCGACTTTCAGCTCATTTTGTGTTGACAGGTCACATTTGTGATGCACTTGACTACAGCCCTCTTAATTTTGCCAGTGAAATTTCTTTTTACATATGATATTTTGTTTCTGCTAATAGGAGTGCTTTAACCAACTAGAAACCTACCAAAGTGACAAGCAGAAATTGGAGACATTCCTTGAGAGAGCTGATGCTAAAGTCCAAACAGAGATAACTCTTCTGGGTCTGAAACCAGTGCAAGAGAAACTCAGCACTGTCAAGGTATGATGAACCATTAGTTTGCAAATGGGTTTGTCTATGAAGTTGGATCACATATTTCCAGCAGCCAATTTCACAAAAAAGTGCATAGTTTGCGCACCTTTGGCATAGGCCCCATAGCTTGCGTGTAATTATTGCATAAATGTTGCGCAACTTACGCAATTGAACGTTGCGCAAGTGCGTAACCGGCTTACGCAGTGCGTAATGTTTCGTGAAGTCGGCTGCAGCCCAGCTACTTTAGTCATTATTCATTTCAGAAAGAAAAGCATATCCCACGACAGTAAAAACACTTTTGTGATGGTGTAACAAACTATAAATTCATCCTTGATGATAAATTCTTTCTTAACAAATGTTAATATTATTTACAACATTTTAAAAACGTTTATATAGATTTAAGGATAATGCCCGTCAACCCCAGAAGTTGGTTGATTGTGGTATAGCTCTTGAGTAAAATTGTTTGAGCCTCAATGTAACACCAATTGGTAATTTTAAAATTCAAGTACTAATGCTGTAGTCACACACTAGCGCACGCCATCAGCGCACGAAGCGTGCAACCAATAATTTTTGTACGCACAAAAATACCCCCAAATCGGCCGTTCTGAGCGTATAGTACCGCATGTTCACCGCGGGCTGAACGCGTGCCGAACGTAGACACCGCACAGGACCAGCGCAGGCCAGCGTCTAGAGTCAAAACTCACCTTAAAATTAGGAAAAATAAGTGCGTTTGTCAGCGCATGCTGAACGCACTCAGCGCATGCTGAGCGCACGCAGCGCATGCCAACGCACAAAAATTGTAAATACCCACCGTTTGTCAGCACAGGCCACCAAAAGCCACCGAAAGTCAACGCGCCCCCACCGCTAGCCACCGCGCCCCCACCGGTAACACAACGCACTCGATGTGCCCTGATGGCGAGCACAAAGAAACATGAGGAGATCCAGATTTGGGTGCCTTTTTAGATAGTTTTCTCGACGTACGAGTGCCAAATGCTAGACGTGCGCTGACATGCGGTGGCGGTGCGCTGGACACGGTAGACACATGGTAGACATGCGCTGGGTGCGGTAGGACTACGGCATACAGACGTCCGATAACGTCCTATGTGCGCTGACATACGTCCACAAACGCTATACGTGCGTTCACAATCGGTAGACGCGCGATAGAGTCGCGATTTGTGCGTTCGGGGTGTACGCTGAAGATGTCGTCCAACTTTTGTGGCCGTACTGTACCGAACTGCTAACGCACTCAACGAAGCCCTACCGCGGCTCTACTGCATTCCCCGCACGCACCTCGGACGCATTTTGCCGCACACAGCGCGTAATTATTGTACGTTCACAATTTTAGTGCATGTTCAAAAATATTTTTTGGCATAGGCGCACATGCCCGTGTATCACCGTGTCCCGCCGGCCTTCTACCGAATCTGGACGAACCTCTGACGCACCTCTACAGTGTATCAACGCATTTCGACGCAGGAAAATAATTTGGTGCGTTAGGCGTGCGTTCAGCTGAAACGGTAGTGTGTGACTGGGCTTTAACAGTTCATTTAAGTCCAAGCCTCTGGTTTAACATACTAGTTCTCTACCAACTAAACCCCTATGTTGGAGTCATCCTAAATCATCATTGAGATGTTTATTTAAACTGGTTTCTCTTTCAAAGACTTTACAAGAAGAACAGACAAGATTGAGACCCCTTCTCTTATCGCTGAGAAACCAGAACAGCCAAATTCAGGCATCAGCGACTGAAGATATCGAAAAGACCTTCCAAGACGAGATGCAGAAACTAGAATCGAGGAATGCATCTCTCCGAGACCGTATTGCCAAGTTGTCGGACAATCTGAGAGATCTAGAAGGACAGTGGCAGAGAGTGGAGGCAGAGGAAACCAGAATTGCGGGATTGTTAAAGACGGTAGCTTCCAAACTGGATGATATGGAGAAGGATACTGATTCACCACCTGAGGATACTTTAAGGAAGGCTAAGGTTGGTTTTATCTGCCTTTTGTGTCAGAGGTCTCGGGTCCCGATAAGGTCCATGCAATTTTTATCTCATTGTTTATTTTTTCATCCAATCTTTGTTCTCATCATGCATTGTTTTCACTTCTGTGGTGATGTAGGTGCCACACCAAGTATTGCATTTGTTATTGTTTTTAACTCTACACAGAAAGAAAAATTTAGTCCCTAAAAATTATTTGATTTGAAAAATCACAGAAAATTGCTTTTGTTTGAAACGCTTTCTGCTCACAAATATTCAAGGGTACTGCAACAAAAACCTCTAGTCCTAAACAGGATACAGAATTGGTCATTTTCAGTTAAACAATTTTTTTTTGCTCTTCACTGCGCTCTGTAGCTGGGCCATTCTCCCGTTACGTGTGTGACATATTGAAGCATTTTTGAACTGTATTATATTGAATATTTTTTTCTGTTGCTGAATACTTTTGCATTAATATAGCATGGTAGTCATCTACAGGGGGCACCTTATATAATAGTATAACATTTGTCTCAAATTTATCTGAAAGTTCCTTTTTACAGGGGAAAATATGTCTGTTACGTGTGTGACCACAGAAATGTCACACACGTAACAGACATTTTTGAGACAAATGCTGTACTATTATATAAGGTGACCCCTGTAGATGACTACCATGCTATATTAATGCAAAAGTATTCAGCAACAGAAACAAATATTTAACATAATACAGTTCAAAAAGCCGCACATGTAACGAGAGAATAGCCCAGCTCAGCTGTGTAGAAGCATATATGTATCGGTCTCGTGTGTTAAAGGTTTTCATTCAAATTCAAGTGAATACTGAATGACGGTTCTTGTATCCCATATTCATTTTATGATTGCACAGCATACCAATATTTTGTTTGTTACTTTGTCTAGTTTAGCTTACATCCAACACTAAGGGAACGTTTGGTCCTTAGGGAAAATGTCAAGGATAATAATACCTCTCTCATTCCATATTTTGCAGGCATTACTAGCCGAAATCCCTGCCAAAGACAAAGACCTGCAATCCCTTCAGAAGCTTCTTCAAGACCTCACAAAACACACCCCTCAAGCCGAAACTCAACCACTGATGGCCAACTTCACTAGACTCCACCTCCAGTGGGACAATCTGTGCACCAGAGCCAAGCTTCTGGATGCCAGACTAACTGAAGGAGTTTCCAAATGGCAGCTGTACCAGCACCAGGTGAAGCAGCTCAAGCCTTGGCTGGAGCAAACCAAAGAGCAGCTGGTTCGCGAGACTACACCCATGAACTGTGGCTCATTGGAGGAAGTTCAGAGACTCATTGCCGACCAGGAGGTATTTTTATTGTTATTATCTTTGTTATTATTTCTTTGTGGTACTGAAATCAAGGATTCCTCAAAAGTGCCTGACACTGTTTTCACTGTTGGCCGTTTCTGTTATTTCCTTGGATTTCATCATCTACGAGAAATCAAAATGACTTTCCGCCATTACCGGCCGAGCGAAACATTTACATGACGCGTGCGACCGGAACCTGTTAAACTGACTGTGCCTGGGACATGGCAAAGACTATGCCTGGGGCATGGCAAAGACTATGCCCGGGGCATGGCAAAGACTATGCCTGGGGCATGGCAAAGACTATGCCCGGGGCATGGCAAAGACTATGCCCGGGGCATGGCAAAGACTATGCCCGGGGCATGGCCAGAATTCTACAGGCGCGGGGTCTAGCTGATTCAATGCCTCCACTTTTAACCAATCAGATGATAGGAATCTATGCATGAGGTGTATAAAATGTCATATATCACCATGTTTGTACACTGTTGTTAAATTCACTTTTTCATCACCAGGCCCTATCTGCAACACTCGAGGAGCACAGACCCCTCATGACCAGCATTCAAGACCTGTCCACCCAGCTCACCGCCCACCAACCCACCGTCCAGCCAGAGGTCAGAGCATTGAATGACCACTGGAGTGCCGTCCAGCTCGAGGCTGACCGTTTGAGACAAGACTTGGCAGAGAAAGAGGCGCTGTGGAGGGAATACCGGGAGGCTCGAGGGAGGGTGATCGGGGGTCTGGAGGGTTTAGAGGAGGGCCAGGAGAGGCACTGCGTGGAGTACACGGGAAGCACAACAAAGCTGGAGGAGCAACTTGAAGCTCTCAAGGTAGTATTCCACACTCCTTTCTAAAATTTTGTTCACAGTAAATAATATAAAAATAGCATATCTAATGAATGATAATTTAAACTCATTAGATATGGCTTATTAAATCAGTTACTGTAGAAAACATGACAAAAATTCAAAGTCGATAAAATTTTGAAATATTTCTTTTGAGTCCTATTTTTTGTGAGAGCAGGGTAGATTGTCTTTTTCCTTCTTTTCTGATCCCTTGGAGAAATTGGGAAAGTAACCAAGGTTCCATAGGCCCGCAGTTTCATTGTTGTGTTTTCTTTTAACCCTGTGCATACTGCATTGTTTATTGCCACATGTTTATTGTGTACCACATGTATGGGCAAATGTGTGGAAACCTATGAGGTCAGTAGTCGAGTAAACTCAACATTGGTAAGGAAAGGGTTAAGCCCTTCATGGCGGATAGGCATTTTCCTTTTAATTCTGTGGGAGAATGAGACTTGATATATCGCCGTGTTTGCACTGAATGCGTTGGTGTTAACTGTAATGATTCGGAGTGCCACGTTTACATCTGCCGTTGATCTCAAGGGCAGCACCGGAAGCTGCAGTCAAAGGTCATGCCCTATTGATGCCCAAAATCTTTGAGATAACAACATGAAACTTTTCAAGCTCCACTGATTGTCAGTTTATGGTGTCACTGATGATACATCATACAATACCATTCCTTGACTCAGGCATGCACTATTTTTTGTTTCCTCATCTGTCCCATTGAAAATTAAAAAACACTGTACAAAGTTGGAGATATTTTGAATTTTCCTCTTTTTTTTGTAATTACACAGTTGCATGCTTGTTGACTTGATTGAGTTTTCAAGACCATCCTCAAGAACATACAGCTCTGTATTAACAGGCAGACACTCTTTCTCCCAAACAGGACCTAATTGCCAACCAACACTCACTCCATCCCACCATCGACCGATTCCATGCATTAAACCAAACCATCCAGAACCAACACTGCACCAACCCCCAGGGCCTGTCTAGGCTGCGAGACGATGTCCACACCACAGATGCAAGGCTGTCTGCAGTCAATGCAGCATTCCACCATGGAGCAGAGACCATTAGCGGGATCTTGGACGAACGGCAGGAGTTTGTAGGAGAGCTTGATGGATTGACTGGCCATCTTCAGGAAGAAGAGAGAGTTTTCTTAGAATATCTTGAAATATTTGAGGATGAGGTGGAAGAACAACTCGAAAAAGCTCAGGTATACATAGCTGTATTTATTTTTGTCTAGTACTAAAAACCCATTCACAGGTACACCATTTGCAAGTTATTGTGAAATCCATTTGAAGGAGAATTATACCCAAGAAACAAAAGACGTGCTAAGCAAGTGCAACTTGTAAATTATTGTCATACAAAGAACAACGAAAAATGACCCACTGAAAAATTGATACCGACTTCACAAAGAATGGCAATTGCAGTATGGTCGCCGCCATTTTGTCCAAAAACTGGGCAAAGAATGACATTTTTGCGTACAAACACTATGAACATCTAACAATGGAAATTGTTACACACCATTGTTACTAACAATGGGGCGACAATGAACATGTACATGTTTTTGCTCATAGTGAAATGTGAAGACACAATTTGCATACCTGAGTATAGACAATGTGACCTCTGACGTCATGACAGGCCTCAAAACATAGTGGTGTTACTATCGCTGTGCGCACGCCATACTATGCATATAGGAATAAGGTCAGATTGTCTTGGAATTGTGTGACCCTTGACATCGTTCCCTAAGCAAATTTAAGCAAAGCATGATGCGTACGCACAACAGCAGGCATGATTTCAATAGAGGATGCCTTAGATGTATACAAATGTCACGCAGTCCATATTACTTTTAAGAAAATGAAGTTTTTCCTTCCATTTTCTGAAATGGCCCAAGCATGACTTTTGTTCATTCCCGCAGCCTATTTCTCGAAACCTTACGCACTGCGTAAGCCCACTTGCGCAACTTTTTATTGCGTAAGTTGTGCAACATTTCTGCAATAATTACACGCAAGCTATGGGGCCTATGCCTTTTTCAAAAGCACTTTCTCGTGAAATTGGCTGCTGAACTTTGATGGATTTTGTACTGTAATTTATTAAAAGTAATGCTCACTTATTTATCAGATTCAACAAGCCAGGATCGTCGAACAGGGTAAACACGTCGAGAACCTGACCGGGAGAGTCGAAGCAATCTGCGGCAAGTGTGACGCGACGCAGGAGCTGTCCATCTCGCGCAAAGTGACCGGTACCTCAATGCTACATGACAGCATCCAAAACTGCGCAGCATCGCGATGTAACGCATTGAATTCCTTCCTTGAGTTTCTCAAGGCACGTCAAACTCTCGCTGATATAATGGGCGAAATAGAACATGGTTTAAATCAACCAATGGTGTCTGAGACTATGCTTGAGGTATTGTCTGAAAAGCTAGTGTCTTTGAAGCCTGTTTTAGCCGAGTTGCAGAGCAGAAGTCAAGATTTGGACAACCAGGCCAAAAGAGCTAAAGTGGTGGTCACAATGCGTGGATTCGTTAAAACCGAGGCACTGCCCTTGGTTGCTGAGGCAGAAACAGCACGTCTGAAGATCAGATACGATGACTTAGCATCCCGGATTTCCTCTCAGAGAGACAGACTGGCCGAAACGGCAAAATCAACAGAGGAGTTTTGGCAGAAGCAGCGGGTGCTGTCTCATTGGCTTGATGGCATCGATGCAGACCTTGATAAGAAGACATCTGATAAACCTATCGTCACACTAGCTGACTTACAGGAGTGCCTTGAAGTTTATCAGGTAAGCAGCTTATTTGTGACCGACTCGGGCAAAACCCGACGCTTCTCAGCATTTCCCATTACGTGATATGGGCCCACAACCTTAAAAAATGGCCTCTGGGACCAACTTGAAAATTTGGCAGAATCAACATCGGGATACATTCAAGATTTGTTTTGTTGTTTGAACTGTCTCAAAATTCCTCATATTATTGACAAAAAATTTAATAATCAACTAGTTTGTCAAACTTTAAAGACCAATAGCTCCATTTCACTTTTTCTGATCTGTCATACTTTAATTGGTCATAACTTCGCCAAAAATTATCAGAATTTCCTCAAACATGTTTTAAAAGATACCTTTTTGTATGCACACTAAGCTGATACCAAAACTTAAATTTTGAATTTTCATCACAAGTGTTGGGTTTTGCTGGAGCCGGTCACATTTACGTTCTGATCACACCAAACTTACTAAAGACGGTAAAGGGTACAAGTGAAACCATGTACCCACCAAAATGTATTCTACAGGTGAATCTACTGAACAAATAGACAACACAGTAAACCAAGAAAGAAAAACAAAAAAATATTATTATTATTGGGGGGAGGAGCACTTTCACAGTAATAACTACTTCATCAGTCTGAAATTTGTTGCAAAAATAAAACTTGACGTAGTTAGTCCTCAAGATGCTACTTTCTCCATCTAGCAGACTAACATAGCTTTATATTCCGACGAACAAAAGAAACATTAATTTTCTTCAGAAACAAGTTTAATTTAAATTTGAAATTTGTTTTGTTATTAAGTTGACATCAAAACTAATCAAATTGAAGCTGAAATGTTCTTCAAACACTGGCATAGTCTTTTGTTGCCATCACCAGATGGTTAGTGTGGTGTGAGGAGAATTTGTTTTCATGTTTCTTTATTGAAATTTTGCAACAAATTAAAAGAGTTTTTCTTAATTAATATGGTTTTATACTAAATTTCCTCCCCAATTACAGCAAACCCAAGCACAGCTCGACAAGAAACAGCCCATGTTTGCTGACCTCTCTCATCTCGGGAAGCACCTGCAAGATTCGAACCCGTCCCAACACGACACCATCCAAGCATCTTTGGAAACCCTGGACCACCATGCCAGCACTATACAAGATAGACTCAGTAATGCCATACAGAATCTTGATACGGCTGCCAACATGTGGACAGAGCTCGACAGGTGCAAAGTGCCAGTCCTGGAAGCCATTGAAAAGGTTGCCGTGGTTACAGAGCAGCCAATCAAATGCTCCAACAGAGACGAAGCTGAAGAGTTGCTCCAGCAGCATCAGGTAAGATTAAAGACATATTACATGATTGGCAGGACATGTAAAACTAAAGAATAATGTTGATGAAACGTCTTGTAGAAATTTCAGCCACATAGATGCAGTAATACTTCCAAAAAAAAAACCAACTGAAAAATGCATCTATGTTTTTTTGTAAAAACATTGTCTGCAGACAATTAAAAAAAAGCATCTTCATTTGGCAATTTCTCCCACAAAGGTACAATTTTACTCAGTAAAAAAAAAATTAGGGGTGTTTGTTACCATTGCTATCAACATTTTTAGTCAGATTTTTCTTGTCAATTTTAATATGAAGTAAACTTTTTGGTAACTGCAAATGTTGTATTGGGGCTTTAAAAAAGACCTGGGATGACATTTTTTTTGTCTTAAATACGACTTTTTGAATCTGAGAGAAAGACAGTAGTAGTATCAAAAGATATGCATTTTCCAGACATTTCAATAATTTTCAGACTTTTTTCAGTTAATATAACATGTAATAATAAGAAAACATCTTTCTACAAATATTTTTGTAGAAATGTAATTTTTAGCAAAAGAAATGAATAAGTTTCGTAGCAACAACTACAGGACAGATCAAGATGTCCCACAAGTGTCTGTCTTGTTACGTAAGTTGTTTGGGAAATTTGTACGTGGAAGTTTTAGATCTAAAAAGGTATATTGTGCGACTCTAATGGAGTTTCCCTTCTGGGGCTTAGGTTATCTTTTAAGAACAAGTTAAAGTTATTTCTTCAATCTTGGGCAAAGATAGATGTGTTTGTAGGAAAATATTTTGATTGGCAAATAAAGCTCTACATGTAGATAGACTTTAAAAAGGACCCATTAAGCAAACTGTGATGTCATTATTAATCACTATGAACATCTTTGCCCCTTAAATTACAGTAAATTGCCACTTTACCGTAAAGGCCACATGTATCATTTGCAAGATAAAACTTTTTACAGATTCGTGGAAAAAGAGTGTAATGTTGGTAAACTAGCCTGAAGAAATTTTAGCTATTTAGATGCATCAATGCTTCAGAAAACCTTGAAAATCTATATATGGATTGTGTGTACAAGTGAATAGTAAAAAAGCGCCGTGCACGGGACATTTTTAGAAAACCACCTTCGGTTGTCAATTTTCAGTATGAAATACCATTTTGGACAGAAATAAATTCATGTGGTGTTTTTTACCATTGCTATCAACACTTTGAGTAAGGTTTTTTCTTGTCAACTCATTATGGGCCTTTAAATTATCTTTTAGGAACAAGTTAAAGTTATTTCTTCAATCTTGGGCGAAGTTAGATGTGTTTATAGGAAAATAGTTCAATTGGCAAATAAAGCTCTACATGTAGATAGACTTTAAATAGGACCCATTAAGCCAACTGTGATGTCATGAACATATTCACCCCTTAAATTGCAGTGAATTGCCACTTTCCCTTAAACATTCCAATAATCTTTTTTCCTAAAAAGATTAATTTCTTTTCTTACCTAGTGGGGTGAAAAATAACATTGTGTACAACCTATTAAACATGGCTTAACTGTCTGTTGGCCAAGAGAATGTTAAGACCTTGTGCTCAACAAGTGAAACTCATAAATTATTTTAATGCAAAGAACAAACAAATTACCCACTGAAAAGCGAATACGAACTACACTATGGGCGCTGCCATTTTGTCCGAATACTTGGCAAAGAATGACGTCTTTGCGTATGGCAATATACGAATATAGGTCTATTGTTTCTTGGATATAATTCCCTTTAAGCCCTGTTTCTGGTGCTTTACACACAGTTAGATTTTTCACCCCACTGGGTAACAAAGGAGATAAATCTTCACCCGAGTTTAAGGGAAAAGTGGCAATTTACTGCAATTAAGGGGTAAAGATGTTCATATGTCTTGTTTTTTGTCACATTGATCACTGACACCTTTTCAGGTTGCAAGCGAGGACTTGTCATCCCTCCAAGACCAAACATCCCATCTTAAGTCCCTGGCAGACAACTTGGCATCGGTTCTCGAGTCCCTCCCACTAACCCAAACCAGCAAGGACCAGCACACCCTTCCCCCATCCATCCAGGAATACCAGGCCCTGCCTTCTGCCCTCTCATCTTCCCAAGACGCGGTGGGTGAGCGCAAGGCCAACCTCAAGAAGCAACTTCAGCTCTGGGATGCAGTGAGAATCAAAGAAGAGGCCTTGGCATCTTGGTTCGGTGCGGAGGTGTTGGAATTGGAGCAGGTTCCAGCTAAGATGGAAGATGAAGGGTCGACTAGGGCAAGGTTGGAGCAGTTTAAGGTGGGTTGCGATTTTTGTCGAAGAATTGCCTTCTAATTGTGTGACTTTCATCAGGAAAGTTAGTCAGATGTAAGAAAATTAAGGCCGAGTCGGTTCAAATAATTTATTATTGAAATGTTCTAGTGCTCATGATCTGGAGGTTGTGGGTTTGAGCCCTACTTGTGCCAAAGTGTTTGTGTCTGTGTTTGTGTCTGTGGGGTACCGTGGCCGAGCGGTTTAGGTCATTGACTCGCAATCATAGGTGAAAACTTGGTGTTGCAGGTTCGAACCTCCCCACGGCTATGGTACCTGTGCCCTTGGGCAAGGCACTCAACCACACTTGCTCCATCCTTCGGAAGGGATGTAAAGCCGTTGGTCCAGTGTGTTAGGTAATGGAAACGCACTCTAAAGATCCCAGAGCATTCTTTCGTAAAGAGCAAGGGGGATCATCCCCGGTGTCTCTGGCCATTTCTAATTCTGATTAGAATTCTTCATGGGTTTCCTCACGCTTGCGAGTGACAGTGCAATGAGCACTATTGAGGAATCCTTGGTATGAATACCAGAAAGAAATAATAATAATAATAATAATAATAAGACTCTTAATCTTTTTTGCCACTTCGACCCAAGCGATATACATATATGGGGAGCTGTTGGGGAAATGCCACAATCTACGTGCTGATAGGGTTGTGTACCTAGTGTAAGAGGAATGGTTCTGTTGCTTCCCTGGTGGCAGCGATAATAATAATGGCCACAACCATGTGAGATACTGTATGCTTTATAAATGCTTTCCTTCTAATATTGTTATTGTCGTCGTCATCTCCCTCAAAATTTGTGACCGTCGGGAAAATTCGTTGGAATTACAAGAAAATTAAATTATAATGTCCATGTGATAGCCAATCTTAATCAGTGAGGAACAACTGCAATACCGTGTTTCGGGACCACCAGTTGGCTTCAAAGCTCAATTGATAGGGCATGTTAAGCAGAAGGTCTGCGGTTTGAATCCCGGTGGAGCCAAACTGGCCAGCAAGCCAGATACTGAATCAGCTAGTTCCTGCAACCAAGGAGTTAAAACCAAACGTCATATTTTTCCCCTCTGATTTTGCTCATCCCCAGATTGGAGTATCAAGCCGTGAAGTTGAGCTTGCAGTCCTAGCGACAACCGTTGCAGAGCTGAGATCAATGAACCCTGGCGCTGCATTGCCTGTTGCTGAGGGAGCTATACAGAGAGTTGAAGCAAACATGACTCAAGCTAAACAGGTCAGATTTTTACATTCCCTCACTCCTTCCACGATCTCAATTTTTAACCAAATTAATGTTGACATTTATGCACCTATTATGCCCCATGCTTTTTTCTTCACCTACTTGTATTTGGACATTTTCTGTTGAACTTGACCTTCATATTAAAAATGTTATTATTTAGACAACTGTTTTAATCAACAAATCTTTTGGAAGTATGAAAATAAGGATTTAACAAAAAATATCTCATAACCAATATATATACCTTAAATCCCAAGTTTTGTCATAAAATTGTACTTTCCATGGTATTGCATCTAGTTGGCATCGAATGCCGAGAGCATCTTGGGAGAGTTTACCAGCAGACGTGACAATCTCAGGTCAAGAGTGCATGAGATGAGGTCTCGTCTGGAGGACCTAGAGAACCAGCTGATGGGATGTTCAGACCTGAGTCTCTCTGAGGAAGGCATTGTCGCTGAGATCAAAGAATGCCAGGTAGGAACACTTGGACAGTTCATTGTTGGGATGGTATTTGGGCTGTATTCCATGTGGACTGCCATGGTGGTGGGGTTTAGCGGATCATATTCAAGACCCTGGTTAGTTCTGAAGGTAGTGGGTTCGAATCCCGGTTCGGTCCATCCACAGTACCTGTGTCTACTCTTTGGGCAAGACACTTTGCCACACATTGCTTCTCTCTACCCTGGAGTAAATAGGTATATGAGAGAGTAATGAATGTTGACGTGTTTAACCCAGCACTTTCTCCTCAAAGCGCCCAAAACTGCCCTGTATTTCTTTCATGTTCAACTCAGTGAAATTCAAGTTTCTGCAAACACATCCTTAATTGATAGGCATGTACTCATAGTTTGACTCATCCTCTTTCAAATCTTTTGTTCAGTAAGGGTGGTGACTATTGGATAACTTTAGTTACTGTCCTAGACAAGGAACATTACCAAAAAGCTCTAAGGAGTAATAAGACACACTACTCATTACCAGTGAGTGCTGTTGGGTTAATTACCCATTGAGCACCTAATAGGCAGCGAGGCTGTATACTCCCGGGGAGCTGAGATGGTATATGGAGTGATTTAATGGAGCCCTATGATAATGTAGGTGCCTAGATTTATTGGGGTTTCTCTGGATAAGTGCAGTGTAAGTCCATATTATTATTTTACATGTGTACCCCTCCATACCCCTTCTGGTGGTGGTTCGTGCTATCACCATTGCAGTTTGATACCCAATGCAAAACCGACCAGTGAGTATAGATATTGAATTACATGAACCAGGACTTGATATAAAGTTTCGCCACCAAGGGGGGGGGGGGGGGAAGGGGGTGGTGTTTTAATGAGCTTAGACTATTGCGTAATAGTATTATTTACTACTTTTTAGAAAAATTGAAGAAAGAAAAAAACAACATATTCACATATTTGAGTTAGGCAGTTATTCTTTTGACCGGGAAAAACCACTTTATACAGTGAGTGTGTGATACGTGAACTGGCATTGATGGGTCAGCAGGCGCCTCCCATGAACAGTGGATTTTGGCAATAATCTAAAATTGGCCAAAATGTGACGTATTCAATTAGGTTATGAGGGTGATGATAGGAAATTTTTCAGTTTTAAGTGTGCATCATTGTGAAGAAAAAATACGCTTCTGTACATAGATTATTTTTTATTATTTAAGGTGCAGTTTGCATTCTAAACTCCTAAAAAAAGTTTGGAAAGTCAAGTTTGACTGACGATTTTTCTCTTTTTACTATATCATTTCCCTTAAATTTTGTATCATTGGAAAGCCCTGTTATTCCTCTTTACAGTGATGTGTCATTTGTTATGATTAATTAATTGTGCAATATAGCGGAATACTATACAGGGTGAGTGGAATACAGGGGAATACAGGGGTGAGTGGAAAGTAAAATGTTACAAAATTCACTGCTATTGTCATGCAGTGCATTCCCCTTTTGCTTGGAGGATGGGAATGTGTCAATGCACTTTTTGACATTAGCAATGCATTTTGTGACATTTCACTTTATACCCGCCCCCGTATTCAGCTGTGCTGCACATCCCCCAATTGCTTAATCATAACAAATGACACATTATCGTAAAGAGGAATAACAGGGCTTTCCAATGATATAAAATTATTTTGCAACGAGAGAAATCGTCAGTCAAACTTGACTTTCCAAACTTTTTTTGAGGAGTTTAGTTTTGGCATGATTGTTGCTTCGAACTGCCAGGTAATTCTTGCCCCTTTTTCTTTCCAGACTGTATCAAGTGACGTTACTGTTGTAGGGACTGACCTTGAAGCTCTAGTCGGTGATCTTCAAGAGCTTTTGGAGAAGTTTCCAAAGTCCAATGCACCCCACCTCCTGGCTGATGTGGAAGGGTTAAGGAGCAAGTGTTCTGATTTGACACACAAAGGTCATCAAGTAAGTTGAAGCAGGGATATAGTCAAGACCTTTATATAAATTCATCTTCAGTTTTCTTATATCATTTTCTTATTCTCAGGCAGAATCATTGCACTGGATAGTTAAAACCACATTCATCCTCCATTATCTTTCATTCTGAGCATCTTTCTGATGGATACCGGCGCAATACAAAAAACTCTGGATGCTAGGATAGGGCGACAATTTGTGTGTAAAAAAGCTATATTAGGGCGACACGCTCTATTAGGGCGACATTTTGGTGTCAAAAACCATTTTTATTAGGACTAGAACCGTCTCTCTTAGGTCTGGAACCATTTTTGGAAGCTTCGGGTAAAAAATAAGGTGCCAATTTGAGTGATTCTTGCCGAAATTTTGGTGGTCCCCTGGGGGAAGCTTCCTGTAATGTCGCCCTATTGCGGCATCCAGAGTTCTTTAAATATTCATTATTATTATAAATACCTTAGACAGTTTATGCATCCATATTGGCTGAGAGCACGTCACATGGCCAGTTTTAAACGGACGATAAAGACCAGTGATAATAACCGGCCGGCTGGCTTGCATTTGTGCCTGTTCCCTAGTCAGCGCATATAGAACACGCACACAGAAACTGCACGCTCCCGAAAGCAAAATGTGCACTGTGACAGAATGTACCTGGTCGTGTGTGTACGCATACAACACGTCTGCATTACGCGTAATGCGCGCGATTAAACAAACAAATTGACGCACAGCAAGCAGTTTAAACAAACAACGCGTTTAAGGAAAAATGTGAAACATGGCAAAAAGACAGGCTAATTTTGGTAAGTTTTACTGATTTACACAAAAAGGTATTTATGAATGGGATTAAAAGTGAGTTTGGCCAGTCTTAAAGGCCCATTGTATCATTTGCAATGACCCAATTTTGTTTTTCATGAGTTGACAAGAAAAACCTTACTCAAAGTGTTGATAGCAATGGTAACAAACACCACATGAATTTATTTCCATCCAAAATGGTATTTCATGCTGGAAATTTACAACTGAAGGTGGTTTTCTAAAAAAGTCCTGTGCACGGGACTTTTTTACAATTCACTTGTACACAAAATCCATATATAGATTTTCAAGGTTTTCTGAAGCATTGATGCATCTAAGTAGCTAAAATTTCTTCAGGCTAGTTTACCAACAATCTTCCTTAGATATGTTACACTCTTATTCCACGAATCTGTAAAAAGTTGCAAATGATACATATCGCCTTTAAACGACGTGCTGAAAATCACATAATCACAAAAACACTTTTCTCCCAAGTTGATTCTGTGGTTTTCAGTGCGTTGTTTTATTCCATATTTTCTCTACACTGCTTTTTCTTGAAGCAACGCACATCGAATTTACGTGTGAAATCAAGCCCAACTCTAACACTGTTCATCTTTGCTATCAGGTGCAGGAGACTTTAAAGGACGCCTTGCTGATCCGATGTCAGGCTTCCCTCGGGGAGGTTGCAGAGGAGATTAAATTGGATGTAGATGACCTGAACAACTTGGCCAGCATTCAGGGAGAACCGGAGATACTGGAGAAACGACTGAATGACATCAAGGTTGGTTTGGCTTGAAATCTAAGGCTCTTGGAATCATTGGATTTCATTTATCTATCTAGCATGAGTGGAACATGGAATAATGTACTGTATTAAATGGGGGGTGTTATGGCCGAGCGGTCTAGCGCGTCGAACTCAGGTTCCTGTGCCAGTACTAGAATGCGGGTTCGATTCCGGGCAGTGACACTTGTGATCTTGAGCAAGGCACTTAATCACACTTGTTCCGTCCTTCGGAAGGGATGTAAAGCCGTTGGTCCAGTGTGTTACATGTAACGCACTTTAAAGATCCCAGAGCATTCTTTCGTGAATTATTATTTTATTGTTTGGTTTATTTCAAAAATAAAAACATCACAGCCTTTTAGGGAGGCTGAATTAAGTCTTATTTTTACAATATTAAAAATTTATATAAATATATATTAACATTAAAAAAGATACTCAGATGTGGACAACAATGACAACAACTCAGACACGGGCAACAATGACAGCAACTCAGACATGGGCAACAGAGACAGTAGCACAAAGAAGGACAGAAAAACAATACAAAAATACAAAAATTACAAACTGGAAGCTGGAAAAATACTTTACAAACTTAACTGTTCTTTGTGTTCCATAGTCTACAGAGATAAGGTACAGGACTGTTTTTGTACCGGTTAGTTTTGCAGCGAGGAATGGAGAGGTGATTACCGTTTCTTAAGTTATGACTATGAGATTGTGTTCTTTGTTCAGGAAGCCAGCTACTAAATGTATCATCTTTAAGAAGGTTACATACAAATTTATAACAAATTTCCTCTCTTCTATTAGCAAGGGTACAGAGTCCGAGTACAGTTAGTGATTGTTCATATCCATTGTATTGAGATCCAAGTATAATTCTGCACGCCCTTTTTTGGAAGAGCAAGGGGAGGGATTCCACGGTGTCTCTGGCCGTTTCTAATTCAACTTAGAAGTTGATAGTTATTCGAATATCTATGTTAATTGATCCCATTCCTGTAATTGGCGGTTCTTCCGCTGTTGGATGTGGTGAATAAATAATTTTAAAAAACGTGCATAAAACCCACTTTTTTTCACCACAGTTAGGGGTGCATCTTGTACACAGAGATAGCCTGGCATGGCCAGTGGTCTAATAACCATGCAGTTTCATTTCTGTTGTAACCACATGAGGGTTTATTGGTATTTGTGTGCTTAATGGTGTGCAGTAATATCTCCTTTTAACACCACCTGATATAAAGCTCCTTTTTCTAAGTCCAGGCTGTTGCATTAGTTCTGACTCTTAAAGAATGATTTTTTTAAAATTTGTTTATTTATTTAATGGGTTTAATGAACTTAAATTTGCCGCCCGTAGGCTGAATTGCATAAGTTTTACATAATGGGTGGCGCCATTAGCAGCCAATGGCCAGAGACAACGGGGAATCCCCTTACTTTACGCGAAACATTGCCTCTGGGATCTTTTAAAGTGTTACACAACACACTGGACCAACGGCTTCTCTTCTGAAGGATGGAGCAAGTGTGTTTTATTGCCTTGCTCAAGGGCACAGGTACCACGGCCGGGTATCAAACCCGCAACCCCAAGTGTTAACCCGGATGTTGTGAGTCAGTGACCCAAACCACTCGACCCAAACCACGCCATAACTTTCACTGAATTTGAAAGATGTTGCCAAATTTTTTAAAATGTCAAAATATCTTGTATTCAGGAGCTAAAGAGCAACTCAATTCCCAGGCATGAATCTCGGCTCTCATCAGTCAGTGCCAAATTGAACAAACTGCTTCCCCTGCTCTCCGATCACCAACAATCACTCATCACTCAGGACACTCGAGCAACACAAGACCAACTGAGCCATCTCTGCCTCTCTCTGGACGAGGCTGAGAGAGCCTTAGAGTCCTGCTTGCTTGAATGTCGAGACTTCAAGGAGACAGCCGATGCCATTGCGGGAGAGCATGGAGATGCTGAGAGATTGCTGGAGGCTGAATTGGTGCCTTGCTCAACTGTGGAGGAGAGGAAGGCTCAACTGAAGAATTTACAGGTGGGTCATCCTCATTCCGCCAAGTTAGTGCACAATATACAGCGGTGTCCATGTAGCATCAGTATAAGTTGTCTTATACTCGTTTCATACAGGCGCACCAGAGTCGTTGTATTGTCTCTCCGATTAAATTATGGTTTCCAACCGGCGTTCCTAATGCGAGCCGTGCGCATACTAAAGATTGACGTCTGAAACCAAGTCGCTCCTAAGTCGTTCTAACCGACTGGAACAGTCGATCTTTCGACTTCTGGTAAACCAAGTCGCTCCAAACTGTTTCATACGTCGAACTTAATTCAAATTTCTGGGATAATTTAGTTCGACGCGACTCTGGTGAAACGGGTGTAAATTAGATACTGAAATTTTGTTCGTACATTAAGATATTTATGGTATTTATGGGCAGAATTATGGGATGGGTATGGGGATAGGGGTGGGGGAGAGGTGGGAAGTTTTTCTTTCTTTGTATCGCCCATGACAAGGCCAATAGGCCTTTTAAGGTAAGGGCTACCAAGGTCAAGTGCAGAGAAATCAACCCCTCACACCGAAACAAGACAGGATTAACCAGTCTCTTTACGATACGAGTGGGGCTGGAAGGGGTAACTAGTTCGTATCGAGACAACTCTGCCCCTATTTGTAAGCAAAGTGGTAAAGTGCCTTGCTCAAGGGCACAAGTGTCACTACCTGTCGTGGTCAGGATTCAAACCCACGTTACAGTATCTGGCACAAGAACTTGAGTTTGATGCACTAGACCACGATGCTGTAACACCCCACAAGTGGGAGACGGGGGTGGGAGATGAGTGTGGGGAAAGGGTTGGGGGACACGGGTAGGGGAAGAGATGGGGTTTGGGGTGCGGTGTGGCACGGGCGGGGGAGGGGGTGTTGGATGGGGATAATAGGATAGGTAGAATGTTTAACATGAGCCATGTTAATTGGACAAATCAATAATTGATATGTAGTAGTGAGTCATGACGTCTTTGCCATTGTAGTTAACCTCTGACTCTCGTACAGGCTTTGGCACAGCGGTTAGAAAGGGAGAGAGCTATTTTGACATCAGTTGACCTGAAAGCAGATAGAGTGCACTCACAATGTGGTACTAAGATACCATTGGATTGTGCTTCTTGGCTACAGCAGGAATACACTCGCATTCAAGCAAGAGTTAAGGTAGGATGAGTTGATCATGTTTGCTAATTGCATGGATGCAGTATTTACTACTATATTTCATGGCAAGGCTGGCAGTTTTGGGTTTTGTGGTCCATCCTACGTGCACTATATGACAAAATTCTTAAAAATTTGCCCAATTTATCTAATATCACAAGCAAATTTCATCCATGACTTTCATCAAAAATAAATAGACAGCATCAAATTGTTTGTAATGTGTGCTGTCGTGAGAATTAATACATGATTTACTCACACGAAAAATTTAGCAGTCATTGCCATTTTAAATGCATAGTTCCGAGATTGCCCAGTTAACCCCGCCCCTTAGATAGTGTTGCTATGTGCTCACAAGCCATCGCCAAAAAATGGCGACACACAACGTACAAAGCAACGGGACTCGGCATGGAAAGCACAGATTCATTGGAGAAAACTCAAAGGTATTTATGTTTTAGGGTCGACAGTTACCGTAGCACACACTGAGCGAAGGGCTAGTAATGCAGGGATGCCATATATTCATAAAAATGCGCTTTCCTACCTTTGAACAGCGAATCGCCCGACATTGAAACCAAAATTCACCCGGTCACTGGCGCATACAACATACAAACTGTATGGGCAGAAAATCGCGTGATTGTGTGATGATTGCATCACTTTGACCTATGTGGGCGCCGTCTGCTAGCTCTGTTGTGATTGGTCGGTGGGTTCGGCTTGATTGACAGGTCGGAACTATGCATTGTTCACTGAACCACCTCTTGAGAGGGATCCCAGAGCTCATGGATCTCAATCAGGGTCTGCGCGAAGTGAATGAGTGTACCTGAGATCTGCGCAGATCTGCAGCCGATTTTACGAACAATTGCGTAGCTTGCCCAATTTTTGAAAATGGCATAAGCCCCATAGGCTTGCGTGAAATTATCACAGGAATGTTGCGCAGCTTATGCAATAAAAAGTTGCGCAAGTGGGCTTACGCAGCGCGTAAGGATTCGTGAAATCGGCTGCTGGATTTGGATCTGGATCTGTTCGAAACAGATATGCCCAAGTGCACTTCAAACTTCGGATGTCCATTTCCTTCATTCCCAAATAGTCTATATCATCTTTCTAAAATGAACATCAAAAATGCACTTGCATTTAACAATAAAAATATGAACAAGTATACAGCCCCAGCTGTGCCTGTTAAGCGGGCCTCCCACTGTGCGATTTTTGCCACGAATTGGTACGATTTGGTACGATTACCAGAGACTGTCATTCGTGGCAAAATCGCACAGTGGGAGGCCCGCTTTAGGCATTCATGAGCCAATCAAACACACAACACCTTCACTACCGTCACCCATTTGCTCCTGGGTGGAGATCTAAGGGCTCAGTGCAACAAAAGAAAGTTTGTACCAAAAAGAATAAGTTTTAAATGAGCAAAAATCCTTGAACTTTACAGGAAGCAACTGACCAGGTTAACCAAGGAATATTGCAACACGAAGAGTTCTTGAAGACGACCGATGAAGCAGAAACATTCCTTCAGCAGGCTGAGGAGGCACTGACAACTTGTGGTGATCCATCGGGCGATCAGAACACCTGCCAAGAGAAACTACAAACATCGGAGGTAGGCCATATCCGATTTTCATTGGCTTTGGCCAATGTCATTCATCTTGATCCTGAAATGGACACTCGCTTTGAAATACAGGTCGCTTGGTCACAGGAATTAACTTGGAGCTGATTAAAAATTGTAAAATAATATTTAAAAAAGACTTGTCATTTGCTTATTTTTCACTTGTGAGTACTAATAGATAAAGCATCTCTTTGGATCTTTTGGCTCCAAAAATTCCTCAAAATTGATACTTTATTTACAGAGATATATGGTTATTTCATGTCAATTTAAATTTTGTAACTCTGGTATTTCATATTATTTTGAAACACCTCTTGTTTGCATATTTACTTTCACAGAACTTGTTAGCCAAACAGGACAAAGTACAATCCCACCTAGACTCGGCGACACAAGCCCACGACACCCTCACTCCACTAACAACATCCAGTGGCAAAACATCCATGGTTGCTAGGATCCAGCTGCTGCAAGGCCAGTGGAATCGGGTCGTGGCCGGTTTGAACCAGTGCAAAGCCATTCTGAAGGACAGGCTGCAAGCATGGAAGCAGTATGAACTGGATCTAACCGACCTGGACCAGTGGTTGCAAAGGTGGGATGCATCCGTTGGCAGGGCTTCTGAGCTGCAAGAGGATCTCCCTGAGAAGGCATCACAACTGGAGGAAGTTAAGGTCAGGAGTCATACCTTCAATGTTTTTCTCCCAAAAAAGGAGTCCTCCAGATTTTGCAACATACTAGCTGAAAAATGGCCGATCTTGTGATTCCTGGATTGTCAATTAACAACCTCTGAGATTTTTTTGGAAATCGGGAAATCAACCTATTTTCCCAGGTGTCTTTTCGAAAATCCTGGAACATTGACAGCTCTGAATTTTTTGTTGTTGAGATTTTTGCCTCAAAGCTGTACAATAAAAATACCAATGACATTTTTGACCGTTTTGTGTTCACAAACGCACATTCATTATTAGAACTATATTTTCCTTCCACAGCTGCTGAAAGCAGAGATGGAGAACCAATCGGACAGAATCCAAAACTTCCACCAGATGTCACAGTCTCTGGCAGCTGACAATGCCCGGGATGCCCCTGACGTCACTGAGCAAGTAGAAACACAAGCCGATAACGTACAGCAACAGTATCAAGACCTATTGGATAGAGTCAGTGTAAGTATGGAACAACTCCTAGATGTCTAGTGAGGCCTTGATACCTTTGGGGCATTTCTTACGAAAGCAAGTGCAAATTTGATGTTTCAGGGGTATATTTATGCCTTGAATTCCCCCAAACTGTAACTGTACTCTACAAAAATAAAAACTAATTCCATCCCAATTAAAATATCAATTCTTGATGAGGACAGAAGTTTGTTGAGTACAGTGAACTTGTGGGTAACATCGACTGATCACTTTGGAATTGCTTTCAAGACTGTTCCACTTCAGTTATTGGAGAGGTTTCGCACTGTCACGAATACCGATACGGATACGTCATGACTTTATGCGCTTCGTGTGACGCGTAACCGAAGTACATATGTTTTCATACGCGTTGACTACGGTTATCGGCCTTCATACGCGTAGCATAAAAACGGATACCGGTTATATGCAGATTTTTCGCTTTATCTGTGATGGATTAATAAGTTGTATGCATTTTGTTTCTTTTTGATGTATAATCCGTGAATATAGATCAAATTTAATGTGTGATGCCCACTGCAGATTTAGCAGATATGTACACGTACATTTACACAGTGCGAAACCTCGTTCAGTGTGCGCATCGACGTGAACGGTTACCATTATCATATCCGTGTTCGTAACTGTATTCGTCACCTTGCAAAACCTCTCTATTTAGTCCATCACCAAGTTGACCTGTTTGAACAAAGTGATTCCCACAACAATGAAATGTGACATTTCCTGTTTCTGAGAGAATCTTGTAGTAATGGACTCTCAGAAAACCCATTTTGTTGGGTTTCAACTCGAGTTGAATGAGCTGACCACTGGGTCTGTATGTACGTCTCTCAAACAGCCCTAGAAGGGCACGAGCTCTGGGTAGCACTTCAGGCAGAGTGGTACACCCTGCCTCACCAGCTCTTACAGAGACTGGTGCAGTCAACCTTGCCACAAGAGGTGGTCATACACATTACTGACCAATAAAATGTTACAACTCCCAACCTCTTTGCTCTTTCATTCAGAGTATAATTGACTCCTTTTTTTCTTCGTACCGCATAGTTTTAACTTAAATGAATATTTGCTGCAAAGCTTATGATGTCAAGTTCACATTTGAGTCTTTCCACGGTAAAGGGGGCATTTTGGCAACACGGACCATATTTTCCAGAAAATACCTTTCTCTGGTCTCAAAATAAAAGAAATAAGTTTCAGTTGTTCTGAAGAGATAACTTAGTCCCAAAAAAGGGTTACAAATAGTGTGACAACATACCTTTCTAAAAACCATGTGTACAAATTTCCAATGTACGCTTGTAACCGGGACGGACACTTGTGTTACATTTTAGGCTGTCCCGGTTACGAGCGTATATTGGACATTTCTCAAAAATATTGTCTGTGTTGCCAAAATTCCCCCTTTACTGTGGAAAGACCCACTTGCATATACATAACTTATTAATGGTCTTTTGCGTCATTGTCTTTTGCGTCATCATTCAGTAATTGTAGTAAATTGTAACTTGTGTGATCGTGCTGCGCTTGCAGGCCATCTGTTGTGATCAGGAAGAAGCCGTTCTCGCTCACCAATCTTGGGAAGAGGCCGTCCATGACATGTCAGGCGTCATTAAGGCTGTAGAGGATGGGCTCAGTCAAACCATCGTGACGCCATCGGATGCAGGAGAGCTTACAGCCAAGATGCAGTGTCTTAAAGTATGTTGGACAAATCCAAAGTTGACTTGAAATGATCCTTAACAGAGTAAGATGATAAACCAGTAAATTGTGTGGCAGTTGAAATTAGGGGCCCACTAATAACGCATTATCGGCTGTTTCTATTGCCTAAAGTGCACTGGCAAAAAAATGTTTAAAGGCCCATTGTATCATTTGTGATGACCCAATTTTGTTTTTCAAGAGTTGACAAGAAAAACCTTACTCAAAGTGTTGATAGCAAAGGTAACAAACACCACATAAATTTATTTCCGTCAAAAATTTATTTCCGTCAAAAATGTTGGAAAATGACAACCGAAGGTGGATTTCTAAAAATGTCCTGTGCTCTGGATTTTTTTTACCATCCACTTGTACACAAAATTCATATATAGATTTGCAAGGTTTTCTAAAGCACTGATGCATCTATGTAGCTAAAAAAATATTTTACACTCTTATTCCACGAATTTGCAAAAAGTTGTATTTTGCGAAACATACATAGGGCCTTTAAGGCTGTTTTTACAGGATAACGGACATTAGAGGAAAACGGTACTGAAGCATTCCTGAAATGGTAATCGTGCTCGGTAGAAAGACACTAATTGTTGCATTTCTATACCAGCATCAAGGATAAGCTAGGAAGGAATGCTACAGTTACAGATGGCTAACTTCGCAGGTGCAGTCATGCATTTCAACACACAATACATTGTTTAAACTTTCTCTGTGAAATATAGTGATGCTTGCCGTGGAAGCCACCTTTTTTTAATAACAATAATAAAATTATAGACGTCTGCCTAGTATGCATGAGGTTGTGTGGGTTCAAGTCCCACCCGAGCACGCTAAGAGTTTTAGCATGTCCTCGGGAAACGCACTTATAGCAGTGTTACAAATATTCATATGAAAGATTTGTTTAAAAATTAATTTGATGATAATGTGACTTTTGATTGATTTTTGTTTTTTTAAGGAGCTGCAAGACAAACGCCCATCTGGTCAAGCCAAGCTTAATGAGCTGCAGGACTGCACCCAGAAGGCTGTAGCCTCCACTTCAGCCACTGGGCAATCCAGACTGGACCAGCAAACTGCAGAACTCGATGAGAGATGGGAGAAAGCACTGGCCAAGGTAGCTGAATCGGAGGCTAAGCTTTCCCTGAATCTGCAGCAGAGGAAAGACTATGACAGAAAGAGGGACGAATTTGAGAGGTGGTTGGCTGAGACGGAAGTTGAATTGAGGGATTCATGCCATCTGCAGGCAGACGTGTCCGGAAAGAAGGAAGCTTGTCAAAAATGCCAGGTTTGATCAAAAACGTTTCTTTTTGCACGTTTTCTTTTTTCGACAGAATTTTATATAAGCACTGAAGCTAAAGCTTATGAAGATGGTTTCTAACCTGTTTAAATTAAATTGTTTAAATTAAGTCCAATGCGTATGGTAAATGCGGAACACCCAAAATTGTTAAGTCTCGTTAGTTATACAGGCCTTGAAATAGCCCATGGCAAATTGCCATCGGTGCCCTATGCTTTTGCTGTGTTGCCCTTAAAAAGTTCTAACACAAATTTTCCATTTCTTCATTCAGGTGCCCTTTACTTAGGGAAAATTGTCGTGCCCTTTTGAAAATGATTTTCGAGGCCTGGTTTTATGCTCAGCCACTGTTCCGCAAGCTGGGTGGCGAAAAAATGACACTGTCAATTTTGCGTCACTAGAAAGCCCCATGCGAATGGGCGTCATATTGTAAAACAATGATAAACACATGTTGAGATCATGTAACTTTTGTGTGGACCTGAATAATGAGGTGACACATTACTTTAAGTTTTACCAAGGTTTTACATGGCCAAGGACATTCTGTGGGCCAAACAAACAAATTCAAAGTGCAGACATGCAGAAGAATTATCATGATGAAATGCTAACAGTGGCTTGTTGTAAAAAATTCCTATGTAGACACGAATAATGCCAGTCTTCCGGCTATAGCCGAACTCTGGCTTTTTCTTATTTTGGAAAAAGAAATCCGGCAAAGCCTTTTTTCCAGGCTGGAAAAGTAAACGGCCGGAAATATCAGGAGAATATATTTTTAACTCTTCAAGTCCCAAAAAATGTGGAAAATTGTCTCACTTTAATACTGATCAACGATGTCCGGATATGCCATGTATGTCATGTATGTACAGCCTATGTACACGCACGTAGCACGTTTTCCCCAATGATTTGCACACATGCAGTATACTGTATCCCGGCCATAGTCATTCACGGCTAAAGTATCGCGAAACCAGACTATCGATCAGAAGTACATAGAGGGCGCTGTATCCATACAGCAGTGGTTAGATCACATACATATCCATTGCACTCATACTGTCAATGTACATACTGTGCTGGCGAATCCATGTGCACAAATACACGTAGTTATGGTAGTGGATTTTTTTCCGGCCCTGAAGGTAAGAGCCACTGGCATCCCTGGAGACGGTTTAAGACAAAGTGGAATCAAGTTGACATTGCCACCCCTTCCACCTCTGTGGTCCAGGTTCGACTCTCTTTCAGGCCAGAATGTGTAAATGCATTTTTCAGTCCGTTTGATCCTGTGGTTTTCCCTATATGTTTGTAGGGTTTCCTAACACTTCTAAAACTGAGCATTTCTTACCTTTTCATGCTTTCTTGTAGAATCTACTAGAAGACATAATCAAACATGAGCCCCAGCTGAACGAACTGATGCACGGTGCGCAGCAGTTGCTGGATACTAGCATTGAAAGCATCTCTGTTAGATACTATGGCCTGAGAAACTCGGCCAATGTAAGTACGCATTACCAGTGATGTTAATCCCCCGTCACTCACACGTTTAAAGTAAGACTGACCCTATTGTAGTATCTCTTGATAACCCTTGGGTTCCCCTGTCTCTATTTGTCAATTAGTGACAGTATTACATTTGTTAATTAGTGACAGTAAGTTTTACAAAAATTAGTTCAATGCGGATAAGGTGGTAAAATCTCTCCTATAATTCATTCACTGTCGTCAGGAATCGTTAGAGACTGCAAGCAGAGCCTTGGACGAACACGAACTGTACAACCAGAGCACGGATGAACTACAGACATGGCTAGGCGAGGCAGAAAGGGTCTTGAGTAAGAATCAAGAGATAACACCACGCAAGGAAGAATTGAAAAAGCAGCTGCAAGCTCTCAAGGTATGGCTAAGGAATTGGGTCCATCTTTTTGTAATTTGTTGTTTCTACTGGACAACTGTTTTTTATTTTTTGTCACCCACTAACCAACAAACGAATTTACGGTCAATCAGTGTATTTCTCCTCGGCCGCGGTAGTCTCGGGAAGTCTCGGTAATCAGTATCTTTCAGTCAGGGTAAAAGTCGGGGGGATTTGAGAAAAATGCCTCAAATCAAGTAAAAATCAGGGAATTTGATTTGTCCAAAAGAGAAAGTGCTCAGTCTTTTATGTTATTGTTTCATGTCTAAATACGTCAAAATAATTATTCTGGAATTTTGAAATTTCATCTGGAAAAACTCGGGTGGGGAGGGGGGGGGGGGGGGGGGGAGGGGGGGGGGGGGGGAGGGGGAGGGGGAGGGGGGGGAATCGGGGAATTTTGCTTTCATGAAATTATATGTCACAATGTACATGCAGACTTGAAAAGTTCATCTATTTATTTAGCAGCATGTAATTTTTGTTATTGGTAATGCCTAAAAACGGGTTTTTTTTAATGAATTGGACCATGTCAAAACTATAAAAAAAATCACTATTGTATAATATCACTATTGTATAAAGAAAACACTACATAAGAAAAAAAGTGAAATGTCACTGATAATAACCCTAACCATGCCACATCCATCTGTCAGGAGGTAGTGTAAATTATGCTGATGGATCCAGATCCAACATGGTTAGGGTTAAGGAGTAAGAAAAACAAATAGTTGAAGCACAAACATTTTTGTGAATAAATTTATTTTATTTCCTAAATCCGCCCATTTCATTTCCATTTTTTTACATTATCTTATCCTTTCCAGAACCAGGAACAGAATCTCAGAGTTGGTCATCAAAAACTGGACAATACTTCAGCCAGAGCAGACGCTGTCTTCACATTGACCGCACCATCAGGTCAAGACACCATCCAGCATGCTCTGTCTGATCAGACAAATGCCCTGATTGGACTTGGCACCAGGAGCAGTGAGGCCAAGGACCAATTTGAAGGGGTGGTAGATAAGTGGGATGCTCATGATGTGGGATGCAAGAAGCTCTCTGATTGGTTGATGAATGCAGAGATGATGCTTGCAAATCTGGAGAAGCCATGTGTGTATCTGGAGGAGAAGAAAACGCAATATGAAAAACTGGTGGTAAGGAATTCCACAGTTTTAACTACTCACAATACATTAGGGATATGGTGGGGTGTACGCAGATATTTAATTGAGGGTATGCATTACGCTTGAATGATTTGTATATGATTAGCCAATTGTTTTAGCATGACAGACACACCTTGTCATAGTAATAGGTGAAAACAATCATTTTGAAGGAAAACAAATACAACATACCAATATTCCTAACTTATTGTGAGTAGTGTATGTAAAACGCATTACACTGTATGAAATGTCATATAAGAATGGGACATTATTATTATTATTATTGACTATTTGGCCTAGGTCTCTACATCATGACTTTTCCCAAATGTGGCAAATGGTGGTTTGCATTACAGGTTTATGTTTCCTTGACATAGTTGAACACATTTTCATTGAAAACCCAGAAAACTTTGAAACGCGTTTCGTGGACCCTTAAACTTTCCACAAATATACTTGAGATTTGGAACCTGACTTTCGAGACAAAAAATGGACTTTGGACTTGACTTAAAAAAATGACTTGGTTGCAACCTGATTCATCATATTTTTAAAGTGTAAAATTCTTCAATATTGATAAACTCTGGTGCTATATAAAACTGACTGTTGTGCATAATCATTTTATTATTTTTAAAAATGTGAATATGAATTGCTTCCTTGTTTTTCAGTCATTGGATCATGATGTCAGCTCCCATCAAGATGATGTTGGCAGTTTGACCCCTCAAGCCAAAGGCCTAGCAGCAGTCGGTATATCAGATCCTAAAGTCTTAGCCAAGGCAGAACAAATCACGGATGAATATCAGGACTTGTGTGGACGGGTTAAGGTTGGTTCCGTTAGAATGATCCTTTATCTTACATGTGGTCTTTTTTAGGGCATACTTGCATTGTTGTCCAGTTTTAAAGTGTACGTTTGTGTTCATATACGGTTAAAAAATAAAAACAAATTTTATTCTGACCGAAAGATCAAGGAGGCGAAGAGTTGTAACATTTTATCGGTCAGTAATGTGTGTGAACACATCTTGCAGCAAGGCTGCACCACTCTGCCTCAAGGGCTTCCTTGAGGTCCTTTACTTTTTGTTTGGGAGACATGCAGCTCCAGAGGTCAGCTTATCCCACGCAGGTTTGTTCGGGTTGAAAACACAACCCGGATGAAATCACCGAAGCATAACAGTTTTGAAAGTGATTCCAAAGTAAGAGTATGTGATTTGGTTTATGTCAGGGAGAATGAATGATTCAAACCGGCTGCTCAACACCAGCCAGCTCGTGTGGTCGAGTGGTTAAGGTGTTGCCTAGTATGCAGGAGGTCATGGTTCGAGTCCCACCTGAGCACGCTATGAGGTTTTTCCTCATGGTGTCTCGGGGAAGCACTGAGTATACAATGCTTTTCAAGTTACGTCGGGTAGGGCAGAACAAACCCTAATTAATATTGATTCCAAAGTGGTTGGTCAATCAGTGCCTTGTTATCCACAAAAAATTTCTGAACTGTTCAAGAAAAGATATAAAGGAAAGACAAAATAGATTAAAACTTTGAATGCTTGCAAAAGTCTGAAGACAATTCCCCCCCCCCCCCCCTTGCTTTGTACAATAGGTCACAGTTCATCAACGAGAGGAGCAGGTGGCAAGTCATCAGCAACTAGCCAATCAGCTACTAGATGTGAATGATTGGCTGAGTGCCAAGCAACTACAGCTGGACCAGTGCTCAGGATTGGCTGCTGATAGAGAGATTAATGAAGCTAAGATACAACAACTCCAGGTGAGGGTTTAAATGAAATAATGGTTGTATTTGTGTAGCTTACTCGATGTTGATGTGTGTGAATATGGTTTTACACCCTTATGGGGTACCCGGAAGAATGGTACCCCACAAGGCGAACAAAGGTGCCCCATAAGTCGGTCTTTGTCCACTTAGTACCCCACAAGGTAAGACCAGTGTTAAGCCTATGGGAAGAGTTTAGACAAAGGAAACAATAGAAGGACAAAAGGGAAGGAAGGAAGGGAGGGTAACAAAAGAGGTACCCCATAAGGGTTTAAAAACACGGAGTGTGACACCTGGATACTCAAGAATATGCACCAACTTCTAATACATCCTGGTACAATTTTTCTATATAACGTATCTAACCTGGGCAGGGCAAAAATGTAAAAAAGTGTCAATCTTGGGAAATTATTTTAGAGAGACTTAAAATTAGAAAGGTATGTTGTCACACTATTTGTCGCCCTTTTGGGCTTAAGTATCTCCTTGAAGTTTAAATTTGTTTCTTTTATTTTGAGACAAGATAAAGGCAGTTGTTTAAAAATAGTGTTGTTTGTCAAATGTACCCCCTTTACCACGGAAACTAAAGACCCACATCAGTTGTAAGCACACTTGGTGGCAAATTGACTCCAACTTTAATTTCTGATTAATCATGAAGATTGTTGAAATTTTTAGCCCATTTTATTGAATGGTTTTTTTTGTTTTTTTTGGAATGCATGAACTCCTAACTGAAGTGTACCCAGCACGATATGTGGCAAAGGGACACCCCCTTATGCCCCTATACCTCAACACACCCTTTAGTTAACGCACCAGTCCACCCCCTAAAAACTGAAAGGAATTCCTTTAAAATACCTTGGATGCTTGAGACACAATGGGGGAACAATGAAAGAAGGGGGGGTGTACCCTCTGTAACATATCGTGCTGCATATGAACTGAAGAATAATAAGACATCGATGACATCTAACATGAGCAGCAATATGTTGGTTGTCAATAGCATTGGTGAGAAAAAACACCGTGTTTCAAAACCATCAGTTGGCTTCATAGTTCAATTGGTAGTGTGTCTGCATAATAAGCAGAAGATTGGCAGTTCAAATCCTGGTGCATCCGGATTGTCCAAACTTATTGACATTTGTCCACATTTCTATGGAAATAATTCACCCCTGCAGTCCTTGGGTCATTATTCCTAAAGTTCACCTATGTTTTGTAATTACTGTCAAGTTCCATAATAGTTATTTTTGCCATTCTAGGTTGTTCTGTCCACCCTTCCTGACGGTGAATCCCAACTACAATCTACCAAGGACCATGGTGAAGTCGTCTGTCCCACCACCGCCCCCGCTGGCCGTGACCGCATCAACCAGCAACTCCAGACAGCTGGAGACAAACTCAAGGCTCTCAAGGAGCAGGCCCAGCGCGCCCAGAGGAGGCTGAATGACAGCGTCGAACTGGCCAGGAGTTATGAGGAGAGATCCCAGGAGATGAGGGACTGGATCACAGAAGCAGACGGCATGCTGAAGGACGAGGGGGAAGAGGGGCAGGGTCTGCTGGAGGATAAACAGGTGCACCTGGAAAAAATTAAGGTGGGTCCAGGCAGCAAATTTGGGCGTTTCACAATACATAACGCCACCAAGCGTTTCTGTCAGAGAGGACATTCTCGGACAGAGCGGTTGACATCGGTGTATTTGACCAGCAGATGCTTACATGTGTAGGGTGACCCAAAAATACCACCCATGATAATGTATTAATGTTTGTGGGTGGCATTTGTATGGGGAGCTCACTCTGTTTTATTTCCTCTTTTTTTAAAAACAGTTTCATATGTCTGCATCTCTAGAACTGACTTTGGTGTACAGTTACAGACAATGAGATTAATACATGATTGTACATGTATATTCTTAAATTTGATAGGCCTTGTGCGACAAGAGCCAGGAATTGCAACCAATCAGAGCCCAGGTTACATCTCTTGGTCAGCAACTGGTAGCCAGTAACCCAACAGCAGTGCACATTGGCAGTGAATCAACCAGACTCACCGCTGGGTACCAGACTTTGCACATGAATCTCAAGGTATGGGTGCATACAAATCAATGCCTTTTGTGCTCGTATGTAGCTGGTGGCCAGTTGAATGTTAAATCACTATGATTATTTTAACCCTTTGGTTGCTGTGCTTTTCCAAACTATCCCAGCACTCTGTTTTTATTCAATGGTATTTTTCAGTGAATAAGTATGTTTTACAATTAATACAGTTGCTCATAGGCTAATGTATGGTGGCTTATCACAGGATAGGCAGTTTATGAAAACCACAAAGGATACATGCTGCCCTTTTAAAGGCCCTATGTATCATTTGCAAGATAATTCATCATAAAACAGGGAACAGGGGTCAAAAACTAAAATCTAGAAATATTTGCGTATCTATGATGATGATCCCTTTGCAGGATCGACTGCGTCAGGCAGAGAGGGCAGTCACCGAGCAGCAGAACTTCCAGACAGCGGTAGAGGACTTCTACAAGTGGTTACAAGCTGCTAGAGAGTCACTGTCCAACTGTCGGAATGTAGCAGGAGAGAAGACGGAGATTAGCGCAAGGCTGCAGGACCTGCAGGTAGCATTGTAACTTTAGATGTACTTAACCTCTTGATGCCGGAGGACGTGTAAACACGTTCTGGCAATGTATTGATTGCTTTCCGGTGACGTTCACCCCTTCCATCCACCATTTTGGTGGGCATTTTTCATGACCCACGTGGCTCGAGTAATAACCGGCAAAAAAAGCAAGAAAAGCGCATTGGTTGCACTTACCTCTGTTGCTTGAACTAGCTTTATGTTGTTGCGCCATGGCTGTTGTATCGAGAAAGATAAAAACGCATTTCTTCAGGCTAAAAATCGCGATCAACTAAAAACACTTTCGTTTTTACAAGCCGAGTGCATGCTCAATAATTTGAACATATCGCAACGCCTGCGTGCTGCATCTTCGAATGAAAATATGCTGGTGAGTATTTTTTTTACGCATGTTCATGTGCGTCTATTGGCGACTGTTGCCCACCACACATTCCCGGATGTTCTACGTCATCGAAAGCAATCAATAGTTCAAATGTCAGCTTTGCCATCATCTTCCATGGTTGATGTGTAAACCTGTCCATTGCCCAATATTCATTTGTACGTAGCATGTTTTATACTTAATGGCTGTGGAAGGCCTGTCAGTGTAGCAAATCTTGCTCTGTGGAGGCTGACTCGGAGTTTTGCAAAGTATGATCTTTTGGTGAGAAGATTCATACAGTAAATGTAGAAATGACTCAAGAGTCAGTATCTGTGGTGCTTGACCTGGGTCCTTTTTCATAAAAATTAAAAACATTCTAGGATTTAGGAACAATAAAACAAATTGTTCCTATCTTTAGAAACATGGGTTAAGAATGTTTATTTAAGAATGTTTCTAAGTGGGCTTTATGAAATAGGACCCTGGTCTTAACTTTTGGCCAATCACATTTGCCTTTAAAAAAAATTGGTATATTTTGCCAAAATAATCCTGGCGTCAGTTAAAGAGACCCGCTCTTGGGAAAACTTAATAAATCATAGAAAAATCGCAATAAGGTTTTACAAGTGGGTGTTATTTCCAGCAGTAGATTCCTTGTCAGTCATTTTTGTTCGAGAGTATTTTTTATCCACTCCCCACTGAGCGGGGAGTGAAACTTGTTCTCGAACAGTGTTCACATGTTGGTTCTTTGCATTTGAAACTCTGTTCTCATGTTCTGGCAATATGCAAACGGGGTTTTGATACTATGTTTTGTCTCTCATTCCATATTTTGTGATTTTGTTTTCCATCAGGAGTTGATGTCCATGCGACACCGTGGCCAGTCTCTCCTCAATTCAGCCTGCAGCAAGGCTGAACGAGTCATGCCGCAGACCTCCCCCACTGGCCAAGAGGCTATCCAAGCACGCATTGCAGTCATGAGAGGAAACTATGCCAGTCTGCTTGAAGACACCATTACTGTTAAGGAGATGCTAGAGTCCTGCCTGCGAAATTGGAACAAGTAAGCTTGTTATTCTGCTGATAATGTCGTTAGAGCAAAAGCTCTTTATTGGGAGTTGTACAGAAATTGGGATCCAAAAACATAATAATAATGATCTTTTTGGAATCGGCACCGTGATCTATATGGAATGACGCTATATAAAATGATTATTAAAGGCACAGGCTCGTCAGCAATGTGCGCGCGCCAAATTTGTGCCACGAAATACGCAGCTCCATGCCTCTGCCTTATGTTGCACAAATTTGTTTAATGTATACAACAGCAATAGTAATTAACCACTCACTTGCTATGCAATTTCGTGCAAGTTTAATGTACCTCATTGCAGGCAGGTATGGTGAGGCTAGACCAAACTGTCCAAATGCCATACTTAAAGGTTTCCATAGATGTCTCACTGTAGTGGCAACATAAAATAAAGGACGTGAAACTGTTCAAACACCAAACTAGAGCTAAACTTGAGTTAAACCAAAAATTGTCTCTGTAGACCGCTTTTCCTCTCCAGTCTACATGGTGCTAAATAGACTATAGACCTTTATCACTGTGCGGCCATCTTCCCTTTTCCCCTATTAAAATGAACGTGACCAAAGCGAGGCTTGCCGAAATAAAATAGTTTGGCCCCGTGTTGAAAATGTTCATTGTGTGCATCACTATGACATGCGCGCAGCGCGACCAACAAAATGCGCAACGCGGAAGACTGCACAACGCAGAAGACTGCACGCGCTATCGCGCAGACACGCACACGCACTAATCATGCCCTACATGTACTATGGGGAACAAGACAAAGATGGACGCACCGTGATAAAGGTCTATTGAGGCACAACTGAGATAAACTGTTTCTGTTCAACCAAATTGAGATTGCTATCTTAACATGCCTGATCTTATGAATTTTTCTACTCTTTCTTTTTCAGATACGAAGCTTGCTGTGACAAATTGTCTCGCTGGCTAGGAGAAACCAAGGGTCAAATAAGGACTGCTGCCGAGCTGAAGTCAACACTAGGCGAGAAGAAAGTGCAGCTTGAACGATGCAAGGTCAGGTTCTTATCTGTACAACATGTTGTTGCTGTCACAAACCAGATTGTGATTTTTCTTAAAAAGACAATGTAACTAGCATAAGTATATAAGAATTTTAATTAGATTTGTTTGTCCTTTCCCAATGTAGTTTATCAACACTGTGCACCATTTTAAAAAGTTCATAGTGTGCTTGGGTGGGACTCTAGCCCACGACCACCTGAATTCAGTAGCAGATGTCTTAACTACCGAATGAGTTAAGACTATAGATTTTTTCTCTCACCCCAAGTTTCATTGTTATACCAAATACTGCATTTAGAAATGACTTCTAATTCTAGTAGTTGAAATATTCTATTGAGCTCCTGTGCACCACGCACACGTGTGTTGTCTGTGTTGTTTTGGGAGACAAATAAAACCACGTCACAATGCAGTAAGCGCGTGTTGCGCCTTTTCAAATACGGACGCACAGCGCAACACCAATGAGATGCCTTAATTTTTACTCCCAAAATTAAATTCTACAAGGTACCCATTAAATTCAACAAGGTTGCATGTAATTACCCATTTATAATCGACAGGCTCTCCAACAAGACCTTTCATCCCATCAAAAGGACATTGATACCCTAACTGAGCGTGCCCAGAAGCTTCTTGAAAGAAATCCAGAGGGTCTTCAGCCAATCAGCAAAGAGCTGCAGATGTTCACTGACCAATACCAAGCAAGCATGGATGAAAACAAGGTACTCAGGCCACACTCTTATTGGACAACCATGATTTTCTTTCACTTAAAGAGCCCCTTATTTAGGATTTTTATCAATGGAATCTGTGCTTTAAAACCACTCTACTCAGTTAGTCATAAAAATCCTATTTGGAGCTTGCTTTGGGGGTTAAAACAAAGGTTTTTAGTTTTTATGCTAATGCAAATATGCATATTCATGACCAAGGTCACTATGTCACAAGAGGCAAACACAGGAAAATCACATTCAACTGTGCACAAAAGATTCCACTTTTTTCTCAATTTTCCTGAAACTTTTGTAATTCATGGCTGTTTGAGTTTGTTTTACATGTTGCCTGCTGTAAGCCATGACAAAACTGGGGGTAGAAACTGCAGCAATTTGCCACAAGTCCAACTTGAAGTCTTATGTTTTTTCTTAACTTTCCCTTCTGTCTTCCTTATGTGATGCACTCAAAACAGCGCCCTCTGTCTGTGATTTATTGCAGTGAAATCTTCAAAGTTGAACAAGGCCACCTTTTATTGATTTTACATCCAAACGAACAATAGTATGTCTTGCTGAACAAGTAATCCGTCATTATGAAGCAAAGCTTAGGCACAAAGTTGTTTAGCATGTCACAGGCCCTTTAAATGTCAGGGTGCCGCACAATGAAAAACCATACAAACTTCAACAAGCAAAAGTTTTAAAAATAACTTCCTTATTTTTCTATCCCCCCTCCCCCCAAGTTGGCCATTGAGAATCACACACAATCCGTGCTGGACCACAAGACATTTCAGCACAACCAACGTGAGTTTGCCAACTGGCTTCGAGATGCTAAAAACAAGTTGGCTACAGTCACTGATACATCAGGCAACAGCAAAGCAGTGCAGGTCAAGCTTGCTGCTCTTGAGGTATGTGTGGAGTTAATGGGGGAGTTTTGAAACAAAAGATTAGCAGTTAGCTGAGGAAAGCATACAGAGCTATGTTTTGACAATTTTAAAGACATTTTGGTCAGTTAAGGGGGCATTTTGGCAACACAGACCATATTTTCCAAAAAATACCTTTGTCTGGTCTCAAAATAAAATAAATAAGTTTCAGTTGTTCTGAAGAGATAACTTAGGCCCAAAAAGGGTTACAAATAGTGTGACAACATGCCTTTCTAAAAACCCAGTGTACAAATTTTCAATATACGCTTGTAACCGGGATGACCTAAAATGTAACACAAGTGTCCGTCCTGGTTACGAGCGTATATTGGAAATTTGTACACAGATTTGTACACAGATTTTGTTTGGGGGAGGCCGCCTCATATTATCTCTTCAGAACAACTTAAACTTATTTCTGTTATTTTGAGACTAGACAAAGGTATTTCCTCGAAAATATGGTCTGTGTTGCTAAAATGTCCCCTTTACTGTGGAAAGACCCATATAGCAACTGCTGCATTGTATGGGTCAAAATTATGAAGATTCAGATTTTAGTGTTAAAAGCTAGAAAAATGTGTATATTTTACGCTCGGTAGAGTGTTGTTTTTTTTAACAATTGTACTGTAAATGCCTTAAAACTTGCTTTTAATGAGAGGGTGTAACATATTGCATGACAAAATCTCTCAGAAACATCCAAACAATACTTAAAAAACAATTTCACTTTTTTTGTCCATTTCTAGGCCAATTTTTTTGTCCTATCATTACAATTCATACATCATTAGAAAACTTATTTAATGCCCCTTAATGAAAACCAAAAATCTCATTATTCAAAAATTGACCCATATTACTGATTTTGTGGTGGAGGGTCAAATATATCTTAAAGAGTTTTTTCCAGAAAAACAAAGATAAATTGAACTTAAGAGTCAGTCCACGAAAAGACCATGCAAAATCTTTAAAAATCGGCAAGGTGGGGGGTCAGCGAATCAAAGTCAAATTCTACCCACTTAACCCCCTTCTGGAACAATGAGACCCAGTGGAGTAGCTCGGCCAATAATCACACAGGGGCCGAGAACAAGGCACCAACAATTTCCGTCAAAAATGAGGGACTTCTGGGTAGTAATTTTTGAGACATTTTTAGCGTATAAATATCGTCGCGTTATTCGCTCTACCTAAATCGTATATTGTTGACCTGTACATCAAATGAAAGATCTGTTTCTGCTCTACACGATGGACCATAGACCCTGAGGTTGCAAGTAATCACGGCAGGTTTTTAGGCCTTGAGAAAACATACATCAGTTCCTGTAGTAAAAATACATCTTTTGCGCGCTGATTAATAACGCAATTAGTGCAGGGAAAAAAGTCACCAATCTTGGTCAAAAATATAGTTCAATTATCCAGCTACAAAAATAAAAAATAAAAATATTGTCAGCTTTTTTAGTTTGGCGTCGGGAGCGGAATGAATTTCTACCAATTCCAGTTAAAGCCACGCCCATCGTACTAGCGCGCTACCAACAGAGGGCGCCATCACATTGCACATTCCCGTCAGCGTGTTTTTTTTTTTTACACCGCAGCGAGGGGTACACCCCCATTTTTCAACCCGAATAGAGTAAGTTTCCAATGACTGATACTTCTCAAGTGACAATCTTGGAAATAGTCAGAACTCTTACTCTCACTATTAGAGAAAAAGAAGAACCGAGAAATTTCGAAAAATCCCAAACAACACTGAGATTCGAACCAAGGACCTAATGATTGCAAGTCGAGATCTCTTCTAACCAGACCACGAAGCTGGTTGCGAAGCTGGTTGCTAAATTCCTTAAAAATAACCTACCCTAACCTGTTATATAGTCTCCTCTCAAGACGCTAAAAAGGTACAAAACCCCTCGTTTTCCCCTTGCAGTGGTGTACAACAAAATTACGCTTCCCGTCAAGATGACGGCTGTTGATGTGCCGACTGTAGCATTGCAGTGAGATTTTGCTGATTTAGACCATTGTAGAAGCATTCAGTGTGGTATTTACCTGTTCTATCCGAATGAAAAGAAGACATTGAGCATTTGTAGATGCACAAAAGACATTCGGAGGCACTTGCAAAAGTGGAAAGTTGCTGCAAATGACGTAAAACTGGAATGGAAACTGATTCTCCTGCGCTGTAGTTTGTTTGATGTTGATGCTCATGGTGATATGACAATATGCCCGGCACATAGGTACAAATTAGGGTTGAGTTGGACATTAACAAGGAAATGTACTCATTCACTCCATGAAGGAAAAACGAAACCATTTCGTGGTGTGAATAAAACAACAAGTCATGAGGTGTTTGATCGATGGGGTACCCTTCTCCCAGTAGGAACAGGTGAGTCATGTCATGCATGTGAGAGTTATGCACCTGATCAATTGTTCCCCCTCCCCCTCCCCGTGGGGATTCTTACTTTTGCGCGACGAAATCCCCACCCCTAGAGCAAAATTCACATTTACATGTATCACATTATCAGTGGGTCAAAATCCCCACCCTTGGGCTCAGGTCAGATAATGCAGGCTGTTGTGCACCTCTTATCCATGGCTGATCTCGCAAGAAAAGTGAGCATCAACATTTCAAGGTATGACTTCTCTGAGGTGCAGGCAGGAAAGGACATATGTGATCACAAGATTGCACCAATGAAAGCCCATATCGAGAGGTATGTAAATGAAGGAAACAACGTACTTACTGCTGATGACATGCACACTGCCTTGGAGTCATATAATGGTGTGAGAGGATGCTATGCCGCCGTTATGACAATCGGTGACATGCCTTCTTCACGTGAAGCTCCCAGATGGCCAGGTGTTACCAACTATACACATTTCTGTTTTGAGGAAGGTGGAGTGCGCTCCTGGCTTGCTACAACATCGAGAACCAGTTCCACCCTTATGCGAAGCTGATCAAACGACCCCTTGACCCACTGAACACCGTTTACTCTGTTGACAGTACACTAAACCCAAAGTCTTACCAGGAGTAATTTGTCAAAAAGAAGCCGTTCAGTTCTCCTGCCCGGAATCGAATTGCATCAAAACCTTCTGAACCGATGAGCTCCTCACACAACACTTGGCAGCAGGACAACATATGTTTCGTCCCCTGCGGGAATCTCGCGTTTTGACCAGATTGCACGTCAATGGGCTGAAAAGGTTGGTGAGATGCCACTTGGTACCTCTCATTCTGATAAAGGTGGCAGCTTCTGCCTCCATGTCCCAGCCACTCGAGTGTGGATGGGCTGGCAAAATGTCCAGGCCAAACAAGAGGTTCTCGCAGGAAATAAAGGATTTTTTTGCTTGCTCATTTCATGGTTGGAGATGAAACGGGAAAAAAGGAAAACCCAGAAACTGTGTCCCGCCGTCTGAAAAGTCGGTTCCGCAAAGACGATTGGTTAACTGTCCAGCAAATGACAAGTTACTTCTCCCGTCTCACTGTCCTGCAGAAATCAGGGACCCTCCAAGGACCTCTCTGATGTTGAGAACAGTGTGGAAATGGCTGAAAGACAGATTCTTGCAGATGCTGTGCAGGAGCAGTGTGGACTGTAGAGACTTGTCCTGCCCCTCACTTGCCACCACACCCCTGCCGGTCTGGGGTACATCATAATTATTATACAAATATCACATAGTCTGAGTGTGAATAGTCGATATTAGCTCCCCAAGGTATTGGAAGTTGACACGCTCGTGTGTGTGCACGCGCGTTGTACCGTCGCGGTGCTGTCGTGTGTACTGCGCGCTGTATGCGCTATGTCCGGTTGTTTCGTAAATCGCACGCGTAATACTATTAGTACACGTGCCAGCTCCCACCCTACCTGCCACTTTCCACCCCGCCTCCGTCCACCACCTCGCCCAATGCCCTGACCGCCCCCCTTTTGAAATTCGGAAATGGATATTTTTCACAATTTTACATTTGTTAGGGTTAGTGGAAAAAAGTGTGCACCCCCAGGTGCCCCCTCAGATGTCTCACCTAGTTACGCCACACCTTCCCACCCCACCCCATGCCATTCCTCCCCACCCCTGCCACTTTCCACTCTTGCTCCGCCTACCACCTCGCTCCAATGCCCTGGCTCGCCCCTGCCATGCCTCTCCACCCCTGCCCCTAGCCACCCCGCCTCCACCCACCACCTTGCCCGAATGCCCTGACTCACCCCACCCCCTGCCATGCCTCCCCACCCCCTGCCATGCCAACCCACTCCTGCCTCACCCCCACCCCTGACATGCCTCCCCACCCCCTGCCATGCCAACCCACCCCTGCCTCCCTCCCCCCTCCCCCCCCCCCCCCCACTCCCGCCATGCCTCCCCACCCCTGCTACTCGCCACCCTACCTCATCCCCCCACCTCATCCCCCCACCCTTTCACACCACATCTTGATCGGGTTGCATTAGGCATAGCCCCACCCTGCCGCACCCTGCTGTCTTCAGCCCAGCCCACCCCACCCCACCCCACCCCAACCCACCCCACCCCACCCCACCCCACCCCACCCCACCCCACATTTGGAAAAACATGCAAATATAGGTTCCTCTCAAATGCATTGACTCCAGTTTAATTGGTAAACAGCTAGATACAATTATGAGGAAAATTGAAGTCCCACTACACCATACTGAAAACTGCTGACAATTTTTTTATTAGTGCTGCCAAGAGATCACCATACCAGCACTCTTTCACCAAAAATTAATTACTGAAGGACCTGCACTAATGACAGTACGGTGGCTCAAAAATGACACATAATGTGCAACATATTTAGTGGTACCCTTTAATAATAACTTGCCATAGCCTTTTATGAGTATTATTTTTTC
Organism: Henricia sp. BOLD:AAB3569; assembly: GCA_037783545.1. NCBI lineage: Eukaryota > Metazoa > Echinodermata > Asteroidea > Spinulosida > Echinasteridae > Henricia > Henricia sp. BOLD:AAB3569. The sequence continues at coordinate 1,341,617 of JBBELK010000217.1, forward strand.
TTGATTTGTAGTTCCCCAAATAGGTCAGGATACAACCTTTAAGACCCTGCAAGTTTGATTGCTCTGCGGCTTTCCATTGTTCAGCAGCAAGCGTTTGAAGTTATGTAGCCCAAAATAGCGAAAATAGCCCAATTATTACAAGTAAAATATATTTTGGGCTCTCATTTGTGGTACGGAGATTGGTTTGGCCTAAAACTTTGTATAAGTTCAAGGCTCCCTATAGCCCACCTACCCACCAAATATTACCGAAATTTGCCGACCCCCACCTTGCCACGATTTGCATGGTCCTCTCATGGACACACTCTTAAGAATATTCTCTTTTTAAAAACCTATCAAAATAAGGTTGGAGTAGTGGTACCTTGCCTCTCTGCTCTGTGGCCCGGGTTCAAATCCTAAATGGCCAGTATGTATTGGACTGTTTTTCCCCCAACATACATGTGTGAGGTGTCCTTAACATCTCTGAAACTTTGCCTTTCTTCTTGATCTTCCCTTTACCAATGTGCAGCCATTGCCATTGTTGATGTCGATTTGGTAAATAAAGCAAATAAATAAAATATATTGTAACATTGCTGTTCTTAATTCAAGGAGCTCCTAACCTCCAAAGTAACAGGCATTGAGAAGCTAGAGGCTGTCACGTCCTGCTGTAGCCGAACCCTGCCACTAACCGCTGCTCCTGGACAGGAGTCTATCACCCAGCAGATACAGCACGACCAGGAGGAGCTAGATGCACTGACTGCCAGCCTGCTAGACTCCAAGGACAGGCTGACAGAGTGCGCCTTACAGTGGACGGCGTATGAGGGAAGTCGCGCTGAGCTGGAATCATGGGTTAGGGGGATGGAGGAGCAGCTAGGGAGTGGTTTGGAGCTTCAGGCTGAAATGGAGACTAAGCAGGGACAGGTGGAGGAACTTAAGGTACTAGATCAATGATTTAGTGTTCTAGTGTATCCATGGTGTATGTGCTCTTAGGCAGAGCATCTGTCATAAATATAGCATTTGAGAAGCCTACACCGTGTAACACCAACTTACACCAGAGCATTCTTTTTGCCATCACGTGATACACATGTCTGCCTCGGTGGCTGACACGACTACCCTAAAGCCGTGGTTACACAGACCGATTTTGTCGGCCGACTGGCCAGTCGGCCGACAAAATTGGCGTGATCGGTCTGTGTAAACACTTCATTTTGGCAGATCGACCGACAAAACCAGGGGCCGATCAGAGTCTGACATGTCAGACTCCAGCCGGCCGATATAATCGGTGTCGTGCTGTGTAAACAGCAAATCGAGCTGTGTAACCACGGCTTAAATGTGAAACCGATTACGTCAGCCGATAAACTTACGCAAAGCACGTGCAAATGACAATTTAACATTGTCGAGTTGCCCGATAATTACGGCGCTCTTTGAGTGCCATCGTACTTGTACAGGTACCGAGATAATTTATCTCACAAAGTTGACCTACGTCGACTTGGCGATATAATTTATGTCGCAAGGTCAACCTCCTGAATTCAATGATTACGTCGACTTGGTAGAATAAGTTGTTGCCAACACGATTTGACTTACATACTTATCTTACCAAGTCGACTTAGTTGGTTTGGAAAGACGACTTGGCAACCAAAAATCTCGCCAGTAAATCGACTTATAAATTTCAGTCAACGACTACTATTGATTTCGGGAAGTCAACTTGGCAATAATATCTCGCCAAGTCGACTTATTCACGTTTAAATTTATATAAGTCAACTTGGTCTCGGTATCTAAACAAGTTGGGTGGCCCTCACAGAGCGCCGTATGTAGGCACATGGGCGATAATCGGGCAGTGTAAACACTGCATGTTTTTCTCGAAATCGGCAACAAAATTCGGCCGACCAAATAAAACGGCCGACTTAAAAAAAATCGGTCTGTGTAAACACGGCTTAACTCGTGGCCGGGTCTCTGGTGTAAGGCTCGGTGTGATGACGTCACCTAGTAACCATCCGGAAGTTGCAAGTAGTGAAACATGGCGGACAATTTGGAATCGTGCAACTTGACTACTAAAACAAGCACAGATTTATGGGGGAATGGGCATTGACAAAGGAAAATTATGACAACTAATTTCGCGTTGCGCCGACTTCATTTTTTTTGGGAGTCAAACGATAACAGTGTTTATAAAAGCCCCGCCTGGCAACAACCTTTGACCCGTGTTCCTAGAATTCAAAGCAAAACCCTGTGTCATTCGTTTTGCATCTTCTGGAGGGCTTCCCTAGTGTAAACTTTGTGTAATTCAGTTTAAGCATCTTCAACGCCTCTTTTGAGTGTTTCACACAGTGTATTTGTTCGTTGTACAAAAAATTCAGATTTGATTTAAAAAGATATATCTGGTTTTAATAGAGGTTGAAGTCTATATTAGGAAGCCTAGATTAATATAACACGGTTAACAGTGTTTGGGAAGAGAAAATTATATTTATGCCCATTTGTCTTGAGAACATACAATATACAGTGAAACCTGCTCTTAAGGCCACCTCTATAAAGAAGCCACCTGTCTAAAGTGGCCACATTTATTCGGTCCCAAACAAGTTTGTACACAAACATATGGAGGTGGAACCTTGATATTAGGGCCCCTCTCTAACGCGGCCAGGGCACTAAGACTTCTGGCCACACACAGTAAATTGCCTCAATTAATCAAGCTACTCTGGGAAATTTTATGAGAAGCTTCAAATAATTATCAAAAACTGAAAATTTTTCAACTTTTTAATGAGGGAAACCTTTCATACACTTCACTTTTAGCAGTTTTTCAACTATAGACATGCACTGTGGTATGTTTTTTTATGTTTAAATATTCCTGCATGTGTACACTAAACCTCTATATAAGGGCCACCTGCTTATACTGGCTACATTTTGTCGGTCCCTAGGGTGGCCACTATATATACAAGTTTCACTTTACTATGCTTTATCACACTTGTAGCAACTTACATTTTTTTCCTATGATGCACAGCAAAAGTAGCCTTTCTGCGTCAAATTCTTGGTGATGCCTTTATTGTGAATTGCCCGAATTGACTCCCCCCTCTCCCCCTTAGGTATAAGTGGGTACCCTCCACCCACCCCCAAAAAAAAATACTTGTAGAACTTTCCAACATTGCATCTGAATCGCACCAGTTGTGTCATTCACCTGACATCTTGTACACAGGTTCTTCAAGACTGTGTGCATAGCAAGCAGCAAGCTGTAGAGGCCGTGTCCAGACAGGCTCAAATCCTCCTGGATAGCAGTATGGGTAATGTAGGCATCGTCAGCGAAGCTACTAGACTGGCCTCCAGGTTTCAGAGATTGATCATCACTGTCAAGGTACGGCTTTCCTGTTCCTAAATACTCACTGAGATCATGTTTTTCATTTTCTAAGTGATTGAGGAATTAAAGCCTTGGATAGCTTGAGGAGTTGTTCTTTTTTTTCTTTTCAAATTGATTATCCCCTTGCGGACGGGTGTATCTTACCGAAAATTGGTCTAACACACGGTATTCTTTAGGCAAGTTCAAGTACAAGGCTGCGGCTATAGCTGTCATCTGGTGGCAAGGGGTTAACAATTTCGACTGACCCTGGAATTTTCTAAGTGATTGAGGAATTAAAGCCTTGGATAGCTTGAGGAGTTGTTCTTTTTTTTCTTTTCAAATTGATTATCCCCTTGCGGACGGGTGTATCTTACCGAAAATTGGTCTAACACACGGTATTCTTTAGGCAAGTTCAAGTACAAGGCTGCGGCTATAGCTGTCATCCGGTGGCAAGGGGTTAACAATTTCGACTGACCCTGGAATTGAAGTCTTTTGGTTTTGACGTACTCTACATTTGTTTTAATAGGTTGGTTTATTATAAATAAAGAACAACATCATTTTTCCTTCGCAGAAACCTCAAACTTTCTGGGTGTTTCCAAACTTTGGATAAGTACATTGCAGTGCACAAGTGCTGCAGCTCTATGACATCTCCTTTTGACTAATATTTCTTTTGCAGCAGTTAAACTAGAAACACCAGAAGGTGTTGTCGGTATGCATACGGGTTGATTAGAAGTTGACAAACTAGTTTCCGAGGGGAATTGTTTGCCAACTTTCATTACCTCAGGGAGCTAATATCAACTATCCACCCACAAACCATGTTACATGTAACCATGTTATATTTGTATATCGTTACATTTCCTCAGGACCTGTTGAAGAAGAGCACTCTCAACGCCACGGATCACGCCCAATACCAAGACGCACTAAATGACTTCAACGCCTGGCTGACCACCAACCAGGAAATCCTCCAACAAAACTCCAGCCTTGACGGTGACAAGCCAACCCTCCAAGAACGATCGAAAAATCTGTCGGAGCTGACCACAACCATAACAGCTGGACAGAATCTTCTTCAGGTCTTAGACCTCCGAACTAAAAAGACGCTCCCCAACACCGCCGCATCTGGGCAGGAGGTCCTGAGTCTAGACACGAGACACGCTCACGAGGGACTGGACGAACTTGGGTCCAGCATGTTCCAGGAGAGCCAGAAGGTACAGCAGTGCCTGGCACTGTGGGATGAATTCGATGAGCAGTGCTCCGAGGTGACTGAGGAACTTGAGAAGGCAGAAGATGTCTTGGTTCAAGAACCAGAGCTGATGCCGGACCTGAGGCGCAAGGAACAACAGATGGAAAAATACAAGGTAAATATTTTCGGCTTCTGTTACAAAAGTAACCTGTAAATTGAATTAAATTGCCCATGGTAGCCATAGACCTTTGCAGACATTTATCTTCTAGTTAAATGTTCTCCTGTACTCCGAGGCCCCATCAGTAATACAGACTCTTTGCATGGGCAGCCATGACAGGGAGCAGTCACATTGTCACCGTGTGCCATGCATGAGTAGGCACTTTGTGAATCTATTATTACATCATTAAAGTATGAAAACCTGCCCTCTGTCATGGCTGCCGGGGCTAAGGGTCTAAACTGAAATTCTTAGAAGACGCAACTTTGTATTACATGTGTGTGTATAGTAATTACCACATTTTCCATGTAGTTTACATGTAGGTTACTAGGAGACTGTACTTGCATGCATATACGCGTGTGAATGTGAGAAGTGAAACACAAAGTTGTGTCTTCTAAGAATTTCAGTGTACCACTGATGAAACCTCGGAGTGGAGTCAAAAATTTTGGTCGAAGATAAATGTCTACATAGCTCCGTGGCTGCCATGAGCAGTTTCATTTAATAATCGACCAAACACCTTAAAACACTAATTAACACCTTAAAACACTAATTGCTTATAAAATTATTATCCCGTTTGTTGAGTGCAGCTTCAAATCCTGGCTGATTTAGTGTATCACTCATCGACAAAATTGTCTGTGTTGTTGATAAACAATTTCTATATCCCCTTCAATTACATGTGTACATTTGTGCATGTTTCTTGAAAGTGATTTTTTTTTTTATCTGTCCAAATACCTGTTATAAATCCTGGCTGATTTAGTGTCTCACGCATTGACAAATTTGTCTGTGTTGTTGATAAACAATTTCTATATCCCCTTCAATTACATGTGTACATTTGTGCATGTTTCTTGAAAGTGATTTTTTTTATCTGTCCAAATACCTGTGACCGAAGGGGATTTGCGATTCCAGTATCACAAGTATCGGAGTATCACACAGTACAACATATGCTTAACAAAAAAAGTCCACATACAGTTGTCTCACCTCAAACATCTGTTTTCATGCAGGGCTTAGCAGATGAAGTTGCTGGCCTGAAGCAATCCCTAGATTCCATCTCATCCAGTGCCAATGAGCTGCAGAGCCTGACTGGGGAAGATAGTGTCAATGAGAAATCATTGCAGATGGTCCAACGCCACAAGAGGTTGATGGAAGCTGCTCAGGTAGGTTACTTTGTCAGATATATCACAACCGTGACTGACTGGTTTAGGTCACAGACTTGCAAACTATGGAAGCATTCTAAGTTGTGAGTTTGAAAACACTTCAGGTATTTTCACCTTTGAGCAAGGTGCTTAACCCGAATTGCTACTTCCTTCAAATGTGACGTAAGGCCGTAGGCCCAGTCTGTTGTCTAATGCATTTAAAAGATCCCCGAGCATTTATTTTGCAAAGAGAAGGGGAGTCTCTCCGGTGCTTTTGGCTTGGCTGCTGAAGTTGTCGTCCGCCTATGTATCTCAATGTTTAGGTGGTTTCTGATAGTTGTAAAGCACATTGAGATGTTGGTAGACATGGAATGCACTATATCAGAGGCGTCTTCAACAGCACAATACCGAAATACGTATGGCAGTGTCGGTATGCTGCAACCGAAATGGCTTGTTGAACGACTGCATCCCAAAACGTACGATCAAACATGGCTACTGTAGACAACACGGTTTGCAAGGCACTACGGCTGCACGCTAAACGCGAAGATTCTGACAATTAAACTGCAAATAAAAATGCCAAATCAACCGGTAGTGGTCTTCCACAGTCGAAGAATAAACACTAAGAAATTCTTCTTCTTGAATTCTTATGAAGCAAAATATTGACTTGAAACCCTGAGGCCGTAGTCACAATTTATCCGTCCGCCATCTTGGTATGGAAAGCAGACCACGTTCGAGTTAGGATTGTTGGGATGCAATACGTATTGGGAATACCGTGCGTTCGGTTGCGTCCAACATTTTCGGTATGCAATACCGGCGTACTAATTGTGCTATTGAACGCGCCCCTGAACTAGCTAGTCTAAATTTTAAAAACAAAATGCCAAGGTAGCAGGTTTGAAAAACAGCATGGTGCTTCAAACCAAACGTTGGCCGAGCGGTTTGGTGCAGTGAATTCAATAGCTTGCCTAATTCCACGATCGGGGGTTCAATTCTCAGCCGCGACCATGGCGTGTGTGCCCTTGGGCAAGGCACTTTGCCATTAGTTACCTCTCTCATCCAGGAGTAAATGAAGACCTGCCAGGGTTGCAGTCTTTGAGCGCTGGTGTCAGGCTGCCAGGGCTGCATACTCCCCAGGGAGTTGTGCTCAATGATCAGGGTAATTATATTGTAAAGTGCCATGAGTATCCCGCAGGATAGATATGTGCGCTATATAAGATATCATTGTCACACTTCCAATAACGGTTCAGTCCATCCATAATGCGTGTGCCCTTGAACACAGATCTTTGTAGCTTTTAACTGACTGTACAATGTATACCACATTGTACAGTAAAGAACAGTCACTTACAGAACATAGGGTGGCTTGCACAAATAGAGAAAAGGTTTCAAAATAATATTGGTTTTTTTTTTTTGGTCCCATGCTATTCCAAAGGTGGCTGTTGATTTAACCTATCAGAGAGCAGAGAGCCATCAGGAGCATGTTGACCTTCACAAAGCTCTACAAGATACATTAGAATCAACCAATCGCAGTGTCCTATACAATAATAGTCTCGCTGGCAGCAAGCATGTACTCCAACAAAGACTGGATAATTTATTGGTAAGTGAAATCTGTTCTTTGGGATGATTCTTATTTTGAGTTTAAGATGTTAACGTTGCCTTTGATGATATGCTAGGAAAATTCTCTCTTCATTTTTAATTTGTAGGAATATAGACAATAAAGGTAAATTTTCAGTGAAATTGAGATAATTGAAACCTCAAGGGGGATTTAAAAGCGTTAAATCTGAGTAAAGCCCAGTTCATACTTCACACGAATTTGACATAATAGTGAAGTTTTTGTGCCCAGAAATTTGCAGGAATTTGAACTTGCGCAAATGTTCACTGCGAAATGTTTGACGTTACATTTACGTCAGATTTGCATTCACATTTGTAAACTGATCTTGTAGCATAGCTTTGAGTGAAGCATAGTTAACTATATTATTGTACCTGTTCTACAGGAAGAGATTCCTGGTTTAAGCTTTATTACCAAGTTTGACTTACCAAGATATCTAAGTAGTATTATAAATGACATGATCTAGCGATCAAGAGTCTGGTCATGGGGGTTACAATGTCGTGCATTGTATTTATAGGGCACTTTCCCAAAACAAACCTCGCTTTTTGTTTAGTCACGGACCTTGAAAGAATTTCAAAGTGACTGAGTTAATCTTGAAATGATTTGATAAATGTACCTTTTCATTTTTGAAAGGCTTCAACATCCGACCTGCCATCCATGGAGGACAAGCTCCTACGCCCAACCCAGTCCCTCGGTAATCGGCTTCTCACTGAAACCTCACCCGATGGCTGTGCCACAATCCAGCAGGAACTGGATCAGTCCGGTCAGGACTGGTCTCATCTGGTTGAAGAGGCCTACAATGTCCAGAAGTCAGTAGAGGGCACCCTCAGTCAGTGGGATCAGTATGAGGAGGAGTATGGAAGGCTGATCAGACATCTGGAGGATGCGGAAACGGAAGCTAGTAAGGAAGCGGAGTTGATGAAGGATGTTGGCCAGAAACAGGAGCAGTTGGAAGTAGCTCAGGTAAATATGAAGAGTTGAGGTTGTCTTAAATGCCTATTGTATCATTTGCAATGACCCAAAATTTCCCTTTATGAGTTGACAAAAAAGTGTTGATAGCAATGGTAACAAACACCACATGAATTTATTTCTTTCTGAGATGGTACTTTCTGTAAGAAACTAACATCTGAAGGTGTTTTTTAAAGGCCTAATATGTCATTTAAAGATAACACTTTTTTACAAATTCTAAGAACAACAGCATTACATAACTAGAGAATGATATTGACAAACTGCCTTTAGCCACATATATGCTGTAATAGATACAGAAGGGTTTTGTGTTGAATGAATGGTAAACCGTTTTTGCAAACGGTTTTAAACAAAATTCTCACACAAAGATACCGTTTTACATGGGAAAAAAGTGTTTGTTACTATTGCTACATGTGTATCAACTCTTTTAGTCTGTTTTTTCTCAACTCATGAGGTCAAATTTTGGGTCACTGCAAATGATGTAATGGGGCTTTAATAAGCTCTTCATACATAATGTAGGGTTCAATAAAAGAAATGCATATTATACTTTGACTGAAAGATCAAGAAGGCTAACATTTTATCGGTCAGTAACGTGTGTGAACACCTCTTGTGGCAAGACTGACTGTACCAGCCTCTGTAAGAGCCACTGAGAAAGGGTGCACAACACTGTCTGAAGTGTCTCCCCGATAATCTCCTACACCCATAGGGCTGTTTGGGAGATGCGCAAATTCAGAGTTCAGCTCATCCCAAGCATTTTCAATCGGGTGAAAACCTAACAAAATTGGCTTTCCAAGAGCCCTTAAATGCAGGATCCTTCCAAAAACGGAGAATGTCTAATTTAATTACTGCTGGAATCACTTTGTCAAACTTAGAGGAAATTACTAAAGTGGAACAGTCTTGAAAGCGATTGGTCAATAAGTGCCTTGTTATGCACAAGTTTACTGTTTTCAACAAACGTCTGTTGTCATTAAGAATTGATATTTTAAGAAAATTGGTTTTCTGTTTTCGGAAGAGTATATGATACAGACCTTTTCCACCAGGAGCCATGTTGGCGATAAGATTTGTCTTTTCATTTGTCCAGGATGTCTGTGATGAGATGCTTAGCCTGGAGACATCCATCAATGCCACAGTGAGCAGTGCTGAACCCATCTTGCACAATAACCCCATGGATCCTACTGTCAGTGGACAGCTAGCCCAGGCTAGGTCTCGCTACCAGGCAGTAGTCAATAGCGTAAAGGTGAGGTCTAGTGTTTAGTTACAGTGGGAAAGACTTGAACCCACGACCTCCTGCATACTAGGAAAATGTCTTAACCACTTTACCACTGATCTTGCCCGTGTCGATGCGATATGTTCTACATTCTAAGTGCTTTTCCCGCGAACAGGCTAAAACCTCACAACCTCCTGCATACAAGGCAGATGTTTTGACTACGAGAAAAGCACTTGGTATGTAGTCCATATAACATTGTGAAAAGGCAAGTGGGTCTTTCCACAGCAACGGGGTACATATCTGTGACATACAAGATCTTAGGTCCCAGTTCAGTTCAAATGTCTTAATTTTATCTTTAAATTATCCAGCTAAACTGAGGAAATAACTTTTGGACGAAGGAGTAAGAAAAATAGTCCTACAACATACATTTCTGAAAACCCTGTGCACAAACTTTCCTATTACGTATGTAACAAAGACAGAAAAAAAAGTCACAAAATGGTCTGTCCACGTTACATACGTAATAGGAAAATTTGTACACAAGATTTTCAAAAATGCATGTTGTGGCAGCAATTTCTTACCTTTTTGGGCAAAAGTTATCTCCTGAGAACAGATAAAGGAAATTTTTTTAATTTTGAGATAAACTGAAGACATCTGAAAGGAATTATTGACTTATTTTTCAAATGTACCCCATTACTGTGGAAAGACCCATTTACATTCAATTTAAAGATTGTATGGACAAATGCATGTATGGACAATTACCATATTTCATAGGCTCAAGTACTTGTGTTGATTTTGTGTGTGCAAGTGTTTTTTTTTTTTTATAACTTTATGGCTGAGTTATGGCTGAACAGGATAAACATTTCATTTTTTTAATGACTCCGAGTATAAATGAGGAATTTCATGCTTTCAAAAAATAGGTGACTGTCCTGAGAGAAATTTCCTGTACTTTTCATTTAATGTGCAAAGTTCAGTCAATGTTTTCTTCATAACTGACAAGTTACAAAGTTGAAAGGTTACAAACTTTCAATTAAAACCCATATCAAACTGCTTCTGTATACAGGCTACAGTCAGATTATACCAGGAGAGAGTGGAGCAGCACACAGTCTTCAACCACTCCTTGGAGGAAACCAGGACTCTACTGGAGACGGCAGACCAGCGACTTGCTCCCCTGAAGGATCTCTCTGGAGACAGACCATCCATTGATGAGAAACTCGCTGCTGTTGAGGTGTGTAGCTCTCAATTATGTCATACCTTGATACCTTATCGGACCATTGGTTGCAAACAGCTGTTGAAGTTTACACATGATGCTTCTATTATGGGGCCGTCCATAATTACACACAAAATGTGGACGTTTTAGACCTCCCTCCTACCGCCACTCTCCCCCAACCCATCCCACCCCCTCATCCCAAGCCCCTCTCTCTGTACAGAAAATGTGGCAAAATTTGTGACTTCATCCATTTACTTTAACATTGGCCTATACATTGGCTCTGACCCTCTTCCCTCTCCGTGCGTATGTACTTTATTGATGGGCCCCATGCAGGGCGAAGAGGGTTATATTCAAAAGCTTACATGTAGGTTTATATATAAAAGACTGGGGCTTGGCTGGAGGCCCAGATTACATGGAGTTTGAGTAGAATTGGCTTAAAGGTGTTGTTAAAGGTGTTGTTAAAATACAAGAATGTCGACCTGCTGGAAATATGGCGAAACGGCAAAGTTTCATGTCAAAGAACTTTGAGGAGTTTTACTGATTTACACCAAAAGGTTTTTATGAATAGTAATAAAGGTGTAGGCTAGTCTTGAACAGTACACTTAAGATCGGCTAGGGATTGATTTAGATGCTGACATTGGCCCTCACTTTTGGCTCAGTGTCATTATCGGCATCCAGGGACCAATTTCACAGAGCCGCTTAAAGCGCAAGCATTAACGGCGTGCTTACTGCAGCAGACGAGTTAGTAAGCATGCGCGCACTTAGAAACGAGTATTGTTGCTTCACTAAGATTAGCTCTGCAGTTAAGGCACGTTTTTAGTTGCTTACCGTTAACGATGTCTATAAAATAGCCTGTCACTCTGTTAAGAGAAAATAGGCTGTTAAATAAGCAGCTCTATTAAATTGGCCCCAGGTCCCTAGCTGGTCCGAAGCATATCGTTTAAGACCGACCACCCTTATTAAAATAAACCATTTTTATTTTGTTTTTTAATCACTACAGACATTAAGCAGTCACCTCACCGAGTACGAATCCACAGTCCACCGTGCCACAGACCAGGGTCACCGCGTCCTGCCCCAAACCTCAACCGACGGCCAACAGGTCATCCAAGATCAACTATCCCAGCTAGCAACCTCACTCAGCAGTGTAATACGAGGTGTGAAGGATGCTGGGAAGGCTCTAGTACAGCGCGTCCGGTGTTGGAGCGACTATGAAACGGCGGAGGAGATGTTCAGTGATTGGCTGGTTGATATGGAAAAAGCTCTGGCGGGGAAGCCTGAGAGGAAAGGCGACCTTGGGGAGAAGAAAAGCCAGCTGGCAAGCCACAAGGTATCATCTGATTTTTATCTGTTTAAAATATAGGGCTGGGTTAAAGTTATACTTTTCCAAAATATCAATTCCTGATCAGAACATTAGTTTGTTGAAAAACAGTTAACTTGTGGATAACAAGGCACTGATCGACCAATTACTTTGAAATCGCTTTTATGACTGCTCCATTACCAGCTGATGTTAATTTCATGACCTGACAACCCCCAATGTCTATGAATTTCCAATTTTGTCTGGACAAGGGTTCAGAAACTAGACAATAACAAACAACTTTTTCCCAGCATCCAAGAACAATACATGTCGGTGCTTGAGTGCAACAAAGTCAGCTGTAATGCCCAAATCCCTTTAAAAAAAAAGATGACAGCCAATTATGTGTGTTACAGGTTTCACGTTGAAACATGGTTTAAGAGAAAAATCATATGGTCCTTGAGGCTGCGTTCGGGCGTATACTCGTGTTAACAAGAGTATACTCCTGCGCGAGTGAACGGCAAGATTAACGACACTAAGGTCAGTGAGAGTATGCTCTCGCTACTCCCCAACAAATGGGGAGTGTGCTCTTACTCCTGACGAGTGCCATGTGATTTGTACGAAGATGGCGGAATATGGGTGGGATTTTTTGTGAATTTGCTCAACGTGTCAACTGGATAACTGAAACAATAACTCACTGACGTTTGTTTTAGACGGCATCAAAGGTTCTCACGACTTATGGTCTGTATTTTCTTCAGTTTCTTGTGAGCAGTGAAACAGCGTTTTTTGTGCAGTGATAGCAAGAGACGGCCATCTTGACTGATGGCCATTCGCGCATGCGGACTGCGGACTTGCCGTTCGCGTAATATGACCCGAGTGCAATGCGCACGCATTACTCCTGAGTAACGAGAACTGCACGCCCGAACGCAGCCTAAGTGACACAGTGGTGTTCTTACTCAGGATTTCTCTACAACCCAATTTTTCTCTTAGTGTTGCATGGATGCGCAAACGAGCAAAGTAACGAATGCAGTATTGGTCATGGTGCCTTAATATCACCATTGAAATGAAACGACCAAACATCGGATGAGAGAATAATCAAACTGTAGTTTGCCAGGCACAACTATGTGTTCACAAGAGAAAGAATGAAGAAAATCTATCTCGAAATAAATTCGCATAAAATGGAACACAACTTCTACCACATTCATTTTTTCTGTGTTTGCAGGCATTGGAGAGTGAAATAGCTTCCTATGGTAAAAATCTCAACGACATGGACCAGAAAGCACACAGAGTGCTTGAACAGGACACAGGCCCTGTGGATGTCCAAGGGACGGTCGATGATTACAGAACTCGCTACCAGGCTCTCTGCGTTAGTTCTAAGGTGAGCTACAGATGTAGAAATCATGAGCATCTTTTTTGATGGATACTGGCGCATTATAAATTTTATTATTATTATTATTATTATTATTATTATATTAAACATAATGGCTATACTTCAAAAATGAATTAAAGTTCATTTTCAGAATAAGCTGTGGCTTATGTGCTGATTTTATACAAAGAGTGGCTAATATGTTGAGATGTGAAGCCCAAAAGACAGTGTGCACATATGTATATATACCCAGTGACAAAAGAATGTTTTTTCTATTTTTTGATTGAAAAAAATCAGTCAGTCTGAGAGTAGGAATGTTCAGCACACAGAAGCTTTATGCAGTCATGCATAATGAAGCTGTTATGTGAATATTTCAATGTCAACTTAATTACAAAATAAATTTCCAAATTTCAATTAAACTGAAAATTTGCGTTTCTTCTGTTGGTCTGTATAGTCTTTTTAATCAAACTTGTTATCACAAAGTATCCAAACTATGCCAAGTGTTCAACAAGTTTTGCACATCATTGTACTCGTGTAAAATGCAGGGCAAAACCTCCCTATTGTTATGCTTGGAGCCGAAATTAAATTTGATTCTGCCTTTTCTTGTCTAAGGATATGACCGAGTCTCTAGCCCGCAGTGTGACGGAGCATCAAGGGTACCAAGATGCCTTGCGGGAGGCTCAACGAGCACTCTTAGACATCTCACAGCAACTCACTGCACAAGGAGCTCTGCCAGACGGGGCTACTCTAGAGGACACACAGCAGAGATTGTCTCAACTACAGGTAGGCTGAGACTCCTAACCCCTTGCGGACATGTTTATCTTGCTGGAAATTGGTCCAACACATGGTATTCTGTAGGCAAGTTTAAGTGCAAGGCCGCGGTTATAGCCGTCATCCGGTGGCAAGGTGTTAAATACCACCCAAGCAAAGATAGTGGACTATTTGCAAATAATAATAACAACGCTTTATCACCAAAGTATCAAAGCACTGTTTCCATTATTCTGATGAATCGTCAGAATCATCTTGCTTCGTCTAGGCGTGTCCTGCCTGGCCATGATGCACAACCTATAGGCACTTTGTAACATTCCCCTAATTATCGCACGGGTCGATGAAGCAATTAGGGTTAAGTGCTATGCCCAGATACACAAATATGTTGGCCATAGTTGGGCTTGAACCCACAACCTTCCAATTATGAGTCCAATTGATAGATGCATAATCCCTAAATGGGGAGTGTGAGGGCGGTTTCCTTGGCAACTGGCTCTAAACATTGAGGCATTGGCTGTACCTCGGTCCAAGACTGAAGGATAAATATTTTTCACTATTTCTCCACAAACCATGTTGTATTTGTTTTAACATGCCTCATAATTATTCTTTCAGGCTGCCACAGTATTTCATGTGTTTTGAAATTTCCTCAGTTAAAGGCACAGGCTCGTCAGCAATGCGCGCGCGCCAAATTCGTGCCACGAAAAACGCAGCTCCATAGCAACGGCATGGAGCTGCGTATTTCGCGGCACGAATTTGGCGCGCGCGCATTGCTGATGAGCCTGTGCCTTTAATATTGCAAATCGAGCCCCATTGATTTTAGCTGTAATATACTTGTACGTAAAGTGCAGGCATTGTTGGTACATTTATTTTTAAAAGTCCTAGCTGCACTGAGACAAATTAAATCTAAGGTTGTGATTTTGTTTCTAGAATGAAGCAATGAAATACTGTGACTGTCTTATGACTATTTATGAGGCATAGTAATATTTCATGTCAAATAAATTTGTATTAAATTGCACCGCCTTCTAATCTAGTACCTCCCACCCAAAATAGTTAGCATACCCACGAGTCAAAACTATATTTGCTATGCTGTTTCTTAAACCATTAAAATTGCACCTTTTTCCTAATTAATACAGAAATACAGAGGTTTAATTAATTTCAATGTGGCATGAGCAATTTCTTTGCACGATAACATGTTGTTTGCTCTTGTTGCATCCCTTACTCCTTTGTAGGAAACTTTAAAAACAAAATTCACTTCAAAACTGGCCTAAAAATCACTGAAACTAAAAAGTACTACTAACCTCAATAATTAGCTTGCTAATTTTAATTGAAAAAATTATTTAGTTTGGGACTCTTGTAATGCTTTCAGCTTGAGCCCATTGTATTTTAAAATTAATTTTGTTTAATATGCTTGTGGAAAACCTGAATTTGGGGTATTCACTAAAAGCGGTCTTTGCACGGTTAATCTTATCTCAGCACATTTGTGACTGATACATATGTAAGGTTCCTGTTGTAATCAGGCATTTCACTAAAGCCTGCCGCACACCTTTGCAATTTATTGGATAATCAGACACCGGACCATCGGATCCGGAAAAATCAAACAAGTTTGATTTGCTCCGGTCTATGGTATATACGGTCAGACCAGCCCAAATTGTTTCAGCACACACCTTTCCGATGATCCGACTATCCGGTAAATCGCAAAGGTGTGCGGCAGGCTCAAGTCCCGGGGACCTCTTAAAAGTGTTCAACTGGACAAACGTCAATAAAGCAGTGCTAACTGACAGATTTTTACTGGCCCCTTTTACCATGTTTTGTGACATTTACAACCTTAAAGGCCCATTGTATCATTTGCAATGACCCACAATTTTAGTTCATAAGTTGACAAGAAAACTTCACTCAAAGTGTTGATATCAATGGTAACAAATACCACATGAATTGTTTTCTGCCAAAATGCCACATTTCTGTGGAAAATCGACAACTGAAAGTGGTTTTAAAAAAATAATTAAAAAACTGTGTATACAGTTTGGTTTAGCATTGGGTAACAACAAGTTTGCTCGGAACTGAAGCATTACTGCATCTATGTAGCTGCAATTTCTGCGGGCTAGCTAACTTTCTTCTTTAGATATGCAATGCTTTTGTTCAAGTAATTCATAAAAAGTTTCATCTGCAAATGATAGATTGGGCCTTTAAAGGCACAGGCTCGTCAGCAATGCGCACACACCAAATTCGTGCCAATAAATACGCAGCTCCATAGCACATGCATGGAGCTGCATATTTCGTGGCACGAATTTGGCGCGCGCATTGCTGACGAGCCTGTGCCTTTAACTCCATTCCTGCTGGTGAAGTTTCCTCTTCTAACCATTGGGGCATGCTCAACTAACCATCGCCCCATCTCTTTCCGTTTCTTGCACTCTTTGGACTCTAACCACAGGGAATTATGCGGCAAATCACAGCATGCACTCTCAAACTAGACCACGCCTCCGAGGCCGGGGCTGTCCTCAAAAGCCCCGCCCCGGCCACTCCCACCACCACACTAACCCAGCATGTAGAGGCGGAACTTAGAGCCTTGAGGGAGGAGCTAGAGGCTGTCAATCAAATGGCCATTAGCATGCAGACTGGCATGCAGGAGGCTGTTAGGCAGCATCAGGTTTATAAGGAGACATTGCAGACGTGTGGTGAATGGTTACAGGTTGCACAGGAGAAATGGAGGCAGGGCGAGGCAGAGGGTGATGGGGCGGAGCCTGTAGTGCAGACAGAAAGCCTCGAAGATGCCCAGAATCAGTTGAAGGAGCTGCAGGTAGGATAAGCAAGCTATCACAAGGTCACCTCCATTCTCTTTTGGCACTCCTTCATACCTAAAGGAGCCTGTTCAGATTTTTTTCAGAAAATGAATTTCATTCTAACCTAGCAATTATATAAAATACCTCCCAAAAATACTATCCATAGGAAGAAAACAGGACATTTGCTATTTCCAATTTGGATGTAGAAGCAAAAAGGTTGGTGTGATCACTGCACTGCTTTATGAAATGGATAAATTACATGTAGTTTACAAAACATCAGTGGTTTTTAACGATAACCTTAAAAGTATACGGATTGAGAGCACGAAATTTCAGAACGATAATGAGACAAATGTGACAAATATGGTGTCAAAATCTCAACACCCATGGGAAAAATGGAGGGCTCAAAATGTGATCTGTACATGCTCTTTAAGTGCTGCCACATGTTCTGTTTACATCTGATTTTAAAGGAGTGTGACCAGTTTTTTTCAAACAAATGGATTTCGCTATAACCTAACAATCATATAATATAAACGGGAAATTTTAGATGTGGAGGCAAAAATGTTGGTGTAATCACTGCACTACTTTATGTAACCGGATAAATTAGTTTACTAAATTCCAGTGGTTTTTTAACGATAACCTTCAAAATATATGGATTGAGAGCACCAAATTTCAGAATGGTAATGAGACATGGTATCAAAATCTCAACATCCATGGAAAAAATGTGGTGGTCAAAAATGTGACCTAGTCAAAAATGTGACCTGGTCACGCTCCTTTAAAACCTAACAGCAGTGTTGTAGTCGAGGTTTTCACAAAACCCATCACAAGGCTTTGCAAATTCTTCAATCTGTGCTCGGGGTTCATCGTTTCACTCAAAATTCTTTCCACGTCGCTTTTTCTGAAAGCGCCATGCATAGCATTTACTAGCTAAAAGGATCGATGTAAATTTACCCTTTTCTAAACGTCTGCTTCACTAAAGCCTTCAGTGATTCTTCTTCAAATTCAGAAAGATCCTTTCCCTATCAGAGAATGCTTCTTCCCCTGTTGAAAACATCAGAAAATTAAAACCAAAATTCTTTCCTTTGTTCAGGGCTCATTAGACACAGCCGTGATGCACAGCCAGCTCGTCCAAGCAGCTGAAGCGAATCTAGATGACAGCAGCTCCGATCTGTCCACATCTCAGCTATCAGCCGATATCCATCACCAACTAACCATCGTCACAGAGACCATTGAGACACGCATCAATATCCTGCAGGAACTGAGCAGGCAATGGAAGGACTTGGAGGGGCGGAAGGCGAGGTTGAGAGAGTGGCTTGAGGAGGCTAGGCAGAGGGAGGAGATGGAGAGATTGAAACCTGCTGAGGTGGACATTGCCAGGGCAAGGTCACACCTACAGCGCATCAAGGTAATTCAAGAACTTTGATTTGGTTTATATACTGAACCGAAAAATAAACGTCGTTTGAATCTGGATAAATGGAAGCTTCATTTTGAAAATACATATTCAGCTGGGTATTTGGGTGAACTTTCAGCGTAATGGTACAACATGTTGTTAAATTGAGCACCCTCCAAATGACGAAGAAAGGACATATCTCTGATCATTTGAAAAAGCGATGTCTCTTTTGCGGTTCAGTATATTTGCGTGACTTGCATTTATTGATTTCTTTCATTGTTCCCTGTATTAGGATCTTTTTATAAATTAGGGGTCTATTTTTTGTGTCCCCTGTTACATCGGACATCTTGATTTTTGTAAATTCATGACACATTCTTTAAATGCCTTATATGAGTGAGTACATTCGAAGGCCATTCTAATGATACTTGGCACATGTCAGGTGTAACAGGGGACACCAAAATGACAAACTTTTAGACACCCAACTTATTTTGCCACCATCCCGATCCGAATTCCCTAGACCAAGACATTAAGGGACTATCTGATCTCACCGAGAATCTGATAGATTCTAGACAAGTGGAACTTGAAGATGCCAAATTTATTCAGTTGATCATAATAAGATAGTTATTAATAACATAAATCATAATTTCATTAGGAGTTGTCTGATGACGTCAAGTCCAAGCATGCAGAGCTCTCTGAGATCCAGGAGGAGCAATCCCACCTCTGCCACCATCCTGATCCAGGCCTGAATTCCCTAGGCCAAAACATCAAGGCACTGTCTGATCTCACCGAGCAGCTGACAGATTATAAATTGGTGGAACTTGATGATGCCGAACGTTATTTGGAAGCAAAGGTGGCAGCGGAAGAGGTCTTGAATGAGGCTGAGAAAGAAATGGGAGTCATGGAGAAAGATGAGTTCATGCCCAGTCCCGAGAAGCTGGAGAAATACAAGGTTAGTTATCACTAACTCATAACTTACTCATTTTGGTTTCATGTGAATAAATCTTATACTCCGAAGTGGAGTTTTGGTTCACTGAATCTCGCCATGTCTGAATATACAAATGGTTTAAAGTCAAAGGAACCAATTTAAAATGTTAAGATATGAATATCCACCATGTTACCAATAAGCTACAATAACCGAATTTCACTCAATGTTTAAACTTTATTTAAACATTGCAACAAAATTCAAACAAATTGACAAAAACAGTTTGCTGACTTTACAGCTTGTGGTGGACAGTCTAAAATTGTCACCATTTTGACCAAGGGCGAACCACATTCTGATGTATTCACTCAAGTAAAAATCCCCAGTTAGGTAGACGTTGGGCAAAATTAGAAAGTTAAGAATCTGTCATTCGTGTATTAAAGGAGTTTGGTGTGTCCTGGTTTCTAAAACTGCATTTCTTTAAATATTCACTGTAATCAATGCAAAGTCCTGTTGGTTCTTAGAAAACAATGCAGTGTAATGTCTGTCAGATCAAAGGCATTAATACAATACATTAATACAGTGCATCGTTCATTAGGTTGTCAATGACATTGCCCCATGACCTCAACAAGTCTTCCAATTTATCTGTTTTGTAGGTGGTTAAAGCAGTTACAATTTAAGCACCTTTTCTGCACAAGTAGCCAATATGGGTAATTCCCAAAATTAGGGGTCCAAAAGTGTGACATGCTTTTTAAGATTTCCAAGTGTTTTTAATGATTGAAAGTGGTTTCCCAGTAGAAAATAATTATTTTTATTTGTACAAATGCCACTCAAATTTAATGTTTGTGTGTAGATATGGCACCAAGGTTAATGCAAACTCAATTTTCATTGGCGTAGGTAACCCGGGACACCAAACTCCTATTCAATACCATGGAACAAATTATAAGCCTTTATGGTCTTCTGTTTTGAATATTTTTCAGGAATCAGAAAACAAAATATTTAAGAAAATGATGCTGCCCCCTATAATCACAGGCCACAGTCCATTACTGAGAATTTGTGATCATGAGTGGTGATTTTTGAAGCAGAGAGTGTCGTACGTAACTGGGACACCAAACATTTTGGACCCCTAATTTTGGGAATTACCCATATGCAAAACAATTAGAGATTTGAAGAAATTTGTTTTTAATTATCACAGCGAATTGAATCCCTGTTAGCTGAGAGGAGTGAACTGGATTCATTGAGAGAGTCCACGAGGCAGGTTTCAGGCTCGACAAGTCCCAAAGACAGGAATGCAGTGCAAGAATCCTTCAGGTAAAACATCGGGAGTTTATATAAAAAACAACAGCAAGAAGTATTAAAGTAAACTGTGGAATTTTGAGCCAAGTGAGTCAATAAACTGTTTATGCTTCAGTGATTTTTATTAGTAATATAAATAAAGTAATTTGAGACTGCGGTGTAAAGTTATGTCTTCTGTTCTTATGCCATTAAGGTTGGTTTTGCAACATATTCAGGAAAAAAACTGATAATGTTGAGCATGGTAAATTTATATTTTCATGTGGAATTGATATTTGGTTTGAGTTTAAACAAGGCTTTTTACTCTTCCACTACGGCATGGTACTCACAGCAGGACATTTTCCTGACCACAATACTGAGCATTTAGAAACGGAGCTGCATTCTGACTTTGGCTAATTTACCTAAGGGAAGATACGTAAATCTAACCGCCGGTACCGCAGCGGTACCGGTGTCAGTACCGGCGGTTAGATTTGTGTGTCTTCCCTAATTGGCATGGGAAGTTTTTTAATTTTTGGGTACAACGACAATGAACAAGCTATGCGCTTTGTGTGTTTGTGAGGTCGATTGAGCCCTAAACGTACGCAGGTCACGATGGCTACTTAGATAGATGTGAAATTGTTTAAAAACTGTACTAGAGAGTCTAACCAGGGATGTGATTTTTCAGGTTTTTTTTGCCAAAAAACATGACCCCTGTGAATCGTGTGAATCCCACGCCGTAATGGCTTCACGCTTGCAATTTCAGGTTTTTTTTCAAACATCCAATCACATCCCTGTCTAACTGGAGTTTAACTGGAATTAGTCTATGTAGACTGCTCCTCCTTGGCAGTCTACATAGACCGGAATGAGACCATGTTTTGGTACTCGAAACTGTCTACCATTTAGACACAACTGAGATAGACAGTTTGAGTTGAACCGAAGCTAGATTGCTTTTATTACTGTATCTGAACTTACATTCCTTCTTGTTTTTGTTCCTTTCAGTGAGAGTACAGAGAGATGGGTCAACCTAACAGAACAATCCCGCAGCCGTGCCCTTAGCCTCCAGCAATCCCTGGCTGATTACAATGCCTTCATGGACCAAGCTGATGAGTCAAGCCAGTGGCTTAAGGCCACGGCTGAGCAGGTTGATGTTGGGGATACGATGAGGCCTGAAGTAGAGGCAGCTCAGGAGCTGCTTGATGCCAACCAGGTAGGTGGCCTTTTTGTCCTGTTTGCTTGTACCTACCACCCTTAAAGACAGAGTACATGATTGGTAAACTATTAAAAAGGGCGTTATTTCCACTCGTAATTAAAAGCCTATGTTGAGAAAAATGCCTCATAGATGCAGTAATACTTCAGTAAAACCTGAAAAATCCATGCATGTTTTTGTGTATAAATGAATGGTTAAAAAAAAATTTAAAACCCACCTTCAGTTGGCAATTTCTCTCACAAAGGTACCATTTTACATGGAAACAAAATCATGTGGTGTTTGTTACTATTAGTATCAACACTTTTAGTTAGATTTTTCTTGTCAACTCGGGAAGTAAAATTTTGGGTAACTGCAAATGATACCCATTGGGGCTTTTTAAAGGTCAAGGAAACTTGGCCAAGACTGTGTAACATCCGACTCATTTCACCAGAATGGGTCCCATATGGTTTTTCTCTCATTCTATATTTGTAACCAGTAATTGATCAATGATTGTTCCAGGCCTTATGCTCAGACATTGCCAGCAAGAAGGCTGTGTTCCTCCTGATCAGCAGCCAAACTGATAAGCTGTGCCAAGGACTCAGCCAACGGGAGAGAGAAACCGTCCAACGTTGTATTCAACAGCTTGGAGCTCAGTTTGAAGCGCTGGAGCAGAATGCCTCAGAACGACGCAAAATGCTGCAGACGTGCATTGCTCAGAGAAGAGTATGCTTTCAGATTATTGTCTTTGATGCATGCCATTTTCATGTGGGAAAACTAACTTAACATTTTTAACAGGGCCGTAGTCCACACTTTTCGAGTCCGAGTTTAAGTCCTTGAGTCTAAGTCCTCAGTAGGCTGAGTCTGAGTCCCGAGTCCTTGTTTCAATCTTAGGTGCATTACTGTCAAGTGTCGATGATTGTGCCTATCATCCGTGGCAGCTCATTAGTTTGCTATAGGCCGAGAACAAAATTTCTTTGGGAGGTGAAATACATTTCGAGTGCTCAAAATCATTTTAAGCGGTTGAAATTATTTATAGTCACATTCTTAAAATATCATTTTACACGTTTGAAATATTTTTGAGTCCAGACTTCAGTCTTGCACCGCTGTTTTTTAAGTTTCTTAGTGCAACTTTGGTAAAAAAACACCAGTGGGAGGCTTGGGAATTAAAAATTGCCTTTTTGATGAAATTTTATGTCCAGCAAAGTGTGTATGTTTTAGCTCTCCGATAAGGAAGCTAATGATTTTTCTTTCATCCCAAGCGAAGTTTCAGAAATTGCATTTAGTAATAGCTATTCTTATAAGTAGCGCTGTTGCCATTATTACCACTGCCATCAGGAAATCATCAGAATCAACTCACTTCGTCTGGGCATGCTGCCTGGCCATGGCGTACATCCTATCAGTGCTTAGATTGTAACATTCCCCCTCACAGATTCCCAATTATCGCATGGACTGACGAGGCAATGGGAAAAGTGTATTGAGATATAAATGCAGTGGGTTTTTTTTCAGTATTTGGAACATGCGTAACTCACACAAAAACAGCCTGAAAAAATGTGTGTGGAAAGGCTCTCATTTGTTGAAAATGTCTAAGAAAAAACATTTGATACTGTAAAGAGAAATATATCACCTGATATTCTTGTTCAAACAGGACTTCTGGCAGCAATATCAGTCATGTATGGATTGGCTGGAAGAGAAAGAGCCCTTGATCCTGAGGAAGGAATGTCCCAGCTTACAGGTGTCTGCCGTGGTGCAACAGGTGTTTGAAGCAAAGGTGTGTTGATTGCTTTCATATCGAAATACTTATTATTATATAAAATGAAGCTTTTGCTGATACCGTGCATTTCTGATACCATGCTGTAGAGAGTCCTAATCTGATGCGCGTCAAAACCGGGCACACCAAAACACAGGCATATGCGTGCGTATTGGCTTATGAATATCAAGTGAGTGCATTGCACGTGCATGCCACACTTGCCACACATGCGCGAGTATGGTATCAAAAAATACTGTACAACAGTAACAAAAGTGCATGCAGTTGTAAATTTCATAAATAAACATGAGTTTTCAACACCAAACTAAGAAACATCTTACGGAAATCTTACAAAATAAATAAAGTAAGCGTCATTGTATTTTATTTAATAATATACAAATATTGAATGTTTATGAGTGCAATAGTGTGGGTAATTTCATGAGGTGACAGATTCAATGTTCTTCTCCACGAGGCAAAGCAGAGTGGAATAGAACATTGAATCTGCCAACGAACAAAATTATTTGTTCTATTGCATGAATTTTAAACATTCATTATTTGTTTTTTAACTAGAATAAATTCCCGTCATTTGTACTTACAAATTAGTGTTGTATCGTCCGCCATTGCATCTGGTGAGCAGCTAGCTAGCTCGCGATATGACCATGCTCACTTTAACATGCTATGTGTAATTTTGAGGCAATAATGATTGGCAGCCAACCATGCGTCAATACAGCGATGTCAATTTTTTGTGCGTAACGTGTAGTTCGAGTGGATATACCACGCAGACCGTAGGTTATACCGAATAATTCAACGAAACGTGACCGACAATGCACCAATCGAATAACTGGGATTTATTCGGGTGTTTTATAATAATAATATTGGATGTCTTTATAAATATAGTAGCTGGTTTTTTTTCTCACGATTTTTGATATTTGTTTATACAGTCCGAGCAAGATCAAGTACAGCACCATCGGCCACAGATACACCAAGCTGTGTCCAAGGGCCAGATGTTATTACCTCGCTGCAATGATGACCAACGGACAAAGCTTCACAGTCAGTTGAGGGGTGAGTCTCATTTTACTGAAATTCTTCCTTTTGAATTATGAAAATGAAGTGAAAATGTTGTCACACAGCAATAGTTGTGCCGCAAATTCGCATAAAGTTGAACTAGTTTGGTCTGAATGTTAAAAAGATCAAACAGCCAATACTTTTTCTGTTTACTGGTCATTAATAGATGTCCAGCAACGCTACAGTAATCTTGAAGATGCTGCATCCCTGCGTCTAGACTCACTCGGCAAACACCTAGCTAGGATGAAACGTTTTGAGACAGACGTGGCCAAGGTAGACTCCTGGCTGACTGACAGTGAGACGGTAGCTTCCTCTCCAGTCATTCTCCAGTGTCCGTTAGAGAGTATGAAAGAACAGAGAGAGCAGTACCAGGTAGGTAAAAATAGGCAGTGTCATAAGGTGTTTCTATTGAGATTCATTTACCGGCTAATGCCAGAAAAGACGGGAAAATTTGCTCAGTAGAAACAAGTCTCATCCGCTATATTCCGGTAAATGTGCCGGCCATCTTGTGCCGGCCATCCTGTGCCGGCCATCCTGTGCCGGCCATCCTGTGCCAGCCATCCTGTGCCAGCCTATGATACTCGTGCTGGCCTCGTGGGAATTCAATGTAGAGTACTAAGATTTCAGGCAAAAAACATTGATCAACTCACCCCATAGTTTTGATAAAAGGGCATTTATTTACCAGTGGTGTTCACTAACATTCATATACCTTGCTTCTCCTGTGTTGTACATAGGACATTGCTGATGAGTCAGAGACCTACAATAGCTTGGTGGATTCTCTCCGCACTCATTCTACGGACATCTTGCCTGAACTGTCACCCGCCCACAAGATCCTCATTGAAGAACAGATTCAGGAGCTACAGGCGAAATGCCAAGAGTAAGATAAGATATATTCCTTGTTGTTAAATGGATGTAATTTACCCTTAATAATTACTCTTCTTGAGAACAAGCTAAAAACTCATAGCTTGCTCTGGTGGGACTCGAACGCACAACCTCCTGTATACTAGGCAGACATCTCAACCACTGAGCATGCTGGTTTTGAATGGTGGGTTCAATAGTCGTTTAGCAGGGAACACAAATTATGTGAATTAAGAGAATTATTGGTCGATCTAACATTCCTTGATGTGAATTGTAACCTTCAACTTTGACATGTATGCGATATGACCGAGTTAATCTTTTCAATGTGACTTGGAATGCATAAGTATTCTTGCACCTTAACAATTAGAAGTTTGTGTTTTTTAGATAAGATTCAGGAGACACGCTTGAACATAATGTCTATAGACAGCTTTCTGTGAAGTAACAACATCCAGGAAACTCTGTCACCAGCCATGTCAGAGCCAATTAATTCTTTACACAAGCGAACATACATGTTTTTGCTCAAATATACTGCACGTATGTATTGCAATTTAAATGTGGACTGTGCTTAACTTCTTAAGGTATTTTTTACGTGATTCACAATGGAGCCCAAAGAAAGACATTTTATCTTATTCAGCACAACCGCCAGGCGCAACAACCAACAGAGACAAGTTACAGAGATAAGTGCAACCAATATGCCTTTTTAACTTTTTTTACGAGTGAGCACTCGGGGGCGACGTGAGTACAAATTATTAAATGCTATACAAAATGGCAGAAAACACGACGTCAGAGGAACTCTATCTATTGAAATAATACTCTTGCTTCATGTATCTTAGGGTGAAGCAGGCAGCTCACAGTAAACGGCAGCAGCTTGTAGACTCCATCCACCAGAGGGAGGTATTCAAAGCCATACTGAAGGACCAAGAGGCAGAGCTAGCTGATCTACAGACCCTAGCCAAACTCTTAGACAACCCCATCAGTCATGATGTGGACAGAGCTACAGAGCAGCTGAACAAGGCAAAAGTAAAATAGCTGGACTGCATTTGAAATAATGGTTTTTATGGGAAAGAAAATACATAGGTCTATGAGAAGTGAGTTTTGCTGGCTACCATTGGCCAGTCAATAACTCTCAAATCCATCCAATGTTAAACTTTGTGTCTCGTTTTATCATTTTCTGATATAAAGCTACTCTGTCTAAGTCCCAAGCATTACTCTGTTCATTGTGTTAGTGCTAGTTATTACACTCTGGATGTAAGGCTCACATTAGTTCAGTCCTATGAAGAGTGCTATAATTATAATTTACTGTATGATCAAGAGGTTTTGCTGGCCGACGAATACGCATACGCGTACGTTTTGCTGTCCGTAACCATTTTGTAGTTTCACAAATCCAAAACTACAAAATCGGGGCTTTGATTCTAATTTTACTTTCAATTCATACTCTTTTCAACCTGTCTATGTAAACACAATGGAAAACATTAGAAATCGAACATTTCACTATGCATTTAGTACTCGAGCATTGCAAGCTTCATATCTGTGCCGCGCAAACATGTAGCAGATAGCAAGTTACATATGATGTCACAAGACTGCAAATCTGTGACATATTCGTGACGCTATCCGAATTTGTGCCCTTGCAAAACCTCTTGTATATAATTGTAATTTGCAGGAAATCCAAGCTAAAATCATAAACCACCAACCCCAAATGGACAGCCTCCACGACGACCACACTGCCATGGTGATCAATGGTCAGGTCGACCACAGCGACAAGGTTACGCATTTAAACAACACCTACAAGGATCTACTCAATGCGACAGCGTCAAGGTGTCGTGTCTTAGACAATGCATTGGAGGTGAGGCAAGCGTATGCCAGAAACCTGAAGGAGACTGAAGAATGCCTGGAGCAGTGTAATGTCGAGTTGGTGTCCCTTCATGAACCGGGAATGGTTACAGAGGCCAAGCTTGAAAAGTGCCAGGTATTATTCCAAATCATCATCAAAACCAAGGATCTTTGTGCTTTCTTTTGTGATAAAATTTACAAATAAAAAGACATATAACGTAATACAATGGTTCAGCATCCAATTAGAGGCTGTCAGTGCTAATTTGAAATTTGTCAATACAGCCACTACAGAAGTCCATTAACAGCCAGTACTAAATACTGGCTCTGACGTGCATAACCACGCCTTCTCATTATCATGGTTTTAGGCATCTCATTTTTCATGTTTTTGAGCACCTTTTTGAAATGGTACCACAGTGAAAATTCTCACAGAATGAAGTGTCAACATGTCAAGGCGCTGTTTCTCTTCATGATCCACCGTGTTATGCTCGAACGCAAAATGTACTACACGCACGTGTGAGTAAAACAAAACCAAACCAAACCAAACCAAACCATTTATAGTGTTTTACTAAACAACAACACATAGCTGATGCTCCTCTGGCTTATAATGGAAATTTGTGAGAGCTACCAGAGTCACAGAGCAGTTAAAGATTCCAGGAAATAATTATTTAATCAAAACCCGTTTCCTTACCAAACGAAAGTTCTGCAGAACAAAAATACAATCAAGCCTCGTTATACCTGAGTCACATTTCCAAGGGGTCCCGGGGGGTATGTAGACGATCTAGGCCCCAGTCAGGCTCTGAAGTCAGGGGGACACCGGGCTCCACAGTCAGAATGTATATTTGCCGGCGGGGCACTCGGGCGGCTTTCGTAAAACATTTGCAAAATGTTTTTGCCAGTTTATCGGTCGGTGTCCAGTAGGCACCCGTCAGATGCCCTGGCGGTGTCCCGGGGGGCCCCTGCGGCATCCGATTCTCACAGCCCGGCCGGGCAGCTGTAGGGTCCCTGTCGAGTTCCTTTTATACCTTACAGGCCGGGCCACCTTTTATACCTTACAGGCCGGGCCACACTCGGCGCCCGGCTGGCGCCCGTGAAACCTGGCCGGGGCCCCACCACTGTCTTATCGGCGCCCGGCCGGGGCCCGGCTGGCGCCCGGCTGGCGCCTGCCCGATATAAACATCGTCTGTGTCGTCACAAATTTGGCCCGGGGACCCTGTCGTTGTTTTTACGATTAGGATCCGGCTTGTATTTTTCGCCGGACCCCGAGTTGATTTTAAGTTCGAATTAAAAAGCCACCCTTGCTGAACACTGTTTGAAAGAGGATGAGTCAAGCTATGAATATTAATTGAGGGTGTGTTTGCAGAAACTTTGATGACTATTGGGTTAAGTTAATTATTGGAACTAAGTAAATGGATGTAGCAACTATTAAGACCTAATTTCAAACAAATAATTGACAGGCCCTCCTGCTAAAACTTGAAGATCAAATACCCGACCTGTCAACCCTGGACACGCAGGGCCAAGACATCCTCCAAACAGCCGACGACGAAACAGACCGTCCCATCATCGTGGCAACCAACCAGAAGCTCAAGCAAGACCTGACTGGATCAGTCGAGCAGTTGACACAGACCAGGCTAGTCCTGGAGGCGACACTAAGGGACAAGGAGGTATTGGCAGGGGATGTCCAGGGGTGCTTGGCCTGGCTGGAGGAGGCTGAGTCTGAGATGAGGGAGGATGGAGCGTTGGGGCTGGAGGCTGAGGCGGTAGAAGAAGAAATCAGTAAACATGAGGTGAGATAATTCTGTGAAACTAACTGTTGTTGTGCCGGAGTCACACTGTCATGTAAAGCCTAGCCGTTAGTTTTTGTTGTTGTATGTGGCTGTTAAAGCATTGTAAACTGCGGGCCTTATAGGGTCCACATAGCAGACATAGAGCAATGGGATAGACACGTACTTAATAGCACGTCAGACCCTCATAAGGCCACGTAATTTCCATGTAACGGCCACTTAATGGCCACGTAACGGAACGTAGTTGCCACGTGGCTGCCACATAAGAATCACGTAAGAACCGCCTATAACGTATAGGCCAAGTACTGCCACATAGTGCCACGTGGGAGCTACGTGTCCCATAAGAGACACGTAAAAGTGTCGTGTAAAGTCAACAAAATTCCGCATCTTGACCTTCAAGAAAGCAACATCACCATGAGAGTACCAAAAAGACAGAGACTGCAGATTGCTGTCCTCAGATATCCCCTGTAATTGCCATTGTGCCTTGTATTTCGTGGCCCTCACAGGGTTAGCTCCGTGGCCATTAATTAGGTGCCATGGCAGTGGACATGGCTAAATTTAAGTGGTAAAATTTCGAACTTTTTGAAATTCCCGCTCTACCTCGCAGTAAGCGCCATGTAGATGCCGTAACAGCCATGAGATAGCCATGTCTCACCCTGTATCACACAAATGGTCCTACGTGGCCCTTACGGCTAGGTTTTACGTGATAGTGTGACCCCGGCTAACAGTGATAAAGTCAAGACCTTAAATGATCTCTGGGAGGGGTGGTTATCTCATTAAAGGGTTTATCCCTCTGTAGGGCTTGCCAAGTTCACGTGATAGCCAATCCCAATCAGTGAAGAACAACTGCAATACCGTGATTCGAGACCACCAGGCGGCTTCATAGCTCAATTGGTAGGGCCTCTGCAAGTTAAGCAGCAGGCCTGTGGTTCGGATCCTGGCGTAGCCAAGTTGTTCCAGATTTTCCAAACTCATGGACATTTGTCCACATTTCTGTCAAAATAATGGGCACATAAGGCTTTTGATATGTACTATATCTAGGTTGACATTCACTTACATGTGTATGTTCAAGTTGATATCTAGTACGTATGTTGATATTTAAAGACCCTGTAGATGATCTGTTTTTGAGCGATTCTGCGAATAAAACCATTATAAATCTAAAGAAAGACATCAACAAACTCATCCAAAGAAATTTCAGCTTTGTCAAATGTACCACGTTTAAAAAAAACCATGAAAATCCATATGCGTTTTCCTGGTCTTGGCGGGGTGTTTCAAATATTCGTTCTCAGTCGATCGGGTACTATGTGGCTTGCGTCATGCACTCTGTGGCGCACATCATATACTGCGTGTGCGCGCGATCCATAAAAATGCATCGCGTTGGAACACGCACACGCAGTACACAGCGCCCATGCATTTTGGACCGCGTAGATGCGAACCAAAAATAAGAATATTGTTTGCAAACGATCTAAATAATTTTATCTTTACGGATTATTTTCTGGTAAAATTATATCATTTTGAGCGGAAAGCTTTCATTGGGTAGTTGCTATTAATTCAATCTTTACTTTCAGAACTTTTCCCCTGTAAACTCGTCGATTACTTTTTGGGGTTATTGCAAATGATACACTGGGCCTTTAATTTGACACATACACTATTCAACTTAACATCAGCTCTTACAGCCCACACTGGACAAGCAGCTCCAACACGCACAGGCCCTCATCATCAGCGTCAACGCTAAACACGCCGAGCTACAAGAACCCATCCCAACCAAACTTCAGTCCGATCTAGAGACGATAGACGCCTTGCACTCCGGTCTACTCCATGCCACTAAGGACAAGGCCAGGAGGCTCCAGGAAGCATTGAGTCTCAGGGAGGATCTTGAAGGAGGAGTGGAGATGGTCCAGGAGTGGCTGGATTCGGCTGAGGAGAGATTGGAGGAGGAAGACAGGGGCGTGGATTATGAAGACTGTCATGATCAGTTACAGAAACACAAGGTGGGTAAACAAGGCTTCATAAAAATGGAGTTTGCAGGTAAATGTACACCAGTGTCCAAACTCCTATTGGAATTAAGAATCCATTCCATGTAAGATTGTGCCTGCAAAAACCCAAAGTGGCCGGCCATTGTTTGGACTGGAGTAAATACTGTTCAAAATGTGCAGGTGAGGATTGAATTTATTCCCAATTTATGCTGTACACCACCTGAAAACTGTGATCATAAGCTTTAATTTGATACTTGCCCCAGGCATTTTATCTGCAGTATTATTTCTGAAGATTTCTGATAATTATTATTATTATTATTTCTTTCTGGTATTCATACCAAGGATTCCTCTAAAGTGCCTATTGCACTGTCACTCGCACGCGTGAGGAAACCCATGAAGAATTAGAAATTAGAAATGGCCAGAGACACCGGGGAATACTGTTGCTCTTCACGAAAGAATGCTCTGGGATCTTTTTAAAGTGCGTTACCGTTACCTAACACACTGGACCATTGGCTTTACATCCCTTCTGAAGGATGGAGCAAGTGTGGTTGAGTGCCTTGCTCAGGGGCACGGGTACTGCATCCGGGGGGAGGTTCGAACCCGCAACCCCAAGTTTTCACCTATGATTGCGAGTCAATGACCCAAACCACTCGGCCACGGTAACCCCATTACTTACAATGTTTCAGGGTAACATTGATGAAGTAAAATATGCTGTAAAATGAGAACTTGCATTATCAGGTTCCCCTCAAGCCAGCACGTCAGATAAAACATTTACCATTTAAAAATGTATCACCAACCAATAATGTAACAAAAATTACCAATCATTAACTTGTGTTTTTATATTATAAGTCCTAATTGATAATAATGAACACAACATCTGGTATGGTGCCTGATCACCATTAAAAATTAAACTTGGGTCCATAGGGAAAACCTGAAGGAGTATACCAACTGTGCCTTATAGCTCAGCTGATAGAGCGTCTGCTTAGTGTCAGAGGTTCCGGGTTCGAATCCCGATAAGGCCCTTACGTTTTTTTCTCATCCCAAGTCTAATTGATAATGTAACAGAAATTGACTACTAGAGTAGTAACATTCTACTACATTATCGGTGAATTTTTGTTAACATTATCTGTTGGTGATATATTGTCTCTTGGTTACTATGAATTCAGATTACACTGTGAAATCTTCTTGTGTTTCCAACAGCTCTTGTTTGCTAAGGAATCAATCTACCAGAACAAGTTGGACGAATTGCAAGAATTAGCAGAACGAATCGTGCCATCACTCAGCGATGACGACACCACCAAGATGAAGACCATTCTTAGTGGTCTCATGGACCAGTTGGCTGGTACTACTGCTCAAGCTAGAAATGTTGAGGAAGCGCTTCAAGATGGTGTTAACAACTGGCAGGATTTCCAGTCCGGCGCACTGGAGCTAAAGAGCGCCCTCACTAGTCTGGAGGAGAGAGCTTCGTACCAGCGGCCCAGTAGCTTGGCCTCGGCTAAGGATAATGAGCAACTCAATCATGTATGTAACAATCATGGTGGAATTTTTATATTTTGCACAGTATACCTACCATCATCTCTTAACGCTCTCATGCGCGCTCACAATACACACACTGCTAAGAAGCTTTTGACAAAGGCTATGCTCACAGTGGCTTAAAAACATCGTCTGGCCAAGAAGTGACTGCCAGCAGTTTGCTGGCAACATAAACAAACCTGTTGCAGACCTTGAAAACATTTCATATTGAAAGACTTTACTTTCTTTTTGAAAGACTTCTTTTTCAAAAAGGCATTTGGTGTTTGTTTGTCATTGTAGGAAATAATGCAAGTGATGCAAGTCCAAAACAAGCACCTAGACTCACTGCAGCACCAAGCCGCGACACTAACCAAGCATGGAAACCAGGCAGGGAGAGCAGCTGTCCAGAACCGTCTGCAGGAGCTACAAGACCTGAATGACAGGATTCACGACAGGACAGGAGGAGATAATGAACGGGTCCAGAGGCAGGTTACCAGCTGGCAGGAGTACCAGCATGCTCTGCAGGAGGTCACAGACGTCATGAATGAGGCTGATAGATGCCTGCCTGTAGCGGTATCACACAGTGTTGGGGATGAGGACTTGGTTGAAAAACTTAATGCTGCAAATGTAAGCTCTTGTCTTCTAACTTACTAATTTATCAAGTCTATTGATCATGTTCACAGATGCTACTGCGTGTTAAACGCCATAAAGTACGCACACGCACACGCTGTAACATGTTCCAAACACGCGCGCATGTTGCTCGAAATCTGTTCGAAATACGACGCAACCGATGCGCTTCACAAATAAATACGCTCAAAATCATGATGCACGTGGCAATTTGTAGGAAGTGACGTCATTTGAACGTGATTAATAGTGAGTATTAGTAACATTCACTCTTATTAGTAACTTCACTCTTTCATTTACTTAGAAATGCCTTCATTTATCTTTTTGCAACACTTTGATTTTTAGACCTCACAGTAAAACACGTGAATGCAATGTGCAATTATTTGTGACCCAATCTGGTGAAATGAGTTGGATGTCACACAGTCGGAGCAAAGATTTCATGACCATAACCGGAGATCAGCGGCGGTTCCAGGCCCATTAAAATGTAAAAATATAATGAACATTCTTGACAGTACCTGGGTACTGCCTGGATTTTTTGGGTGCCGCCCAGAATTTCCATTGCATTTTTGTATTTTAATAATCCTGGATCAGCTGCTTACATGTTCTTTTGGAACTGGACACAAAAACTTGGCCCAGACTCCCGAACATCTGACTCATTTTGCCATGTTCTACAAAAAGTCAAGGTGTGTTTTCACAAATTGTTATGTTATTTTCAGGAAAGCAGTGTTAAGCTGAGTGAAGGACACCCTAGTGTGGCCAGGTTGCAGGAAGCAGGTCAGCAGCTGCTGCTTGATCTGGATGATGCAAGCATCATTGAGCCAGTAAGGCAAGAAATGGCTGATTTACAAACAAAACACAACAGGTATGTAAGAGTTGAGAAGTTGATCAGAATAGTTTTTTCTTTAAAGTGACTCGTCAAGCATCGGTAAGTTCAGATTTGATTTTTAAAAATTAAAAATTTAGTTGTGAGAAAATTTTAAGATTTTGTAAAAAAAACACTTTAAAAATGTTCAGCCAGTCTCATATGTTTTGTACACAAGGTCTGAAGCAATGATCAACTTCTCAATTCTTTCCCAACAGGTATACTAACATGCAAATAACTAAATGCACTAATGGGATTGGATTCTGTTGTTCTCACTCTGAGAATCTGTGCCATGAAAACACAATGCAAAACCAGAACACAGAAAAATAATTTCACTGCATTTTTACAGGGCTTCTGTCAGTAGTGTTATTGTTAACATTTTAAAGTGTAATTTCACTGTGCTTTCACTGTGCTGGAGAATATGCAGGAAGAGGGGACTTAAACAGGATTACTGAGATGCCAATTAGATTAAGGCTAATTTAGTACCTCTTAATAGGATGGCCCATTATTCCTGTGGACAGTTGATTAGATCCATTAAGGGATTATCCTTGTTCAGGGGATTAAAAACCACAACATGTTTAAGACTAGTATCCAAAAATCCCTGGGGATTTCATGCAAATTTCACTGTGATTTCAATTTCGTTGTATAATAAGCAAACAGTGAGATTCTTCGTGGCAGTTTCACCTACTTTTAAATTGTGAAACTACCATAAAACTGCAGTTAAACAAGAATTTCACGGGATTCTGGCTTTTCACTTTTTTTTCACAGCAAAGTTTCTCATACGTGTAGTGTCTTTTTTTATTAGTTTTTCCTAATATTTATGGTCCCAGTTTTTGTGAATGTACTTCTATTGTGTATGCTTTATTCATCCATTTTATTGACTGCAAATGATAGCCGAACATGCGAGCAATTTCTGGGTTGAAAATGTTGATCTTGAGGCAAATTGTGATCTTGAAATGCAAATCTCTTTGCAAAACATTTGGCCCCATGAAAAAATGGTAACTTACATGTACATTGCAGCCTAAACTTTAAAAATTCCAAAAAACCTTGAAAATGGCTTTGAAGAAGGTTAAAGTTACACACATGTACTTGTTGATGCAACAGGTTGCAGTGTTCAGCTGATGAAACCACGTCATCCCTCCAACAAGAACTCACCGACAGGCAAGATTTTACCACGCAGACTGAAGCTGTTTTGATTGACCTGGAGAAACTACTGAATGACCTGACAAAGCTGGTCCAGAGTGTAGGCCCACAACTGCAGGATGTTCAGGACAAGATGAACGAACAGAGGGTGCGATTTCAAATGTCATCTTTTTTTTTCATTTGACTATTTTTTAATTTTCCTTCGTTAGTCAAAGATAACTTTGTGGGACATGGGTACCATTACCTGTCTTGGCCAACCTACTTGGCACAGGAATGATATAATAATATTGCAGTGCCCCGACTGGGATTCGAACCCAGGTCCTTGGCTTACATGGTCAATTGCTCTACCAACTGAGCTATCTGGGCATCCCGCCGGATTGGCCATGTAAGCCAAGGACCTGGGTTCGAATCCCAGTCCGGGCACTGCAATTTTCTCGTGTTTCTAAATTCATCTCTCAATATCAATACTGTCATATATACCTTCAATAATAATATTGATGAATTCTTGCATCATACACAAATCCACCAAGCACGGTGCTCAGGGCACTCGCATCACGAATACCTGCTATTCTTGCTAAAAACACAAGTTGACGTACAATTTTGATTTTTAACCCATTTTTATAAAGCATACAAATTTTTCATTAAGCACATTTTTTGGCTTAACAGCTTTATGAAATTGGCCCCTATTCAGTGGGCTCAATTATATCATTTCATTAAAACTTCCCAACTCGCTGTAGAGCAGACAGCCCAGGCTGCCTGTTCTAATCAAACATATTCACTACTCTCACAGGCATATTATTCCTGGGTGGAGAGAGGCAATTTATGGCAACCTTGCCCAAAGGGCCCACCAAGGGTACACTTACCACAGGACCTTTAGTTTGGGGCATGAGACCACTACTCAATAAGCCCAAAATATACCATACTTTTTTTGTTTGTCAAGAAGCAGTTTTACTCTCTCTGATTTCTGATTAAACAGGACCTAGCCAACGACCTCAGTACACTGAATCAGGCTTCAGAAACCCTCACCGACACCCAACAGTCCAAGTACGACGACCTCCAAGTTGCCCCTCCACCAGAAGTGGCCCATCAGATTGAAAAGCTGCATATCCAGCAAGCTCAACTCTCTGAAATCATGGAAACCGTTGAGAAGAGCCTTGTGGATGCAGAAACACTGAGGCAAGATTTCTACGGTAACCTGAGGAGAGTGGAGGAGGTTGTACAAGGAGCGACAGAGGTGGTGCAGGAAACTGTCTCGGATGTGCCTGAAGGAAAGAAAGCACTTGAGGTTTGTTTTACTGCTACAGTCTTGGACAAAATAGTTTGGGGTGCCCGTAGTACCAACTGCCCCGTATGCATTTCTTAGGTCGCTTTTGCATTCAGAAAAAAGTCATAAGACTGGTCAACATTATGTTGTCCAAAACCTGGTTCACATTTCGGAAATCAATTTGATTGACGAAGATTTGATGGAACAATTCGTCGCATTTTTCGCATAGTGGCGAATAAGCGATTTTTCCGAAATTGAGATTTTGTCATATTTAGGGTTCTAAAGATCCCAATTTTCATTTGTGAAGGTTTTAAATCAAAAATTTGAGTGGTTTTTGAGTTGTTAAAAAATGCAGAATGCCGAATAGGCTCATGATTGGCCCAGCGTTTTTGCGTAGTGACGAATACGGAACCAACATACATTGCGTGAACCAAACACTCCTAACTTGGCGGTAAATCAAACACACTCTGGAATTTGCAGCGTTTAAGAAGGAATTAATTGATAAATAAAATGCTAAAATAACCACGTGTCCATCTGTGTAAGTACCGGCCTTGTCTGAAATCCAGATGGGATAATATCAATGACGAAACTGAAGGCGACAGTTCAGATTTTCACAGACTCATGCAAAAGAATAGGCGCGGCGAATAAGTAGCACAGCCGGCTTGCATTTTTTGCATAGTGACGAATCGTGAAAAAGTCCATAGCGTTACGAGCGGTGAATAAGACGCACGTGGTGTTTTGTTTTCGTGTAGTTCGTGGCACCAATATCCCTCCGAGATTTACCCTTACTCATGCCAAAAACCCAACATAATTTTAGTAAAACTCTTCACTAATAACATTAGTCTAACAAAAATTGAATTTTGTTACGAAAAGAAAACGAAATCCAAGAACCAGAATATGCATTACTAAAAAGCCGTATTACTCGAAAGTGGAATTTTGCTGATTCGCCACTATGCGAAAAATGCGACGAATTTTCTAAATTCACCGAAGATTAGAATCCGTTTGTTTGATGAAGCCAAATAGTTTTATTCAACAAAGAGATTGTTTCATTCATTGAAGCAAATTTGTAATGTGTGTGCTATTTTCGTTTGAAGCAGTATGTTTTGAGAGGCATTTGGAAAATAGAGAACTCTATTCTAAGGCGCGAGGTCAAAATAGAAACGGGAAACGGTACATAAACGATACACCGTTCGCACGGTTTTCAATGAACAAGCAAACGATTCAACTTGTCTGGCCAGACGATAGATAATTGGCAATGTTCAACCCGGCCCAAGTTCGCTGAACAATAGAGAGCTTATCGGAATACGGGCCATTGTGTGACTACTCCTTGCTGACTGGCTGCCACTGTTTATCACGTGACCGCCCGAACAAGGGTGTTTAACCACAACCCATTCATGCCCTGGGGTGCGCCCAGCTGGAGGGTCAGCCTTTGAAGTCGTCAGCCAGTAGCAGCCTTTTGTTCCCTTCGTGCAGGCGGCTAGTTGTAAACCTGTCAATCATCGACCAACCCAGCAAGTTGGAAACGGTTCCCTTCAAACCGGCACACGGTTTTCTGTCGACAGAGAAACGATTTTAAGAGGGATTAACTCGAATCGTTTACTGGTATACAGACCGTTCTATTTTGACCGTGCACCTAATGAACATGCCAGAGCACCACAACACCACTTTATGTCGAAACCAAGTGGAAGTAATGTTACCCATTCCAAAAAGTTGTTGTACATGTCAGTGCAGAAGACTTCCCGATATTTCATCTCATTAACAAATTATGCCTGCATTACATATGGGACAAATATTGTCGCGGTCACATTTCTATTTTGTTT
This sequence comes from Henricia sp. BOLD:AAB3569, assembly GCA_037783545.1. Lineage (NCBI taxonomy): Eukaryota > Metazoa > Echinodermata > Asteroidea > Spinulosida > Echinasteridae > Henricia > Henricia sp. BOLD:AAB3569. Next base: position 1,379,864 of record JBBELK010000217.1, read on the forward strand.
CATGACATTTACATGTGGGTATTTCCATAAAAATAGGAGCCAAAGTTTGACATTTTGATGCATTTGTAAAAATGTCCTTTTCAAGTTAACAAAATTGTTTAAAGAATTTTCTGTGCAATTTCTAAATAATGTAGAATATTTAAAATAATTTACAAACGGTTAGACATGTCTTGGTAGCATAGTCTTGAAAATATTCAAGAAAATTGTTTCACGACGTAAGGGAGACTCCAAGAAATTTTTCAACTCTTGCGATTACATTTCAAGTCTTTTTGACCAGTTTCGTTCTGGAAAAGGTAGTTGCTGATTTTACCCAGCTGTAGAACCTGGACTTTATCTATTCAAATTACATTATGAGCGAATTTTGTTCCATTTTGAGCTAAAGTTTCAAAATGTCACACTTAGAAGATCACACTAGTTTATTGAATCATTCTCATTATGTTTTGGGTAGTATCAACAGATAAAGGTGGAGTTCGATTCATGAGGTCATATATTCTTTATATGCCGAGGGTAATCGTTCTCTGAAGTCCGGTAGTTATAAAAAAAATCAACTTCAGAATTGTCACGACGTAAGGGGGACACTGTGTCCCGTCTTCATGGAATGACACATGCAAACAAGGTTGCTGGGTCAAGAAATCGTGCACTCTTGGAGGAAACTTTGTGGTTGTCGTCAGCCTGCACTGAATTTTGAAACCCATGTCGTTATTACTGTGAAATAGCCCTTTTTTCAAACGAATTAATGTTCTTGTATTTGACAACAGGAAGCCTATGAAAACCTACAAGAAGCCAAAGCAGTCCTAGACGTCATCCAACACCAAACCCAGGGACTGGCCAACCAAACCAACCAGCCCTCTGAGAAACAACATGTCCACGACACAGTGTCCAACCTCCAGCAGCAACTGGCAGATATCGATCATGCAGCATCACGAAAAGGCATTGAACTGGCAGAGTCTGTGGCGCTGTGGGATGAATATCACGAAGCCTTTGAGTGTATTGCATCATGGGTAGACGATTGCAGTAATGTGACTGAACCAATCCTGGATGTGACGAGTCCGCAGGTTATCCAGTCACAGTTAGACTGTCACAAGGTTTGTGGAATGATTTCTTATAGCGTTTCTTGTCAGAAATATGACAGCGAACCAATCTTTGATGTCGCATCCGTGAATTAATTTTGCTTTATTTTGTTTTTGTTCTATTTTGCTTTTCCCAACTGGGTGTTATTTTATGTCTGTATTTGGTTTGCCTTGTCACTTTGCTTTAGAGAAAGGCTGTTAAAAAATGCCAACATTGGGCTAAACAGTTTAGTTGGTTTAGTGTGCTGAACCAGGTGTTTGAATCCCAGTTCAGTCATATTTTCTTTATTTTAATTACACATAAAATCCTGGTTGGGTTTCCGGGGAAAACCTATACCACTATGCCTCATACCTCAACCGGTCAGGCATGTGCCCGGTGTGTTAGATGCCTCGAGTTCAAATTCCAATGGGACCGTGTGATTTTTCTCTCACCCTGTGTTTAATTGAATAACTTTCCAATTTTAATAATTGTAATTATCTTTTCAAAATCAGAATGTTCTGGCTGATGTACCAGACATCACAAAGAAGCTAGACACATTAAAGTCGACCACTGCTGCCCTCTCCCACGTCTGTGACATCGAAGACCTATCTCAGACTGCAGCTGCCCTGACAGAAAAAGCCATTGACACTGAAGGTATCGCTGAAGAACGGAAAGCAGTTCTTAAGGAGGCTGCTGAGAAATGGGAGGAACATGGACGTGAGGTGCAGGAGCTAGCGGCGACTATGTCTCAAGCTAAAGCGGCCATGTTTGCACCTGAACTGGAGACTAAGGGCCTGTATCAACAGATGAAGGCACAGGAGGTGGGTCCATTTCTAGTAAAATCAAGTCAAAATCTGATAAGCTCAAAAGCCCTTTAACTCAAAAAGGGTTCAGTTCCCATCAAAGATTACCAAGCTATACCCAAGGTTAGCTTAACTTGATTTAAATCTGCAAAGTCGTCATGCCAAAGGCGTCAGACTAAGGGCGTGTTTGTTTCGGACGGATCTAGATTCAGATCTGCGCAGATCCAAGGTGAACTTGTTAACTTTGCGCATATCCTGATCGTGATCTGTGGAATCTTTGTTGAGAGATGGTTCAGCGCCAGATCCAAAATGGCGACGTAAACATCGCGAAGATTTTTGTGTGAGTAAAACCGTGTCGTTTCAATTTTCAGAGGCAACACACGATACGAATAATACGCAGTAGTATTTTTCATACAAAGATGGCGTCTGTGAGAGTTGTCTATAGAGGCTAAAGAGAAGTGGACAGAGAGTTTTGTGTACCTAGGTTTGATTTCGTTAATATTTCGACTGATGGTCAACTTCCCGTGTAGACTTTGGCAGCATGGCAAAATAGAGTTGGTCTTCAAACAAATTAGCTTGAGGTTCAAGGTTTCACAGTATTTCATGAAGATGCTTTGTTGTCATCGACGTACGGGTTACTGAATTTATAGTAATAAAAAGATTCCTTCTTTAAAAGTTTGGATATGCTGTATTTCTGTATTAATTTGTCTATCGTAATACAGAAAGCCCTTTGAAGTACATTTACCCTTTTATTGTGCCATTTCATCTTAAACCTAGTGAACATAAAGCCGGCTGTACACCTTGCATTTCGTCCGCGATCCGATCACGATAGTGCATGTTGTGCAGTCGCATAACAAGGTGTACAGGTTTTTCGAAGGTGATGTGTCCGTCACAACGCAATCGCAAAACATGCTCGAAATTTGGCGTTTTTGTGCAATCGCAACGGAGTCGGAATGCAAGGTGTACGGCCGGCTTTAGAAACTACAGGACTTTTAATTTGAATCTTCTGCAATTCTGTTCACATCAAATTCTGGGTGATATATAAAAACATATTCTAATCAAAACAAGTTTCTAAATTAAATTAATTTGTTTTCATCACTTTGTTTTATAAAGGATTTACTCTCAGCTCTTGAAAGGTGTGAGGCAAAAGTTGAAACCCTCAACATCCAGCATGCTTTCTTGGTGTTAGCCAAACCCACACTGCCCACCCAGCCTTCCAGCGCCACACCCACCAAAGTCACACCCGTCTCTTTGGTGGAACCTCAAATAGCAGAACAAGTTCCTGATCCACAGCTGAAGGAACTTGCCACTGAGTTGGAGCAGCTTCACCAGATTGCGGATGACCACAGAGAGAAACTCAAAGTTGCTGTTGTTCAGCAGGTAGTTGTTAAAGCCCCAACATTTGCAGTAACCCAACATTTTACTTCAAAACCCGACTAAAAGTGTTGATAGCAATGGTAACAAACACCACATGATTATTCCCCTGTAAAATGATACGTTTGTGGGGGAAATTACTAACTGAAGGTGCTTTCTTTTTTTACAAAATGTACAGACTTTTTTTTACCATACCTTCAACACAAAAACCTTCCTTGGATTTTAATGGTTTTCTAAAGTATTGCTGCATCTATGTAGCTGAAATTTCTAGAAGGCAGTTTATCATCATTATATTTAGTTTGTGATGCTGTTGTTCGTGTTTTTGAAAGTTTTCCAATCATGTAATCTATCTTTAAAGGCAGTATGTAGACATCATTGGTAATCTCGAAAATCAGAAATGTTCACAGATTTACGCCTAACTTACACAATATAAACATGATGACCGTAGAAAACTTCCCCTGAAATGGTTTTGTCTGAAGTGCTATAGTCTTTGAGAAATGAGCAAAACAATTAGTTTTCGTCTCATGAGACGAAAATTCAATTCGCCCCAAAACCATTTCGCCCACGTGCCATTTCGCCCCAAACCACTTCACCTGAGTGCCGTTTCACCCCAAATCACTTCTTCCAAACACTACATCGCCCAAATGTTACATCGCCCCAAAATCACTTGGTGCACAGGCCGTGGTTCAGGGCGAAATGGTTCAGGGCGAAGTGGTTTTGGGGCTAAATGACTGCAAACCCTTTTTTAACTGTTTTCTCAAAAGTTAGACGAAGTACGGAGCTGGTTTTTGCTCAGGTTGGTTTTAATCATGCATATCTTCAATCACACAGGGAGATAAAACTATTTGTAACAGTTTACCAATCATGTATACTATCTTTAAGGAACATTGCAATAAGGCCACATTCACATTATCGCCGAAATATGGTTTTCTGCGTGTTTGTGCAATTGGTTTTCGCATGAGCTGAATTTTTGCTTGTGCATGGCCAACTTTTGGCCTCGGTAGACAGTGAATAAAATATTTCCTTTCTGTAAAATAATGGTCGAGTTATAATTAATATGTATAAACATATTTTATGGCAAGGGAAAATGTTACTACCAAGTTTTGGGAATGCACTTTAATCTTTTAGTAAATACATTGGTTTTTGTTGTCATAGATTGTTGAATTTTGATCCGTAACGCTAAATTAATGGAGCGTGAGTTAAAGGACGAACCTTGGTGGCCTCATAGTAATTTTTAGCGTGTAAATCTGCAAAAATGTCCCAAGGCGATTTCCCTTAGGGTTTTGGCCACTTGCCATGGGGTTCTAATGGGGTTCCCATGGTGTTCAACATGGTGTTCCCATGGATCATCATGGTGTTCAAGTGGGCTACCATGGTGTTTTTAGTCACCACCATGAGTTTTGTCCAAAACCCCATGGGTAATCCATGGCGTTGCCTTAGGACATTTTTACCAGGGTAATTGGCTCTGAACATTTGCTGGTAATCGGAAACGTCCATTGCTAAAGTGCAGAGAAACAGTTTACTGTTTTTAGTGTAGACCCAGTAACGTTGGCAACACAAAGAGTGACATTTTCACCTTAGTACTTTATAGGAGTAGATTTTGTTTTGTTCTGACAGGACCAGAATTTATTCATCAAATGTTATTCGTACAAATTTACTTCTTTGTTTCCTTCAGGAGGAGTATGATACCCAATTAGAGGTGTTGGTTACCAATATTCAAGCTGCTCAGGATAAGATGGCATCACCCATTGAGCCTACCACCATGGCGGAAATCAAGAGGCAGCTTGCTGAACACGATGTTAGTCAGACTTAAGCCAGATTCATACTTCATGCGAAAGCGAATGTGAATGCTACTTTGACGTCACAGCGAATGTTTCGCGCAGCGAAATGAGTAAATTTGCAAAAAGTTGAACTAGTTTCAACTCGCGCGAATGTTCGCCGCGAACTTGTTTGACATGAGATTCGCGTTCGCTTTCACGTGAAGTATGAACCGGGCTTTAGACACAGTGTAGCCTTGGTAATCACTGTGTCCGTAGCACTGAGAAGTTATTTTGCAAAGGTGTATTGGATTGGATGACTATAACATTGCCAGTGAAGTGTACGTAAACCTATGGGGCAGATGCCAACTCGGCAACCTTTTTACTCGATATCACGAAAACCATAAATAGTTCAGGTAGCAATCCTTCAGTATGTTGTTTTTGAAACATCAAGCCAGTAGCCAAAGTGTCCTGAAACATGCAACAAGCATCCTGCTATACAGTGGAAATTGTTTTTGTGCATTGGGCCACTAGTTCAAGTTACACGGATTCTTTCCTGCTACGAGTGGAATCTCTAATTTTTCCCATTTGCCACCTTTCTGTTTCGGGACATGTTGGTCCGTATGCTTGGTTTGAAACACAAAATGCTGAAAGTTTGATACCCATACTCTTTTGATTTTTGTGTAAATTGGTAAAACAGTTGCTGAATAGGCCGTATTCCTGAACGTGGAGGGCGCTGTCAAGTGGTCCGCGCCTGGTCTGCGCCCATCGTGCGTTATGTTCGAACACAAAACGCGCTACGCGCACACGTCTTCCAAACATTTATTTTGAATGGAAATCTGTGCGCGCGACGCAGGTCTGCGCGCTCCGCGTACGCGACTTTTCCCCACGTACCCCCACTTTTCTACTGTCATCTATGGACATTTTCCCCCAAATCACCTTGTTTCCCCCAAATCACCGCGTTCAGGAATACGGTCTATTGGCCTCTGTATCAAAGGTTTACACATATTTGGCTGGCAATGCCAGCCAAATATGTGTCTTTGTGATAATGCTTTGGAAAAGACTGGAATGGTCTTGGTTGTGTCTTGATATCTATTACTGGATGATTACAAGTGGGGCTGGTTTCGGAAACAGCAGACCTGGTAGCATGCACAACCATGCTGATTGCCTTTCTTTTTCTTTTTTAGTTAAGTAGGAGTAAGCAAATTCACTCCAAAGAAAAATTAAAACTAATCTATTCAAGATTGAGATTGTAAAACATTAAAGATCATTAGTGTGAATTCCTTTTTTCATTTCAGGCTTTAGCAGCTGAAATTCAGTCCTATGAAAATGACATTCTTCAGCTCAATGAAAAGACAGAGAAACTGCGTGAGGAAGCCGGCACCAGAATGGCTGCTCGCCACGCTTCGTATGCCAAGGTCAATGCTCCCCTACAGCTCATTGCAAGACCACAGTTTGGTGTTCAGGCTCAGCTCATGCGTCGAGGAAGCCCTTCCATGCTTCCTGGACTCTTTCCAATGTCCCAAGATGCTGATGAGCAGTCTAAGATGGGAGAAGACATTGATGGGGAAGATGTTTCTGATTTGGAAGATCAACCTCTTGAGGAAGCATCCTCGGCTCCTGAGAGAAGTCCAGGACTGGGTGATCAGGTTTTGCCAAGCTCAAGCGAACAATCGTTCAGAGCAGTAGATGCCAGGATGACACCACACGTTCTCACAGATAAAGGATTAGCATATGTTTTGCGACGTCTTCCTGAAAACGCAGACTTGGCGACAGGGTCTAGCCCTTTAACTGGAGTAGCAGCTTATACACCGGGTGGGGGTGTCGGACAACCCCTACCCACACCTGATTATGTTGTTGTACGGGAATTACACCCTGATAAATTGCCGACAATCACTGGTGTTACGTTAGTTCCAGAACCTGAAAAGCCACTTGTGCTTCAGGATCCAAGGTCTGGAGAGTTCATGCTTGCTGAGCCTGTTAAGGACCCACATGAACTTGAGAACCAAACCACAGCCTATATACAGGAATCCGGAAAAGTAACCATTCTGAATCCAAACAAGGATGAAGCTTTGGAGGCCCGTCCTAGAGAGGAAACTCAAGAGATGTCTTCTAAACCTGTTTGTCAAGAGGACCAGCTCTCACAGAAAGCACAGAGCATGTTACCACAACCTCAACAAACAGGAGAGCCAACTTTCCAGAAACAAGTTGTCACAGACAAGGGCCTGGCCTTCGTTCTGAAACCTCTGGAAGACAGCGATTCCAGTTTAGGTGCTCTAAGTCCCGTATCTGGCATAGTTGGTAGTGCACCTGGCAGGAGTATTTCTGACCAAATGCCTCCAGCAGATTACATAATGCTGAATGAATCTCAACCAGAAACCTTGCCAGTTGTCCTTGGATCTGAATTAGTACCTGTCGTAGACAAACCACTCATTATTGAAGACCCACAAACTGGGCAGCTCTTGATTGCAGAACCGGTCTCGGAACCCTCGCAACTGCAGAACCAGTTAACTGCTTATATTCCTGAATCAGGAAGAGCTGTAATTCTTGCACCAAGTGGAAATAAGGCTTTAGAGGCTTGCCCAGTCAACGAAGTCCCCATGGTGTCCGAAGAAGTGGCAGCTGAAAGCATATCCCCTGCTAAACAGCAGCCTTGGAGAACAAATCTGAACTCCCTCTTGGCTAAAGATATGGAAACTGAAGACACATTGTCGGTGGCTATCAGCCAGTCTGAAGACCAAGGAAAAGTAGAGAAACCTGTGATTACACAAGTTGTCACTTCCAAAGGACCAGCTTATGTTGTCAGACCTAGCAAAACAGGCAGTGGTGTCCCCTCTCCTCTATCTGGACAAAATGGGGATGCACCAGATGGTGGCCATGTCATTGTACAACCTCAGTTTGTCATTTCTGAGGAGGCTTACCCAGAATCCTTACCTGATGTTACAGGAACGAAAGAGATCCTGTGTACTGAACCTATAAAGTTACATGATCCCAGGACAGGTGTGGAAATGACAGCATATCCAGCTACAAAGCCAGATGAGTTACAATCAGACATTGTGGCATTCTGTGAAGATGTCAAAACCTCACCAATGATCATTCACTACCCCAAATCCAACAAGGTTGAAATCGCGCATCCAACCGTAACTGTTTCCACAAAACCTGGCACGCCTGTTGAGGAATTAGTAGATCAGGAAAACGTTGTGGACAAAATTTGGTCTGCCTATTTCCCAGAGACACTTCCTGAAGAAATTGCTTTGAATCTTGACAGTGAACTAAGAGACCCTACTGAAAGACAGCCGTTGACCACTCAAGTGGTTACTGAAATTGGGCCAGCCTATGTCTTGAGGCCAATTTCAGAATTGCCAATACCTGATGTAAGTAGTCCAGGCAAAACTGAGCATGAACATCCTCTTGGTTCAGATGTACCTGTCCAACTGTCAGAAATTTCTGAATTAGACAAAGTCCCCACGACAGTCTCCCGCAGGCCAACGTCCCAAGTACCTCGGCACCCACTAAAAACAAAAGATCATTCGTCTGGTCAACTTATGGTGGCTTTGCCTTGTGAAGATCCAAGAGAACTTGAAACAGAAACCACAGTGTACTTAGATAATGCTGAAAGAACCATACTTATGATCCACTATCCGTATGAAGGAACAGTGCCTATGGATGAGTCAGTTCCTCTAGAAGGGAAACCAGCTGCTGACAAGCCTGAAGTTGAGCAACCTGCCAAACAACAACTGGTCACAAATGATGGCCCAGTTTATATTCTCAGACCTGTTGAAAGTTCAGAGGGAACGTCAGATATAAGTCCTGGGGATGGAGAACTTGGCTTGGCACCAGGTGGTGGCGGTTACATCATAACTCATAAAGGGAAGGAATCTTCCCTACCTACTCCAGTCTCCGTCCGACCTTGGCCAAGTTCCCTAGTCAAACCTCTGACAATCAAAGACCCTAAAACTGGAAAAATACTGGAAGCAGTTCCAGCTGATGATCTCAGCCAGCTGAGAAGGGAAGTAACGGCCGTCATAGATGATTCTGAGGACAAGCCAGTAAAAATTTACCACCCAAAAACTGGTCAGGTCTTAGTTGCACAACCAGTGGAATCTCTACAGAGTGAGGATTATACTGTGAATCAAAATGCCGATATGCCAAGGGGCACTAAAAGGCCATGGTCTCCAATCAGTGACTCGATACCAAATGCACAACAGCCTGTTGAGAAATGTATTCATCCTGAGCCTCCTAAGTCCACCGGTGCTAAAGTCGGCAGGAAGTCTTTAAGAAAGCCGCCTCAAAAGACTCAAGCAAAAGAAGATGATACTATCAAGGAAGACACTCCTATCTCAAGTCATCTTGTAACAGATAAAGGTCTTAATTTTACTCCTACACCTGAATACGAAATGTCCTTGGAGACATTAGGTAAACGTAGCAGCACACCTGATGACGTCTTCGGCTTGGAACCAACAGAATCCCTTGAAGGCCAAAAGATGCCCAAAATGCCAGGGTCTCCAAGCAGAGATTTGCTTCCAGATGCACAACAGCCTGTTGAAAAGGGCATTCATCCTAAGCCTACTGAGTCAACCAGTGCTAAAGTTGGCAGGAAACCTTGCAGGAAGCCTCCTCAAAAGAGTCAAGTTAAAGATGATGACACTATCAAAGAAGAAAATCCTATCTTAAGTCAGCTTGTAACAGACAAAGGTCCTGCTTTTACTCTTACACCTGTAGATATTTCATCTTTAGAAACATCAGGTGACAGTGGTGACAGCGTTGGCTTAGCACCACCTGATTACCTTGTAGTAAAAAAGATGCCATATGAACAGTTACCAAAGGTCGTAAGAGCCAGACCTGTTGCTGACATAGAGCCATTCACAGTTGAAGATCCAGAAAGTGGGAAAATGATGACCGCACAACCTGCACAATCATTGAATGACTTAAGGCAATCATTAAGTGCCTATGCACCCACTGGCACTGAAGATAAAGCCCTGGAAATCTTTGACCCTGTAAACAAACAAATGTATGTTGCCTTGCCGGCCGAGATTGCAGATGAAGAAATGATGGATTTGGAAGGAAAGTCCAAATTCCCAACTCAGTCTGGACTTAAAGAATTTCCGTCAGCACCCAGAGATTCAGATGTTGCTATGGATGATGTCTCATTCTCCACAGATCCACAAGAAACAGAAACAGGAACAGTGTCAGAAACTCTTGATTCACAGATTCAGTTAAGTTACCCTGTTGAATCTGATTGCACTTTGGTTGAGAAAAAGCCTTCAGTTAAAAGACCAATAATAGACGAGGATTCCAAACCTGATACCAAGTCCTCCAAAGAAACTGAAAACATCTGTCAGTTGATCACTGAGCAAGGCCCAGTTTATGTTCTGAGACCAGTTGCTAAAGGAGCCAGCAGTCCATTACAAGGTCTGCAAGGCAATGCACCAGATGGTGGTATGGACCCACAATCTGCAGATTTTATCATATCTCCAAGTACAACTCCCCAACAGCAGCCACCTGCTGTAACTGGGGCACGTGAAATCCCGGAGTCTTCATCTTTCGTTGTTTATGATCCAGTTCATGGGGAAACTTTGGTAGCTAGGCCAGCAGAGAACCTAAGAGAGCTGAGCGACGAACTGACAGTCTGTATTCCAGATGAGGCCAGCCAACCAGTTTGCATTCATAATCCACAAAAGCAAGAGGACTGGATTGCTGTTCCTACACAAGTGGAGCCAATCCAAGAAACTGAATCAGATGCGTTGGTGACTGCTGCTTCAGATGAAATGATGCAATTGGTTTCAGATCAAGGACCAGTTTATGTTTTGATGCCAGAAGATCGTGGAGTCGGTGCAATACGAGATACAGCCAAAAGTGGATCTGGTGGTGGGGAGAGACTTCCTCCTGTAGATTTTGTTGTTACGGCAGATGCACAGCCAACATCATCCCCAGTTATTACTGCAGCACGAGCAACAGCAGCATACAAACCATTTGTCGTAGATGATCCTGGAACCGGCCAGCGTCTTGTCACAAAACCTGCACAGAGCCTCAGAGATCTCTCAAATGAAATGACTGCTTGTATTTCTGATGAAACCAACAAACCCATTCACATCCATGACCCTCGTACAGGACAAGACCAAATAGCTTTTCCCTATGCACTGGCAACAGAAGAAGCAGCAGCTGCAATACCTAAGAAGACGGGCAAGAAGAAGAAACCTAAAAAACAAAAACGAAAGGGTGCAACAGAACCCATGGAACACGAAACAGCAGACCCACTACACAGAACCTCTCCAAGTGAAGAAACAAAGCAGTTAATAACTGAAAAGGGGCCATTGTATGTCTTGAAACCAGTTGACAGTGATGCAAGTTCGGCAACTAACGGTGAAGAAGGCAGTGGTGAAGATAAGGAAGCAAGATCAGCAGATTTCATCATATCTAAGGAGACAAGGCCCCAAGAACCACCAATCATAACGAGGGCAAGAGATGCACCCAAAACAAAATCTCTCACAGTCGAAGATCCCAAAAGTGGACAAACTCTTGTTGCAAGACCAGCTGAGAATTTAAATGACTTAACAAAGGAAATGACTGCTTCCATTCCAGATGATACTGTGCAAGCATTTAATGTCCATGATCCTTGTAACAAAAAGGATTACATTGCAGTTCCTGCTGGAAGAGATGGGGAGCTTGAACCAGCCATGGAGATGTTAGCTAAACGTAGCAGCACACCTGGTGATGACTTTGCCTCAGCACCACCTGATTCCCTCGAGGTCCAAAAGATACCAAAAATACCATTGTCTCCATACAGTGACTTGATTCCAGATGACGACTTCGGCTTGAAACCAACAGAATCCCTGGAGGTCCAAAAGATGCCCAAAATGCCAGGGTCTCCAAGCAGAGATTTGCTTCCAGATGCACAACAGCCTGTTGAAAAGGGCATTCATCCTAAGCCTACTGAGTCAACCAGTGCTGAAGTTGGCAGGATACCTTGCAGGAAGCCTCCTCAAAAGAGTCAGGTTAAAGATGATGACACTATCAAAGAAGACACTCCTATCTTAAGTCAGCTTGTAACAGACAAAGGTCCTGCTTTTACTCTTACACCTGTAGATATTTCATCTTTAAAAACATCAGGTGACAGTGGTGACAACGTTGGCTTAGCACCACCTGATTACCTTGTAGTACAAAAGATGCCATATGAACAGTTACCAAAGGTTGTAGGAGCCAGACCTCTTGCTGACATAGAGCCATTCACAGTTGAAGATCCAAAAAGTGGGAAAATGATGACCGCACAACCTGCACAATCATTGAATGACTTAAGGCAATCATTAAGTGCCTATGCACCCACTGGCACTGACGATAAAGCCCTGGAAATCTTTGACCCTGTAAACAAACAAATGTATGTTGCCTTGCCGGCCGAGATTGCAGATGAAGAAATGATGGATTTGGAAGGAAAGTCCGAATTCCCAACTCAGTCTGGACTTAAAGAATTTCCGTCAGCACCCAGAGATTCAGATGTTGCTATGGATGATGTCTCATTCTCCACATATCCACAAGAAACAGAAACAGGAACAGTCTCAAAAACTCTTGATTCACAGATGCAGATAAGTTACCCTGTTGGATCTGATTGCACTTTGGTTGAGAAAAAGCCTTCAGTTGAAAGACCAATAAGAGACGAGGATTCCAAACCTGATACCAAGTCCTCCAAAGAAACTGAAAACATCTGTCAGTTGATCACTGAGCAAGGCCCAGTTTATGTTCTAAGACCAGTTGCTAAAGGAGCTAGCAGTCCATTACAAGGTCTGCAAGGCAATGCACCAGATGGTGGTATGGACCCACAATCTGCAGATTTTATCATATCTCCAAGTACAACGCCACAACAGCAGCCACCTGCTGTAACTGGGGCACGTGAAATCCCGGAGTCTTCATCTTTCGTTGTTTATGATCCAGTTCATGGGGAAACTTTAGTAGCTAGGCCAGCAGAGAACCTAAGAGAGCTGAGCAACGAACTGACAGTCTGTATTCCAGATGAGGCCAGCCAACCAGTTTGCATTCATAATCCACATAAGCAGGAGGACTGGATTGCTGTTCCTACACATGTGGAGCCAATCCAAGAAACTGAATCAGATGCGTTGGTGACTGCTGCTTCAGATGAAATGATGCAATTGGTTTCAGATCAAGGACCAGTTTATGTTTTGATGCCAGAAGATCGTGGAGTCGGTGCAATACGAGATACAGCCAAAAGTGGATCTGGTGGTGGGGAGAGACTTCCTCCTGTAGATTTTGTTGTTACGGCAGATGCACAGCCAACATCATCCCCAGTTATTACTGCAGCACGAGCAACAGCAGCATACAAACCATTTGTCATAGATGATCCTGGAACCGGCCAGCGTCTTGTCACAAAACCTGCACAGAGCCTCAGAGATCTCTCAAATGAAATGACTGCTTGTATTTCTGATGAAACCAACAAACCCATTCACATCCATGACCCTCGTACAGGACAAGACCAAATAGCTTTTCCCTATGCACTGGCAACAGAAGAAGCAGCAGCTGCAATACCTAAGAAGACGGGCAAGAAGAAGAAACCTAAAAAACAAAAACGAAAGGGTGCAACAGAACCCATGGAGCACGAAACAGCAGACCCACTGCACAGAACCTCTCCAAGTGAAGAAACAAAGCAGTTAATAACTGAAAAGGGGCCATTGTATGTCTTGAAACCAGTTGACAGTGATGCAAGTTCGGCAACTAACGGTGAAGAAGCCAGTGGTGAAGATAAGGAAGCAAGATCAGCAGATTTCATCATATCTAAGGAGACAAGGCCCCAAGAACCACCAATCATAACAGGGGCAAGATATGCACCCAAAACAAAGTCTCTCACAGTCGAAGATCCCAAAAGTGGACAAACTCTTGTTGCAAGACCAGCTGAGAATTTGAATGACTTAACAAAGGAAATGACTGCTTCCATTCCAGATGATACTGTGCAAGCAATTAATGTCCATGATCCTTGTAACAAAAAGGATTACATTGCAGTTCCTGCTGGAAGAGATGGGGAGCTTGAACCAAAATATGCAAATGACGAAAAAGAAATTTCTTCAGGTGCAGAACCAAACTTTGATGAAGTAATGCCTTCCCAAGCAAAAATAAACGAGGCCAAAGAATTTGAGCAGCTACTCTCAGATAAAGGACCTCTTTACGTTCTTGAACCAGAAGAGGAGCATCTGGCTAAATACCCAGGTGGCCATGATAGAGATACTGTGGACAGTGGACAAGGCCCAACTTCGGATTTCCTGCTATCAACGAAGACGGTGCCAAAAGAACAACCAGTTGTAACTGGCTCTAGGACTGTTCCACAGACGAAACCATTGAGAATTTATGACCCAACAACAGGCCAGACTCTTGTTGCAAGACCAGCACAGAGTTTGAATGAATTGCTCCAAGTTACTGCCACCATTCCAGATCAGAGCGGCCAGGAAATAATGGTTCATGACCCTTCTCTTGAACAAAGCCAGATTGCGATACCACAACAGCCAAGCCAAGCCGATGAACCAAAGAAATCAAAAGCCAAAAGACGCAAAGACAAGAAATCAAAGAAGAAGGGTGCTACCCCCATACAACAAAAAGAACTGCTTGACGATCTTTCTCGGCCTCAATCTGATAAAATTCAGCAGCTGCTTTCTGATCAAGGACCTGTTTTTTTGCTAACACCGTTGGATGATACCAACATTCCTATGAATGGATTCCAAGGCAGTGCACCGGGTGAAGGAGCAGGTCCACCATCTGCAAATTTTGTTATCTCATCTACCACTGAACCTTTCCAACGGCCTGTTGTAACTGGTTCTAGGAGTTTACTGCCAGCTGATCCTCTTGTTGTCACCGAGCCTCACACTGGAAAAACTCTTGTTGCTACTCCAGCCCAGGATTTGAATGATCTGAAAGACAGATTAACAGTCTGCATTCCAGATGATACCGCTAAACCTGTTCGAGTACACAATCCTGTACAGAGATGTGATCAAATAGCATACCCTACAAACCCAAGTTCTATGCCTCTTAAAGAAATTTTGTCAGCAGATATGGAAGATATGGAGAAACCATTTGCAGAGAGTTTAGCCACTGCTGATTCTGAACAGAAAGGGCAATCGGATGACACAGATAAAGCGGTTTCGAAAGATGATGAACCTGTGATGCAACAGATTATCACTGAGAAAGGACCTGCATACGTTCTGAGACCTCTG
This sequence comes from Henricia sp. BOLD:AAB3569, assembly GCA_037783545.1. Classification (NCBI taxonomy): domain Eukaryota; kingdom Metazoa; phylum Echinodermata; class Asteroidea; order Spinulosida; family Echinasteridae; genus Henricia; species Henricia sp. BOLD:AAB3569. The sequence goes on from JBBELK010000217.1 coordinate 1,395,056, forward strand.
GGTTCTGCCTTCAGCCCACTTGATGGAAGTCAAGGAGACGCCCCCAGTGGAGGTCCTCAACAACCAATTTCTGGAGACTACGAAATCCTGGAGGAAGCTGATCCACAGACATTGCCAATGGCTACTGGTGTAAGGGCCGTACCACAACAAAAACCACTGATTGTCGTCGATCCCAAAACCGGACAAGCAGTACAAGCCATCCCAGCGCAAAATGTGCGTGACCTTTACGAGAACAACGTAGCATATATTGAGGATGTAGACAACAGGCCGATGAGAATCCACGACAATGAAACGGGAAAGGTTAAGGTTGCTTACCCAACTGCAGGCAGTGACTCGGTTTGTCTGCAGGAAGATGAACCAATGAGCGGAGAATCATCACCTGGATTTTATACTCCTGAAACAGGATCTCCTTCCAGATCACGCTCCAACAGTCAAGAGTTAGCTATGGAGGAACCAGTCCAGCCAAGCAAGACTGCTCCAGATCTTTCAGCACTTGGATACATTTCCAAGGTGCTTGGTTTAACTCCCCGTGGAGTAGCAACACCCAAAGATGAGACAGAAACCAGTTTAGATGAAACTGATTATGCACCTGAAGAACCGGAGAGAATTCCAAAAGACAAAACAGCTAAGCAGCATGAGCCACATTTGCCGTTGTCTGAGAACATCACTTCAACAGACGGATTAAGGCAACAACCCGAAGAACCAACTTTACAGCCAACACGGAAATCAACATCGCCCGCCAAGACAGTCAGATTTGCTGCTGACATCAAACCAACTTCAGTGTCACCAGTGCAAACTGATCAAGAAAAACTTAGAGACGCTCACAGAACATCTTCCAAATCAAAAAAGAAGCCATCCACTCCAGCGTCACCAGAAAGAAGGCACGTTAAACAACCCACCGAGCTTGCTTGGAGCCCTAGATCCTCAAAGAAAGCAAGAGAAACTGATTCTTCAAAACCTGCTCAACAGAAGTCACATATGTCACCGGTTGACTTTCATCCAAGTATTCCAATCGAAGCTGCACCATCACAAACACTGCCTTCGGAGCAACTTGCGACACCTGATACAGACTCAGACCTCTTCTACACACCAGATGCACCCTCATCTTCATCAGAGGATGTTTATTATCCTGCGCGACAGCCAGATGATGAGGTACCTCTGGGTTCACACAAAAAGCCTGACAAATTTTCTCCAGTAAGATCCCTCAGCCCTCGTACTCCAAAGGCAGTTAGAGCCCCAACTCCTGCCAAATTACCAAGCAAAGCCAGGTGGGACAAGACCACTAATGTCAGAGATGCTTCACCGTCTGCTCAGGGAGGTGACGGTAGAATTGATGAGCTGAACAGATCTTGGGACAATCTCCAACAGAAGGTGAGAACACTGTTCTTAGTTTGTTAAATTCATGAAAGAGTATACTTCATGATCTAACATAGCATTTTAGAAAACCATCGTGAAATTTATCACAAATCACAGCATAAGGTATATACATGTCACATTGTAATTCAAGTAGGGTCGAGAGAAACCAAAGATCTTGAAATTGAAATGTTTGCATTCTTGAAAACCAAATGTTTGATTGCAAATCTTATCCTGCATACACGGGTGCACTAGAGCATGCAGACTTCAGAACCAAGATCGAGATCTACCTACAAAAGAATATTGTCTTTTGATATTCTTCTTGAATGCTGTTTTGTCATGCACAGACAAGTTTGGCACTTTAGCACTGCTGCATCTTGCGAACTAGCAGGGATGCCAACATTTAACAATTTAGGCATAATTTTTAGCCAAGTACGGTCAGTATTGTTATGTAATTGTAGAATGCAAAGTCCCAAATGTGGGCTTTATAATGACTTTAGGTGTAATTTGGAAAATTTGTTGTCTAAGGTGGGTATACGTGTCTGCAGGAAATTACTCTTTTTTTTGTATTTACAATGAACTAGTTCAAATAAGTGTGTCTTTTGTTTCGTTCATTTTGTTCTGTTATTTAGTTAGAGATGAATTTAGAAATACGAGAAAAATGCAATGCCCCGACTGGGATTCGACCCAGGTCCTTGGCATACATGGCCAACTGCTCTGCCAACTGTTATTTAGTTTGTTAAACCAGGATTCCCCTAATGACACAGTTTCTCAGAAGTGCTGCAATTTTGTGATTAATTGTCATTGTCTTGTATCTTTATGTTGCATCTCAGATGGATGAGAAGCAGAGATTGCTGCGTGAAGCCCTAGCTCGTCAGGAGGACTACCACAATGCTCTGTCTCAACTGAATATCCGTCTGGAGTCGGCAGAGCAGCAGCTCAAGGGAATTGAGCAGGAAGACTTGGACCAAGGAATAACTACTCTTGGGGTAACTTTAAGATTGTTTTCCCTTTGCATGAACTTCTTAGAGAACATAACATTAAAATAAAAATTTGCCTTGACAACAGCACACACACCAAAATAAATAATATTAGGCCGATAATCCATGTATCCGTCATGCGTCACGCGTACTGCGCTGTGCATATAGACCAATCCAGTAACTGAGGTCTCCTTCCCTGTATATCCACCATAGCTGGGGGGCATCCAGTGCATGGACTGTTCATTTTGTGTTGCTGTTAGAACGAAGAGCGCCCATCCATCACATGCACGCGACGCGCCCCCTTCGCATGCACACGACGCGCCTCCTTTGTGTACATGCGAAGCGTCCCCTTTGCGCACACCATCCTACAAAGACAAGCAAATTGTTCAAAGTGACAAAATGCAACACCTTAGCAACAGCACAAAACGTGCAGTTCATTCAATGGAAGCCCCCAGGCATGACAGATATAAAGAAAAGGAGTACTTAGCTCTCGGATTGGTGTATGCGTGATGCTTATTTTGAAAATCTATGTGTACGCATTTCTTTTATTGAAAGTCCTGCACAGGATGCGACAAGCACCAGATAGAAAATTCAAGTTGTTTTAAGTTGGATTGGCTTTGGTAAGTTGGTGGGACAATAACATTGTTTAGACTGTTATTTTTCTTACCTCATACAAAGTAGGATTTATCTAAGTAGCCTCTCACTCTATTACAACCTTGAAAACTGTTTGAAGGAGCATATTTCAGGCCATTTTTTAGTGAATTTCACACACAAACCTATGCGTAGTGTGTGCGTCATCCGTTCTAATAACTTTCTCGAGCATATTAAATTTAAATGGACAACGCAGCACGGATAGTGCAGTACGAACACATGGACATATCCGTGTTGCTTTTGAACGACTGATATTTATGCATCACGCAGGACATGCTATGCACAACGCAGGCCAGGACACATACGTGGATTTTCGGCCTTCTAAAGCCTTTCATGAATACTATATACAAACCTCAAAGTCAAAAGAATTATTTGAAAATGTTATCGATCTGTCATTCACAAAGTAAAACCATGCATTATGATGCATAATGGACATTATTTCTGTTTGAGTACTTTTGATATTTCTAAACTTGATTTTCAGCACATTTTGGACGAAGTTGAAGCACTGCAATCCAACATTGATGACGTGAGAGATAAAGGTGACAAGCTTGTCTCGCGAACCAATGCCAGTAATCGAGATGCCATCTTAGCAACACTGGCTTCACTCAGTGAGAGGACAGGGAATCTGCTAATGGACAGCTTAGATAAACTCAACCAACTACAGGTACGCTGATATCACAGATGATTATAGATGTCACTTGTATTGGGAGCCATGAAATGTGGGATTGTTTAACCCATTTGTCAGCACTTTATGCTCAATGGTTTCTGAGACCTATATTTCAAACGAAATTACAGGATTGGAAAGCTTTTAAAAACAGGAACAACAGCATTACATAACTAAAGAATAGTGTTGATAAACTGCCTTGTGGAAATTTCAGCCACGTACATGTAGATGCAGTACTTCATAAAACCATAAAAATCATGCATGGTTTTTGTTGTTGAATGAATGGTAAAAAAATGAATGGTAAAAAATTATTTACAAATAAAAAATCACCTTCAATTGGCAATTTCTCCCACAAAGGTACCATTTTACACAAGAAAAAAATCATGTTGTTTGTTACCATTGCTATCAACACTTTAAGTCAGGTTTTTTTGTCAACTCGTGAAGTAAAATTTTGGATCACTGAAAATGATGTATTGGGGCTTTAAGTCTCCATACTACTGTAATTCTTATGCAGAATTGCAGTGATTTTACCACGATTTTACCGGATATTTATTATTTATGATGCATTTCATGATTCAAAGATGAAGAAAGAAGAGCAAGAGGAAATTAAGAGCCAGCTGACATCTTGCAAGAATGAGCTCCATCAGCTAGAGACATGGCTGGATAACTTCACACACAACCTGGAGGAAGAGGAGGAGGCAGCATCCAGGCAGGAACCCAGTGTGGTCGCCATTCAACAACAGTTGGTGCTTAACCAGGTTAGAATCAATGCTTTAAAGGCAGAGAAATAAAGATATGAACTCAGCAACTACATAATACCTATAAAGTAATGGGTTTTGGGGAGAAGCTGTCTGGGGCATTACTAAACTTAACTAGTTAATGCCGGGATTATTTCAAACATTGCTGTACGTAGTCGCGAAGTTATTTTTAGTTGAACTCATTAACCATATGCAGCAATGTATTGTTACGTTGATGCACTGTCATTGTACACTGCAATGTAGCTTTGTAATACACTGTTTTTATCCCTCACCCCCATAACAAACAAAAAATAGATTCCTCAGCTGTTTAAACGTCAAACGCAATAACAAACGAATTTCTCCTAAACGTGTTTACTCGTTCTCCGCTACATCGATGCGGAATTATTGGTGTGTTTATACGTCTTCCGGCATCAAGTTATATGTGATTGAAAAACTGTTAAAAATCACCAGGTTTGACTTAAAGGCCCTACGTATCATTTGCAAGATAAAACTTATCTAAGGAAGAATGTTGGTTGACTAGCCTGAAGAAATTTTAGCTACTTAGATGCATTAATGCTTCAGAAAACCTTGAAAATCTATATGGATTTTGTGTACAGTAAGTGAATGGTAAAAAAGTCCCGTGGACAGGACTTTTTTTAGAAAACCACCTTCGGTTGTCAATTTCCAGCATGAAATACCATTTTGGACGTAAATCAATTCATGTGGTGTTTGTTACCATTGCTATCAACACTTTAAGTAAGGTTTTTCTTGTCAACTCATGAAAAACAAAATTGGGTCATTACAAATGCTACAATAGGCCTTTAAGATGTGTATGATAAAAACCAACCTGTGTATAAAGTCAGCTCAGTAGTTCACCTACGTTCCGAGAAAACAATGCAAAACTATGTCCATTGTGCGAAGCCACTGTTTTATTTAGGCTGGTTCCTTAGTTGTACAGACAGCGGAGCCATAATACCACGATAGACAGGGGCACAGTTTCTTTCACCCTTGTTTAAAAAAATGTATGTGCACACTAATTTTTTAAAAATTCATCTTTAATTATCTTCTTATAAAAAGATGAAATCACTGCATTGGAAAGTTGAAACCACTTCTATCTTCCATTTGAGCAAGGTTTTTCCGATCAAATGGTTGATTCAAATTTTGGGACATTGTATACAGGCTGCTTAGGTTGAGTTTTGTGAATACCGGCCCAGTCTCATTTACGTGTGGTTTGCATTCATTTGAACCAGAACCATCAACTAGAGCTAAGCCGCAAACTCCAAAAACTCCAAGACCTCCAAGGCATAATCCAGGACATCCAGGACACCCGATTGCCATCCCGCGAGGGCGAGACCATCTCATCCCTGACAGCTCTCCTGCACACCCGCATGGACACGCTGAAGAGAGACTTGATGGACAAACAGGAACTGCTGAAGATGCGACGTAACACGGAGCAGATGGCGGAGGAGTACCAGAGCGACGTGCAGCGGCTGCAGGAGTGGTTTGATGCGCATCGCGGTGACGGGGATGCAATGGCTGGCACAGACAGGGAGGGGGAGATGGTCCCTGTTGATGTGGGATCAGAGGCATTGCAGAGGCAAATGGACCTGCAACAGGTGAGTTATACTTTCTTAATATAGAAACCATTCATATGGGGAAATTGCTTTGTTCTAAGCTTGAGTCAATTCGAATAATTTAGTATTCAAATATTAGATTTTTAAATTATTTGAATTTTCGATCGTGTATTTGTTCCCAAAAGAAAATGCCCCAAACCTGTGGTGGTCTGGCCGCCGGTGGCGGAAAACACATGCCCTAACTTCCGAGTTTGAAATTTGAGATGTTTGCTTTGATTTTGAGGGTATCCGGATACCCAACCATTACGGTGACTGTGAATTCGGTTCTCTTCAAACCCAAATTATCATAAAACTTCTTATCTCTCATTTTGTTCAAATATTCGAATTTGAAAAAACAAATTAGAATATTTGATTTTCGATCGAATATTCAAATATTTGGCACAGACTTACTTTGTTCGACTAAAAGCCTGTCCGCATTGGACTTTTTTGGGGGAAAACGTACCGAGACGATGGATACTTAACCATTTTAGGTCCAATGCGGACAGCCTAGGACGTTTTCCTCTCAGTAACTTTTTCTGAGTCCAGCGGTTACTTTTCCTGGCCAACTTCTGCCCAGGAAAATTGACCAGGGAACTTTTCCCGAGACGAAAAGGCCAATGCGGACACAGCGAGTCGGTAAAAGCGCTCTGGAAGCGTAAGTCCGGGCCGTGAAGGTCAAAGTTTCAAACTGCGAAGGGACACTGCGCATGCTCTCCCAGGCTGCGTTCGGGCGTGCAGTTCTCGTTACTCGGGAGTAATGCGTGCGCATTGCACTCGGGTCACATCACGCAAACGGGAAATCCGCAGTCCGCGTGCGCGATTGGCAATCAGTGAATATGGACGTCTCTTGCCATCACTGCAGAAAAAAATGCCGTTTCATTGCTCACAAGAAACTGAGGAAATACAGGCCGTAAGTCGTGAGAACCTTTGATGCCGTCTAAAACAAACCTTACTGAGTTATTGTTTCTGTTATTAAGTTGACACGTTGAGCAAATTAACCAAAAATCCCACCCATATTCCACCATCTTCGTACAAATCACATGACACTTGACAGGAGTACGAGCACACTCCCCATTTGTTGGTGAGTAGTGAGAGCATACTCTCACTGACCCGAGTGTCGTTATTCTTGCCGTTTACGCGCGCAGGAGTATAACTCGTGTTAACACGAGTACACGCCAGAACGCAGCCCCACAGTCTCAGTAAAATGTTACTGTGTCAAAGTCCAAATGTGGACAGCAGTAAAATTTAGCCATTTTTCATTTTACCATCTTCTCGGTAAAACCTTCAAAAAAACAAGTCCAATGCGGACACGGCTATAGAGCGTGTTTCTCCTAAGCATGATAACTATTTCCAAAACACTTTAGTACCATTATCCTTCCAGGAGAAATAGCCCTACGTGGTTACTTGCTAGTATATATATGCAAGATCACATTTTTGATCCACCCATTTTTTCCATGTGTGTTGAGATTTTTATGCAATAGACTGCCGAAGTGAATACATCACATTTTGTTAGTTGCCAAGGCAATGGCTCTGCACTAAAAGTCTCTGAACCGTGTCCCTGTGCTTTTGCAATGGTACTTTTTGTCCATGATGTTTAGAGCCAATTACCATGGCAAACCACTACACACCTCGGCTGTCTATGTCAATTTTTCTCATGACCATTCTCAAATTTCCCGCTCTCAATCCATATATTTTAAGGATCTCGTCAAAAAACCAGTTCCATATTAAAACAGTGCAGTGATTACAACCTATTTGCTAATTGTTGGAGATTGTATATTTTATGTTTTCTCCCTATGGAAAGTTTGTGGTTGTTGTAATTTATGGCATCTTCGGCAACTAAGGCCCTTTATGCCATTAACTATACTGGTTTAGCTTTTAACTATACTTTATTATCAACTAGAGACGACGAAGAAGGAGTTACAGTTTTTAGAAGTGGGAGGAAAACCCCCAGAGAAATCCCAGGGGAAAACCCACGCGGTCAAGTAGGGACTGCAAACCCAATCCACATACACGCCCCGGATTCGAACCCGGGACGTCAGAGGTGAAAGGCGAGGAAAGAACCACTATGCCAACCCGATAAAATTCAACCAACGTACCCGGGTTGAAAGAAAAAAACCGGAAGGATTCACACTATTGAAGATTACCCGGAGAACCGCCTCAAGGCCACCGTTAACCCCGAGATTGGTGGGTTAACTCACCTCGCGAGCAGGGTTAGAAATTACCTGGGTTAAGTGGGGTTAACCCAGAGAATTTCTAACCCCGAGAAGTGTAGTATGAATGCTTCAAATTACCCGGGTTAACAAAAAATGTAACCCCGATTTAACCCGGACGACAGCATAGTGTGAAACTCCTATTAATGAGCTGTTACAAAAAACAAATCTTACTGAAAGTGATAAGAGTAATAGTACCTGGCAATTGCTGTCACACTTTAGTATTCTATTGACTTAAAAGACCAACTGAATTGACAATGATTTTACATGACATGACATGACATGGCATGGCATGACTTGACTTGACTTGACTTGACTTGACTTAAGACGCTAGCAGATACAAGGGTGAATCCGGCGTTTCAACACTGCACATGCGCTATGATATTGGTTGTTTATAACTGCTTTGAAAGTGTGATGTTCTGTTGTCTGCGCTAGCCATAAAAGAATTTGAATTAACTGAAATAAAATAGAGTTTATTTATTTATTTTTTATTTTATTTTTTGTTACTATTTTTTGGGGGAGGGTTAGTTGGTGGAGTGTTGAAGTGCTCTGTGGTTTCTTGCTGCATTTTATTCACTGTCTCATAGAAAAGAGCTTGTACAAGTTAAAAACAAAGAAAAAAAGGGCAATTTCTTGGGTTACATTTTGTGAACGTATGCAGTAAACACTGATAAGTCTGGTAACCATGCCTTCAGTTAATCAATTCTTTATCAACTATGTGCATAGTAAGGTTGTGTCAAATTATTAATATTATTACTTTCTGGTATTCATACCAAGGATTCCTCAAAAGTGCCCATTTGCACTGTCACTCGCAGGCGTGAGGAAACCCATGAAGAATTAGAAATGGCCAGAGACACCGGGGAATCCCCTTGCTCTTTACGAAAGAATGCTCTGGGATCTTTAAAGTACATTACTGTTACCTAACACACTGGACCAACGGCTTTACATCCCTTCTGAAGGATGTAGCAAGTGTGGTTGAGTGCCTTACTCAGGGGCACAGGTACCGCAGCCGGGGGGAGGTTTAAACCCGGAACCCCAAGTTTTCACCTATGATTGCGAGTCAATGACCCAAACCACTCGGCCACGGTACCCCACTGGCTTTCAATATGGTTATGAGTATAAGACCAATAGCATGCCAGCCATTTTGAGATTGTGTCCCAATAATTTGGCTGCAGACGTGGTTGTGGCTGCATCAGTGTCGCAAGTTTCAAGGCATACAAAAAGTGACTAGTTATGGAGGAAGGTCCATATGTACTGAGTGAGCATACCAGTACAACTACGGAGTATAGTTTTTGAGTATATTGAAAACAAAATGGAACACGTGTCAAATTTCTCGTCTCATCAGTCATTATGCACCTATAATCAAGTAGGCCAGATGTACAAAATACACATACCAGTACATTTACATATTCTACACAACTGTACAGTATAATGCACTTAAAGGCACAGGCTCGTCAGCAGTGCACGCGCCAAATTCGTGCCACGAAGTACGCAGCTCCATAGCAAAGGTATGTAGCTGCGTATTTCGTGGCACGAATTTGGCGTGTGCGCGCATTGCTGACGAGCCTGTGCCTTTAATGTCTGTACATTGATTCCACTTTTCCCCCATCTGGAGCCCTATAGGCGAAACTAATGGAGCCAATAACAAAACATTTTATCGTCCCTCATCTTCCCATAGACTATAAGTACATACATCAGGGATAAGATTGTTTTTCTGTAATCACGATATCTAAAGCATTCAGTTTAAAGGGACGATGCTCTCCTCAATCCTCCCCACCCCTCCTCCCCACCACCCCCCCCCCCCCACCCCTCCTCCCCCCCCCCCCCAACCCCTCCTCCCCACCCCCCACCCCCAACCCCTCCTCCCCACCCCTCCCCCCCCCCTCCCCTCCTCCCCACCCCTCCCCCCCTCCCAACCAACCCCCTCCCCCTCCCAACCAACCCCCTCCCAACCAACCCCCCTCCCCTCCCACCAACCCCCTCCTCTCCCCCTCTTCCCCTCTCACAGTTATTGTTGGAACTATGTGGAAACAGCTTGTCACTTTTAACAAAGTTTTATCCCAGGTGTATCTGTATCTCCATTGTGGAAACTAATATCATTGTTTGTATAGGCTCAATCATTTTAACAGTAACAAACATGCATGAAACATCATCTGTCTAGAAAATATCACATCTCAAACCTTGGACAATTTTCTTTTAATTATTATTTGATTCCATGAGGCCTAGGTTTTCCCTTGACCAGGTGTGACCCAGGACACCTGGCATCTCATGCAAGTGATACTCCACCCCATGCCAGTTTATAGCAACTTGATAGCCAATTTGTAGAAGTACTGTAGAGGTTTTGGCTGGTTAATAACCTCAAGATATGACTTGCATGTGGTGCCCTTTCAGGCAATTTAATGAGGCCAAAGTGCCCCCATAAAAGATGTATTGTCTACAGGTACACCTGGTTAATTTCACCATGAAATATTTTACTCTGGCATATTCAGACAGTGGTAACTTTGTTAAAACACTGGCTGAACTTGTGTGCTGAGCAATTTTAGGCTAGCACATTCATGTATGAACAGCAGCCGATTTCACAAATCCTTATACACTGCATAAGCCCGCTTGTGCAACTTTTTATTGCATAAGCTGCGCAACATTCCTATGATGATTACATCTGGAGCCCTAGATAAAAAGGCATCCCGGTTTTAGCCAGAAAAGTTTTTTTTTTGGTTTTTTTTTTCTTATTTATTTTGGCAAAAATTTGATAAGTTTTGTCATAATTCTAAAGAAATAATAAAGAAGAAATTATGAAAGAAACTTTGATAAATTGGTCTTCTTATCGTATATTATAGTAACAATCTTTTAAACAAACACTGCAGTTGTTTGGAATGAGTAGCTGGTGTTGTTAAATTAAACACCCAATCCAGTTTTGTCATTACAAATAATCAATCAAATTTCCTAAACTTGAAGTTCAAATAGCATATGTAAATCAAATTTACTATTATTGAGTTTTCTTTTACATAAAATGTTCCACAAATGTTTGCTTTTTCTTGCTGCTTTGGCTTTCCTAAAATAGATTCTCTTCAACTTTTTAATTTGTCTCAAAATAGAAAGGAAAACAATTTCCATAAAGAGCATCTTGGTGATGCTGAACATTAGAAATAAAATTCCTTTTTTTCCAGAAAAAAAAAATCATTATATTGAGTGCAAAGTTTCTGATTTTTCAAATGGAAAGAATTGACAAAATCCAGATCCCTTGAACCATAGTTTCAGTATTTTCTGGTATGTGTAGTCAATTGTTTACTTTGAGAGCAGCTGCTCCTAATTCCAATGATTCCTATTCATCATCATACTGCCCTCACACAGGTGTCTTTGTTACCAGCAACTCATTCAGAGAAATATAAATATTCAGTAGGGTCAGAGTTCACTGATGTGGATCTGTTGTTGCACAGTCAATGACTTCATTGTGGTGCGATCATGTGGGTGCATCTTGCTGTGTCAGGACAGAAATAATAAAAGCAGAAATGCTTTATCTAGTTGATAAATTACACAAATGGACATTATGACCATCTGCTGTCGAAGGAAATTGGAACTGGATTTGAAAGAGCTGCCTGCAGACTGCCAACGTATTTGATGTTTACGTGTGTTGGGTTCACCCTATGCTCGCTGTGTATGCGCATCAATATGTCATAGCACTAGCAGTTCAGTGTACTTAATAGAAGATTGTTTTTGAAAAATCCTGATTTGTCTTGGATTTCTTCATGTCTGCCGTGATGAAACAAGATAGCCTTATTGCCCGTGTCTTCAAATCGTTACTTAACGCATGTGCAATGTCAATGTGTTAAATCAATTTGATCTTCTTCACTGCTCTGCAAGCCATGCACAAAATAGGCAGTCACTGGAGTATCACGTTTAATAAATTGCCTGCATGTGAATCAGCCGAGGACTTCAATTCATCGACACTTGTGATGACAACAAGGAATATGTTTAATGGAATTCTGTAAAACTGCATGTCGTTAACGATTAGCAACATGCTACGTGTAGTGTCATCGTTGCATTAAGTGTACAACACGTGTTGCTTATCCTGTTTTGAAGAGCCTTATCTCGAAGACTTGAGAGTTCATCATGTTTTCACCTTCTAAAATCAAAAGATTGAAAACGAGTCGCCGTGAATGTGTGAGTATTATCCTTTATAACCTACGCTTATCAGCCATCAATATTAAAGTGCCAGCAGATCTTACTTGGGTGTAATTTAAAGGTTTTATAAGAACAAAATTTGGAATTGTTTCAGCCAGCCTTATGTGTTTTGTACACAAGTCATCAAGTGATGGTCGGGTGCTATTTCCAGTCCTTGTACATGTGGTGCGATTTTGGTGAATTTCAAGTGTCACAATTTTTAATTTGTATGGGCCAGAATGAGAAGTTGATCAGAAATTTCCTTCTTTAAAAAGACTTATCAATCATCGGTAAGTGCAGATTTGATGGAAAACCCAAATTTGAACTGAGAAAATTAAGATTTTGTGAGGAAACACTTTTAAAATTGTTAGCCTGTCTAATATGTTTTGTACACAAGGTCTGTCATAATTTACTCAATTCTTTTCGCCAGAGTATTTATTTTTGTTTAATGAAGGATAACAAACAATGACAAATAAACAGAATTTTACTTACAATTTAATTTTTAAAAAAATAATAATTTGAGTCTGAACCTATAATCTTTTACATAAGGTTGAGTAATTTCTGGTTACGAAACTCTATCCGAGACTTTATCCATACATACAGGAATAAAGGAAGAAGGTTACCTAACATACCTAAAGTTACATCATATTTACAGGAAAACAAAGTCATGAGTGTGGTTTTTAGCACTGAATTGTCTTTTGTTCCGATTTTTCTTTACTGTCTATTCTGAATGGACCAACTGCAGGGCTGTCTAAGCTGGCTTAGTGATGGCCTTGCAAGTTAAAAGTTTCTTAGATTCTTTTTGTTATTAAATTGGCACAAAGCTCACTTGGTGAGAGTGTACAAGTTGGACATCAGTATTTCTTCCTTGGAATGACTTATCAGCCATCAGCAAGTGCAGATATGGTAAGACTAGGATGAGGGTATAAATACCATACACATTCGCCACTAATTCTTCCTAATATGGCATGATAATGCCCCAGAGAGGGTAAATTTTTTTAGCAATTAGAAAATCGGTTTTTCCTCAAACATTTTATGTCATGCTCCATAGACTTAGTGCATGGAGTCTCAACTGGCGAATGTGTATGGTATCTTTAAAAAAGATTTTTAAAAAAAGAGAAAAATTTAAGATTTACTAAAAAAAATTGTCAGCAAGTCTCATATGTTTTGAACACAAGGTCTGAAGCCATGTTTAACTAATCAATTCTTTCTGCAGATCTACATGTAAATAAAACAAAAAAATACAAAGATTCTACTTGAAGGAGTGAAAAAATAGTTCAGCCAGTCTCATGATTTGTACATGAGGCATTAATTAAAGGCACAGGCTCATCAGCAATGCACGCCCGCCAAATTCGTGCTCGAAACACGCAGCTCCATGCCTTTGCTATGGAGCTGCGTATTGCGTGGCACACATTTGGCGGGCGCGCATTGCTGACGAGCCTGTCTGACTTGTTAATTCTTTCCTGAAGATTTTTCCATGGCGTAAATATTGCTGATTGATAAAGTGATGTAATGAATTTTATGACTGTAAAACACAATTTTTCCCAGTAAGAGTCGGGAAGTTGATCAGCATTTTTTTTCTTTAAAATGACTCGTCTAGCATTGGAATCTGTAGATTTGATGGAAAAACACAGAATTTTGAGTGGGAAAATATTTAAGACTTTGTGAGGAAAATTTTTTTCAGCCTGTCTCATATGTTTTGCACACAAGGTCTGAAGCCATAACATCCCAATTCTTTCCTTTTTCCCCCTTATTTCGTGATCTACAAACCATTAGCTTGCATTGCCCACATAGGCTAGTGAATATTTACTTGACCCAGAGTACAGTCCAAGGGTTGTTTTTATCCCTTATTTCTTGGATGAATAATTCATGAGATGATGAAGCAAGACCTAGTCACTGTAAGAGATGAAACAAAGGTTAATTTATGGTTCTTCATGCACAAGACCTGCTTAACGTACACACCCAGAGATGTGCTCCAGGAATAAGAATTTACGAAATAGTACTTGGTAGGGCAAATCATGTAGCTTATGGTGATGAATTTAGATTTCAACCCTTTACCCTCTTTAAAAAATAGCCAACATTGATTTCTACGTATATGTAGATAGCAAATAGAAAGCCAATGAATATTTTGTTTAACTGAAAATGACAAGGTACGTGTACATTTTTAACTAATTCTGCATCACGTTTTGGGCTTAAAGTTCTTTTTAATGTACAATGTAGTGTCAATGAACAGTACATTTATCTGTGTGCAGACACCATATCAAACAAAAAGCAATGTTCTGTAATCTGCATATCAAATAATTTGTTGATGAAACAGAAAACTCTACAGATAGTGCTTGTAAAATGTAATTTACAAAACCAACCCCTTGTGATAACATACATACTTGTAGTAAATTGTAGCACAAATTTAAACATACTGTTAAATTGTCAAGTCTTCCTCAAACGCCGTGTCTGCATTGGACTTCTTTTTTTGGGAGGTTTTACCGAGACGATGGTGAAATGAAAATGGCTGAATTTTACTGCTCTCCGCATTTGGACTTTTTGACACAGTAAAATTTTACTGACACCGTGGGAGAGCATGCGCAGTGTCCCTTCACAGTTTGACCTTCACGGCCCGGACATACGCTTCCAGAGCGCTTTTATACCGACTCACTGTGTCCGCATTGGACCTTCCGTCTCGGGGAAAAATTACCAGGGAACTTTTCCTGGGCAGCAGTTGGCCAGAAAAAGTAACCACTGGACTCGGGAAAAGTTCCTGATAGGAAAACGTCCTGGGCTGTCCGCATTGCACTTAATATGGGAAAAGTACCCATCGTCTCGGTAAGTTTTCCCAAAAAAGTCCAATGCGGACAGGCCTAAATTCAACCCTTGGAGAATTACTCATTTCCAGTGAATGCATATTACACCAGACATCTTTCGTTTAGAGTTAGTCTGTGACCCCCCTTTCATACAGTGGTTCGTCATTTTGCCTCTAAATTAGAATCACACCCAAAAATTTCCTCCTAGTTGTGTCCTGCAGTGGTTTGAGATGTCCACGATTGGAAAATGATTGGAAAAAAAATACTTACAACACCGTTTTTGACGCCAAAATGTTCTCAACGATAGTTTTTCTCGTCGCTGTTTAAATAATTCTGGACGTGGGAGGGCGCTCTCCGCAGTGTAAATAAGGTACAGTTCCAAGTGCGCAATAGTCTTGGCCCAAGACCGTAGTAATCAATATTGGATTGTTCTTCTGTCCCTACGGGTAATCCCGTAGGAACCACATATTTTTCTTGTTTATTTCCAGCACCCATAAACATAAATGTTTAAAATACATTTATTTCTGAAAATGATACCATTCTGCTGCAGGCTTTGCATGTACATCACTACTCGTGTAATGCCTATGAGCACCATTTTTATTTTCATAATCACCCACAACGGGGCTAACAGATTCTACTTTTGTAACCCACATGTAACAAAACTTTTAACTTGAGGCAAATCCATAGCATGCCTTTGAGAAACGACCCTGACCCCATCAGGTCATATAGATTCTTGACAATGTTCAACCTGGTAATGTTGTTGTAACTAGAGCATAATCAGGATTAGCTTATTTATTCAACTTCAGAGCAGGTGTTGCAAAGATCAAGAGAAAGGTGATACATCAAGAGCAAGGCTTTCCTTGTTACATGTAGATTACAGTTGAGTTGGTCTCCAAGGTCCCCGAAATGTGTGTCAGAATTTGGTCTTCCTAGGCCATTCAGAACCAACTACATGTACAGTATGTATGGGCTAATTTTTGTAAAAAGTCACTGTGAGCATGCTGTGAGTCACTGTTAACATTCCATCGTGGTACATGTATTCTTCTGTGTGTCCGCCACATGGATTAATTTTTGGCCCAAAGAATTGTTTTCATTAAGGAAAACTTTGTAAAACTTCAGGCATATGTCCGCATTGCATAGCCTTTTTGTGGTCAAACCATAGAGCACTGTTCCTTGCTCTATGGTCAAACTTACCGAGATGATATGGGTATTTTTCCTATTTTTAATTCAGTGCAGACGACCTAAGAAATTTTCCTCTCGGTAACTTTTCCCGAGTACAGCGTTACTTTTCCTGGCCAACTGCTGCCCAGGAAAATTGACCAGGAAACTTTTCCTGAGACAATAAGTCCAATGCGGTAAAAGTCGGTAAAAGTGCTAGAAGCATACATTGTACGTCCAGGTCGTTAAGTTCATACTGAGAAGGGACACTGCGCATGCTCTCCCACAGTCTCGGTAAAATGTTCCCGTGTCGAAACAGTCTAAATGCGGACAGCAGTAAAATTTAGCCATTTTTCATTTTACCGTCGTCTCGGCAAAACCTCCCGAAAAGGCCTTTTCACACTACAGTATGAACATCCGACCTGTGTCGAAATCTACACGGTTCCAACCCATGTACCGGGTAGACTTTTTAAAATTTCAACAAGGGTCCAATCGGCTACGTTTTCACACTACTAAAGTCAACACCGGGATTTTTTTCCCACACATGTAATGTTTCTACCTCTGTATTGTGGGATCGTTTCACACTACACACACAGCCGGCCGTCGACATACATGTAGGTCAAATTGGAAAATATCCCACAATGCAGCATTTACTACAGTGCGATGCTGCCGTGCTCCCAAATCTACACGTCCAAACTTCACCCAGAGGCGTTCAGACTGTGGTTTTCAACACGTGTTGAACTTCTCTACACAGGTCGTGCTAGCTTTCAACCCACCTCCAGAGGCGGGTTAGTTTCAACACGGGTCGAGCGCTTTACACGGTTCAGTGCCGTGTTGAAATGTTGTAGTGTGAAAAGTTAACACGTGTACAACCCAGAGATTTTTCATAGTGTGAAAAGGCCTTTAGATACATCATACATGCACCATAGAATGTAATGTTAGACCACATTTTAATAGTGCAGTTTATTCCTGAGAGGGAATATCACAATATAATTGCTGATGGGTTGTGTGCTATGGCCAGACAGCCTAGATGAAGTGAGATAATTCTGATGATTTCCTTTTGGCAGCAATAATAATGGCAATAGTGCCACGAGCATCCTGCTGGATGTGTGCTATACTAGTATGGTGCTATACATCGCCATGAAAGGAAAAGCCTTGGAAACTTGTTCTCTATTCACTAACATGTATTCTTTGCTGTGATGCGATATATATACATATATACATGTACCTTTTAGTATTTGGTAGCTACATGTACATGTCGTTTGTGGTCAAGTTACGGTCCACCTAATCTGTTATGGCCCGCTGATTTCATCCTTGTGATATTTACAAAAAAATTCCATCATAAAGCAGCACTTTTCTCTATTTTTGAGCTCGCTCAACCAAAATGAGATTTATAGTACCAGTGGGTCTACATGTACATTTTTACCAGTTCGACTGGACCATTAAAAACTGGTTGTAGCTTATGTTACATGACTTGACATACAAAATTACATTAAAAATCCCCCACATTGCAGCATTACTACAGTGCGATGCTGCTGTGCTCCCAAATCTACACGGTCGAAACTTAACCCAAAGGCGTTCAGACTGTGGTTTTCAACATGTGTCGAACTTCTCTTCACGGATCGAGAGCTCTCAACCCACTGCAGCCGGATTCGAACCCGCAACCCCAAGTTTTAACCTATGATGGCGAATCAATGACCCAAACCGCTCGGCCACGGTACCCCTCAATTTTAGTGCAGTTTATTCCTGAGAGGGAATATCACAATATAATTGCTGTTGGGTTTTGTGCTATGGCCAGGCAGCCAACTACATGTAGATGAAGTGAGATAATTCTGATGATTTCCTGATGGCAGCAATAATAATGGCAATATTGCCACGAGCATCCTGCTGGATGTGTGCTATACTAGTATGGTGCTATACATCGCCATGAAAGTATAGATGTGCTCTGAAAAGCCTTGGAAACTTGTTCTCTATTCACTAACATGTATTCTTTGCTGTGATGCGATATACATATGTACATGTACCTTGAAGTATTTGGTAGCTACATGTACATGTACCTTGAAGTATTTGGTAGCTACATGTACATGTAGAACCACCCCCCCCCCCCCCCCCACCCCCCCCCCCCCCCCCCCCCCCCCCCATGTTGTAGGCCACCTGCCATTTGAGGGGAAAACACGTTTCATTGCTCAACACAGGTGTATTTGGTGTAAAATATGCAAATCGTTTGTGGTCAAGTTATGGTCCACCTATACTCTGTTATGGCCCGCTGATTTCATCCTTGTGATATTTACAAAAAAATTCCATCATAAAGCAGCACTTTTCTCTATTTTTGAGCTCGCTCAACCAAAATGAGATTTATAGTACCAGTGGGTCTACATGTACATTTTTACCAGTTCGATTGGACCATTAAAAACTGGTTGTAGCTTATGTTACATGTACTTGACATACAAAATTACAAATCATGTACATTTAAATATCTACTTATTTGCAGATGTTTTCTGACAAATTTGTAAGTAAGCTTATAAATACAATTTTTTTGTAACCTGCAAAAAGACAGACAAAAATGTCACAGGAATGTCTGTCCTTGTTATGTACCGGTACGTTAATGGGAAATTTGTACAGAGGTTTTAGATTTAAGCACGTTGTCATACACTGAACGTATAGTAGTAACCCTTTTGGAGGCTTACGTTATGTCTAGTAATCACTTCCATGGTTGGGGGGAGGGTGTACAGGAAGCCCACTTTTTTATCTGTGATTATATCCCTACACACTGTAGTAAATCCTTAGACAATACTGTGGTGTTCCGGGATAAACCCTTGTGATTATGGGTATCTTTTTTTATTTTTCTCCCTTGGTTTGATTTTCAAACTGTTTTAAAATGTTCCTAATTTTATTTTTTCCATCACCAACCATAACTGACCGTAGAAAACCATAGCACATTGTACATGGATTGTACATGTAACCAGAATGTCCTAGAATTTCTTCAATCTTTTTTTACTGACATGATTACGCATTTTAAATAAATTAACAGTTGGCTCCAAACAGCACACATATCGCTGAGCCACGTTGCACCTGCAATGAATTTACGTTTTTATATATCAATCTCAATCACATTTCACTTTTTTTTTTTTATTTAAGCCTGTACACTTAGCTACATGTAGCTATGCCATAAAATGTCAAAACAGCTACATGTAGATAATTTGGCCCATATGTTAACCTTATTTGGCCCATAAGTTGACCATATTTCGAGTTTCATTTTGCCTCTCTAGTACTGAGCATTGGACAACGTCTTGAAAGAAGTCGGACAAATTAAATGCCCT
This sequence comes from Henricia sp. BOLD:AAB3569, assembly GCA_037783545.1. Classification (NCBI taxonomy): domain Eukaryota; kingdom Metazoa; phylum Echinodermata; class Asteroidea; order Spinulosida; family Echinasteridae; genus Henricia; species Henricia sp. BOLD:AAB3569. The sequence goes on from JBBELK010000217.1 coordinate 1,414,701, forward strand.
AAATAAAATTCATTATCTGCTCCATCCGAAATAAGACGGCTCTTGCTGTAATTCCTGCACTGAGGCAAATTTCAAAATCAGCATAATCCGGACTACTGTGGCTTCAGGCATATGGCCGTCTGTTAAAATTTAACCACACATCCATGTGTGTGGTGAGAGGGAGGTTATTAGGTGGCTAATTAGGTGGCTCCCACAAATATTTTAATTGTGGTGGCTTTCCTCAAAATTAATGTACTGCAGTCCATAAAGACATACAGCTGCTGTGCAAAGTACATGTACAGTGTCTGTACGTTCAATAAAAAAATACTGAGGGTAAATTCTCTGCTCGGGGATAATTTTCATGAAGAAAGACATTGAAAGAGTATGAATACTTTTTTTGCTGAGTGGCAGAATCGCTTGATAAATTCTTTGATGTTGAGCCTTTATTCCAGGGAAATTAGTAAAACAATTTTTTAATTCTCGTGGTCGCACATGTTGGCACTTTTTTGACCCGGTGTCATATGCCTTTGTATACGGGCATAGCACTGTGACTGGAGTGAAAACAAATTCGTTTGGTGCTTACATGTAGATACGTGTTCATGTTGTATGGACAACAGCTTTGTTCCTTCGCTTGTCACCGTGGGCACACACGTATTTTCACTCCAGTCCTTTACCGCATGTGACATGGCACCGACACCGAGAATTTAAGACAGATCAATTTATTTTTTGAGAAAACGGTTGCTTTAATCCGTAATAAAAGAACTGGCCTAAACTTTAAATACAAAGAAGCAATTTCTAGCAATTTTGTTTACATGTAGGTTAGGGTGTACACAGGTATAAGCTAATTTCATTTCAAGGGGAAAACCAAACATATTTTAAACCATTTTTTATAGTTTATTTTCAAGTGCTTGAAATTTTCTTCCTCTGCCACAGTCAATATAGTTCACACACATTTGATCTTTGAATTTTGATCCTGACCTGTGAAGTACATGTAATAATAAATGCATTTTTGTATACTTCCTGCTCAATAGACAACTTGAGTGATCTAGACAACCATTAAAAGATATCTGTCAATAAATGACTGTTTATAGACCTTAGCGCATTCTATCGGCATTTTTGAATAATTTACAGAACAAATGCGAAATAAAAAGGTCAGATAGACATGTAGGCTTTGAGTGGGCCTCTGGACTGCCATTGTATGGTTTGTAGGAGGCACTTTATTTGCTTGTTCCTGCGTTTTATCTGTATCCATACTTCATGGGACTTAATAAGGGAAAAAAAGAGCCGTTTAAAATCGGTAGCCATTTTCACACTACCCAGCCCACATGGGTAGAGCTATACAAATAACCTAGAATAAATCTTCAAATTTAATCCAAGGATTCTTTTCACATTACAAACTTTAATCTAGAGGATCACCAATAGACTAGGGGGAGCGTGGGGTTAGTTGGAATTGTTTTTACAAAATCATCTATAAAACACTACATGTAGCAGAATTTATTAAAGAAAAAACAACTATACCACTTTAAGCATACATGTGTGGGCTACAAATGGAGCCTGTAAAATGCTAGGACTAGTTGATGGTTTCTCGTATAATCCACCTTGAACATGACCATGTCAGCTGTTCCGACTTACCCTACCTATGGGGTAAGTTGAAACATGGTACGGGGTAAGTTGAAACACAGTATGCAGTCATTTAAAAACTGTACTATTACTTCTGTAATCAACCTACAATGTAGATATTAGCCAAATGAATGTGTAATTATGTATGGTTAGGATGAGAAGTAAAATATCTTACAATTTCTCACCTTTTAGTGTAGATCCAGTAACCTTGGCAACACACAAATGGTGATGTTTTCACTTTAGGAGTATATATACCCAGTTTCTCTTAACCGTGGAACATTAACCGTGGAACACAGTTTAAGGTTAAAATTGTTTGTTTGGGTTTTTTTTTGGGGGGGGGGGGGGAAATTTGTTTGTTTATCAGTCTGATCATTCAGACATGCTGTTAAATTTGTTTAAATCACTTGTTGAACTCATTTCTCTGCAACTTTTCGGTTAACAAGGTGTATAAAGAGTTCTAAAATTGCCTCCAAACAGGTTTGCTCTAGAACAGTCGAAACCAATCCTGATGTCAAAACTAATTTGCATACTGTATTTATATCATGTATGGCCTCCTTATTCCCACAGAGATTGGAAGAGGAGCTATCTGCCCACCATCAACTACTTAAATCGGTGGCCCGTCGTGGTGCGCGGCGACACAGCCAGTCAAACAGCGCCCCCACTGACGAGGATGCGGTGGTCAACGGCACGGAAGACTCGGACCCAGAGCTGTCCGAGATGAAGGCCAAATGGCGGGAGATCTCGGCGCAAGAAGCTGAGAGGAAACAACAGTTATTGGCATCTCTGGAGTATGCCAGACCTCAGGTATTTCTTTATGTAGCTTTTCAGTTCATTGACAGAAAGAGTGATTTTTCTGATAAATGTGGCTTTTTACTTGCTGTGACAGTCTGTCTTTTAATATAGAGTTCTGTTGTGGAGCAAACCTCAACTGGAAACATTATTGATGTGAAACCACTGCAGGTACTTGTGCTCTTGAGCAAGGCATTTAACCACAATTTCTCTATCATTTGGATAGAATGTAAAGCCGTCCAGTGTGTCATGAAAAGTTCAAGCATTTCATCACAAAGAGAAGGGGATTTCCCTCTTGTCATATTACGAGCAATTGAAATTTAATGTTTTAAACATTCAAAAAAATTAACAAAAATCATCCATTTGAGACACGAGCGTTATTACTTCAGCAATGGCCATGACTAACCCAAAAGTAAAGTTTGCACACAGACATTCACCCTAAACCTTGTTTCAGATTGGTCGAAACTGAGGATGAATCATCACGAAAAAATGGTAAGAGAGATGGGAATGGGGTCACCTGCGATAGTGTCGGACAAAAAGTGAAAAACTGTAAAAGGTTACAAGTAGATACCTGCAGAGATGATTGATCAAGTGCATTACAATACATAAATCATTACGTGTATCACTGCTGAACAAAGAATATTAAACTCATGAAACTTTAATAGATATTTAAGTCAACATGCAGGAGACTAAATGTCAGGAAAGGTCCTGTCATTGGCACATTATCCACAAGGTCAATTTCACGGTCAAAATGTCAGTGTACCCCAATGTACTCCAGTCTGAAAAATTATGGCAGATTTGTAATCCTTAAATCAGTGAGACCATGTTTGTGTAAATTTTGCTGAAAGAATCAGTACATGTACCTATCCAGCTCTCACATGTAATTCCCAACAGTGGTTTTGCTATTCCCCAAGGTGATGTGAATGTCAGGAGGGCAGGTCTAGAAGTTAATGTAATATCGGGCAAGCGGCCACCGATTCCATCATACCTCACTGCCCCATCACCACGCTCTTGGTTAATATACTGCAAATATAGCCTGTGTCTGTTATGAGATTCAGTCGTAGCAAGTGGCCTGCATTACATCTGCCTGCTGACAACGGGACGAATTATTCACAGCACAGGGTGGGAAATATCACACAATCCGATAGCTTGGAGAGGGGGAAGGTTGGAACAGGATGGCATCTTTTCAATTGGATTCTTGAAAGTACAGTAGTTGAGCCTTCTTGGAACAAATCATAACCTACTTGGATATTGGTTTTTGCTTGGCTATTGCCATCTTCTGGTCCAACTCTATTACTCATCTTAAAGACAGATTATGTGATTGAAAAGCTTTTAAAAACGGGAACAACAATATCGCGTAACTAAAGAATAATGTTGATAGACTGCCTTGTAGAAATTTCAGCCACATACATGTAGATGCAGTAATACCTCAGAAAATCTGTGCATGGTTTTTTTGTTAAATTTAAAAAACAAAACACCTTACCAATTTACACATGAAAAAATCACGTGATCTTTGTTACCATTGCTATCAAGACTTTTAGTCGGGTTTTTCTTGTCAACTCATGAAGTAAAAATTAAAAAATTGTAACAAAATCCTCAATGTCAACTGCTGTAAATGGAATTTTATGCAAATGCAAATTTGGTGTTTTTCAACAGGTTCTTGCGAACAACACAAATTAAGATATTGTTTAGTTTGAGAACTGCGAGTTAATGTACCAGCAGTTCTTTCCCTACCTTCCATCCCTGTGACTAATACAGTAACGAAGTCCGCATGTTCGGGTTCGGTTCGACAAAAGTTCGAAAATTTCTTCCTGAACATTTGTTCGGTTCGTGTTCGGCAAGTATTACTGGCAGTGTGGGTTGAAAGCTTTATTTATAAAGTATGTATTTTTTTTTTTTAAATCCTCAAACCCGCTCTTTTACACGATTCGTGTGGCGTAATGAACAAGATAACAGCTTTGGTGGGATGAAATTGACCCGGCAAACTGAACGGAACTGAACGTGTACCACGTGCAAACCATCGTGAGACTGCGTGAGAGATGGTATTTTTTTGCAAGTACATGTATGAGAATTCATTTTAAGTGCGTTTTTGACATTCAGGAAGCCAGCTCTTATATATTTCACAGTGTGAAATCCAAAGTGAATCACTCCCGAAAAGCCGAACTAAGTGAAATGTTCGGTTTGATTCGGTCCGGTTCGAAAGTGCCAAGTTCGGTAAAATCCTTTTCGGTTCGTCTGTTCGGTTACAGCATTACCTGTGACCTGGGATGGAGCCGTATATGCTGTTTTCCTCCCACCTCGAATGCTGAACAGTTCTTCCGTATCTGCTCTCAAAGTCTGGCAATTGTGTTTAGGGGCCGTCCATAAAGTATGTACACATAAAATGACAACTTTTTAGACCCTCCCTTCCCCCCTGTACGCATGGCGTACGCAGTGGCTCCAATTCCCCCCTCCCCCTGTATGCATACGCATTCCATATATACTGTACCTCAGCATTGGTAAGCATTGGTAAATGGTTCAGTACTACATGTACATTTATAGTGCTACATACTAGTACGATTCGCATGTCGCCTCCAAAGTCTGAAATAAATGAGATTTCTTTTGTATCAGAAACTGCAGATTTAATGGAAAAACCTAAATTGTGAGAAAAATGTGTGGCCTGTCTAATATGTTTTGTACATAAGGTCTGAAGCCATGGTTAACTTGTCCATCCTTTCCCGATTTAGTAAAAGCAAATTTTCAGTTTGCGTACATACGCATTGGCTTGGACAACCTCTCCCCCTCTGTACGCATGGTGTACGCAATGTCAAACCCCCCCTCCCTCCGTGCGTTACGTACTTTATGGACGGCCCCTTATGATGCTAAATGAAGAAGCTAGGTTTCAGTTTCCTGAGACTGTTAGTGTCAAAATATATGAACATTGAAGAAATTAGCGCAGTCACTTCATTGCCTAAACATACCCTGGGGGCCACCTACATGTACACTGGGGGTGGCATCCATGTACATCCTGTATTAAAAATCTCAATAAGACCTTTTTCAGACCTTAAGACAAAAAACACTGAGGTATAACCTAAATGTCAAAGCACTCGAATTGTGACACTACTGATGTGTGGAGATTTCTCAAAATAGTGTGTGGGTGTTGTACTTGGTTTTTCCTGTTTCACATGTTTGTGTTCAAAAGGTTTTGACAAGATCTTGACTGCAACATGCACTGTTATTTAATGCGGTTGATAATCCTGCTTCAATTTCTGTTCGGAAATTTTTAATAGAAAAGAAGTAATATTTCAAATTAGGTAATTACTGCATCAGGCCATATGACGCCAAATGGAATTTAAGTTGCTCATACACAACAAAGTACAATGTATATGCACTATATAAACCGTATCGAATAGCTGCCATCTTGCAGGGCAGTTTGATTATTTGGTTGCAAATTATTTTCTTACATTGTTGACCAATTTAAATGTCAAAAGTTGCCTTACAAGATGGCAGCTATTCCGGTCTATAGATACTAATGAGTGCTTTTCCAAAGAACATACATGTACTTTCATAGCGTGTTTGGATCTCTCAATGCGCTTTCTGCATTATTACCCCCGGTTCAATGGGCTTAGTAATATCATTCCTTACAATGTAATCCTCAGCTATCTGGAGAGTATACAGTCCCGTGCTGCAATATGCGCACAGGGACTAATCAAACACATCAGCTTTCACTACCCTCACAGGTACCCATTTCCTCCTGGGTGGAGAGAGGCAATTCATGGCAAAGTGCCTTGCCCAAGAGCACACGCACCATGGACAAGCCGGAATGGGATTCGAACCCACGACCTGTGGATTTTCTATAGTCTTGGATTTAACACGCTACACCGCTCGGCCATAGTGCCCCATAATATGTACGCTTCTCTAGAAAACATTTTCTTTTAAGTGATTTGGAAGGCCCTTTTCGGTCACACGGACATTCTCCAATTGTTATTGAAATTTGTTTGTGATTACATTTGATGTTTTGGCTTGTTTTATGAAATTTTGAATCCCATCCCACCATGTCACAGTGATAGTTATGCTGTTGTGTGAAAAATCTTTTAACTTGGAGTTAACTTTTCCATTTTTTAAAACTTTGTTTTTAATTTTCCACAGGAAACCAATGGTATGCATCCCCCAATGAGGAGAACGTTGACCTTTGACCTGCCCGATGCCTCAGAGGGACATGATCAAAACATGGACGCATCTTTGAAAGCCCTTAATCAGTGCTGGGAAAATATGCAAAATCAGGTAAATTCCAGTGATTCATTTGCGGAAGGGTCATTCCATGAAGTTGAGAAATTGGTTTCCATGTTACTTCCAGACACCATTTGACCCTATTTTTTTGCCCCCGACAACTGAATAAATAGTAAGCACTCCAAAATGTCAACTGTTGAATGAGAGGAATCAATATTTTCCTGTGCATATTACTATCACTACTCTGTAAAGAATATTTCACCAACGAAATAAAATATTTAGATCCAGGTGTTTTTTCCTTCGTAATAGATTTCATTTCACAATGCTATTACTGTATATGTAAATTTAGGCATGATACTTACCGTAGGTCTAAAATGTCAATATTACATGTAGCTTAATAGTTGCATTGAATTTAAAAATACTTTTGACCGATCATTGAAAATTTCCTCGATTAAATTGTTAAATTGGCAACCTATCTTGGGCGGGCCCATACCTGTATTTTAACAAGGACACAAGGAAAACTCATTTTAACAAGGACGCAGTAAAAAGCATGTTGTTTTTCCTGCTCGCGGCAAATGTTGTTGTAGCCCGGAATCTGCTCAAAATGTCATCTAAGCAGTGGAAATCAAAGAGAAGGTACATGTAGATGATCTTGAAATCTAGTTTTATTTGCGGTGTGCCTCCGGATAAATATGCCTATACTCCGGAGTACATATGTATAATCTATCGGAAGGCCAGAACGAGCTGATGGCAGTTGTGCAGTTGACGATACAGATACAGATACACAAGTTAATCTTATTTAGCGATAAGCAGTACATGTACATGTATCTCTAATTAGGTTAATGTTGCTGCTGGTATTTTGGCTGATGACTTATCAGGGCCCAATTTCATGGAACCCGTTAGCACAAAAATTTGTTTAGCACAGAATTTCTTTGCTTTATTTTGCAAAACTGGGTTGCCAGCAAAAATCGTATGTGATGTGTTTTTACTGATATTTTGCTCCTGTTCCTAAAAATACAATTTGACATACAATTTTGGCTGGTAACTAATTTTACAGAGCAAAGAAAATCTGTGCTAAACCAATTTTTGTGCTAACCGGTTCCATGAAATTGGGCCCTGGTCTTCAGAGAGAGCTTAAGGTTTTGGAATGAAGTGAGTCATCACTGATTGAAATTGGCGAGGGCGACAGTATTTTGAACCGTACTTCAAATGTTTGCTGCATTATTGTGGTATTCTTACTTGACCTCCGCCACTTGAGTTCCTTTCTTCCAGATCTGAATGGAAACAAATATTTGAAGGTTTTATGAGGTCTGAGAAATAATTTGCAGTTTTGGGTCATGCACATATGGTTTAAGGCACATTTAAATGAGAATTCATAAATACCTTCTAGAGACGGTTTATGCATCCCTATTGGCTGAGAGCACATCACGTGGCCAGTCTTAAACAGTCGATAAAGACCGGCCGGCCAGTCTTACAATGTAAACACTTTCTTGCCTGGCCCGCGTTTGTGCCCACGCCCTACGGTAGTCAGCGCATGCACACAGAAACTGCACGTGCTTGAAAGCAAAAGGTACAACATACTCGTTTTTGTGCTCGTACAACGCGCCTGCATTATGCATAATGCGCGCGATCGAACAAAAACAACTTGACGCACAGCTAGCAGTTTGAACGAACAACGCGATGCATACAAAAATACAATGTAAAATATGGCAAGACGGCAAGCAAATTTTGATGAGTTTTACTGATTTACATAAAAAGGTATTTATGTGGCCTGGACGAGTGATAGCCATTATCACTCGTCCCTAATTAAAAGTTTGCCTTCAAAATAATTTCCTACATCTGCTGGCAATGTCAAATTAGTGGAATATGTGGACGACAGTTGCAAGCCACAGATGTTTCATGAATAATCTTTAACATACCATAGCTATAATTTTTGTCCACCGATCTCAAACCAAAGGGCTTCGTGTAGTTTGATTCATCTGCATACATTTTGTTTTTTCAATTCTGAATGGTCATTCATGTTTTCAAACATGAACTAATGCAATCAAATGCCATTCGAAGTAATTTTGGATAAAAACGACATTTACATAAAAATGTCCAGGTTGTACACAGGTCCGAAACGTGTTAACATTTTACACTACATTTCAACACGGCACTAACCCGTGTCAGAGTGCTTTACGTAGCCGACTTGACGGGTTGAAACCGTGTAGATTTCAACATGGGTCAGACGTTCATAATGTGAAAAGGTGGCCAATAAGTGTACATGTACAAATATGAACTCAATTTGGGGTCAACACTGCCAATATATTTTAACAAATAAACAGTCAAGTCAGTCAGTAACATCACCTCTAAATATAATATGCACAGTCAGATATCGGATGACGAGGTCATGTGTTACCTTTCCATTGCACCTTTTGTCTCTTTTGATCATCATAATATGTGGTCAAAGTCAAGGCTCTTAGTATAGAAAGACAAATTGCCTCATAAATGTTAATCACCGAGGGCAGTGAAGCATGACAATAGCAGCGTTCTCTTCATTTGCTCTCAAACAAATAGAAGTCTGCTGTGTGAAAAGTGCAATGGCATTTGCTGGGATAAGTTGTACGTAGTACGTGGTGGGAGACTATTTCTGCTTGTTTTTTGGTTCTTCTTTTTTCCTCTCTCCTTTCTCATAAAAAGAGAGGGTTTTGCCAAATTTTCTGTTTTATGGGACATTGTGAACTACACCGAGCAACAAAAGAAACGCAAATTTACAGTTTAATCAAAATTTGAAAATGTCTTTTGTAATTAAGTTGACATCGAAATATTCACATAACGGCTTAAATAAGCATGACTGCACAAAGCAGAAAATGTGTGCTGAAAATTCCCACTCTCAGATTGACTGTTTTTTTCCCCCAATAAATAAAAATGGAGAAACTGTTTGCATTGTTGCTCAGTTCAGTTGGTGGTTGATTGTACCGGTGTGATGTTCAGCACAGATGGTACTGCACTGCTACATATACGTACATTAATTAGTCTTTAGCGTGTTTCACACAAAAAGTCTGGTGTACTGATGTACTCCCTTTCACATGCATACAAGTATCCACTTGACCAAACCTAATGTTTGTTGCTATGTGGTGCACGCGGCAGGTGTGAAGTACAGAGTCAATACCATGTTCACCGTTGGAGAGAATGGCATAAAGCAACCAGACTGTTGGTTACTAGGCAATGGCATGCACCATTTAACAATAGTGTTTTATGCGAGTTTATAAGCTGCACCTCCATTTGAAAGTGAAGAATACAGGGTGCCAGCCATTATGAAAATGTTACACACAAAAGGTCAATTACGATCGAGTTGTAAGCATCACATACATGTAGCCATTAGGCTTGGGTGATTCTACGCCGGAATCGAGTAGAATCAATTCCACTTTAGGAATCGGAATCGCGATTCCAGATTTTTGAGGAATTGACTCCCAGTAGAAATCGATTCCCTTTCATTTAGATTTGATTCCCAGTGATAGCTTGCCGATTCCAGAAATTACCTAGCAAATCCGATGGCAAAATCCAACTTTTGTAAGAATATTTAGTCTCTGATCATTTCCACATTATTAAGAAAGTGTGTGTGGTACAGGATGGCATCATTTCGGGGACGTTTAGTGCCACTCGGTGCCAATAATTGGGTCGTCGTCGTCAGCACAATAAGTAGAATCGTCAATGTACATGTACATAAACGCACTCATTTACCTATTAAACACGCTCAGTATATTTAAGTTTTCCCGCGAAGAATGGAATTGATTCTAAATGAAATCGTGATCCTTATTTGGAATCAGAGTCGACTCCGAAAATGCTGGAGTCGCCCAAGCCTAATACCCATACACAGCTGGTAATTTGCTAGTCTCACCGGCCACGGGTTTACATCATGTCTAATTTGACCATTTTATAATTTGTTTGCAGGTTGATGACCAACAGACGAGACTCGAGCAAGCCTATGAATTTCAGACAGCCTATCAGTCAGCCCTTCAGAATGTCTCAGGTTGGCTAGACAATATGCAGCTTAAAGTCTTCTCATCCAACTGGCAGAAAGACACACAGACTCAGCTGGATGACTACACTGTACGTTTTGTCATTACCTTATTATAACCTAGGAATTACCTTTAAATTATCAATCTCTTTCAATTATGGTGAAAAGTTAAGCATTTGCTTATCCACCTGTCAGGGCTGTAGTCGAGTCCGAATCCTCGAGTCCGAGTCCAGCATTCATCCGAGTCCTCAGCAGGCCGAGTCCGAGTCCTCAGCAGGCCGAGTCCGAGTCTCAAGTCCTTGTTTTAGTTAATAGGTGCATTATTGTCAATCGGGACTAGAGTCGAGCCCTACAGCGCTGCCACCTATAAATTGCTACTCAAGATCTCATGTGGGGTTTTGGTCATGATTTTCAAGCTCCACATGGATTTCGTTGCTTAAAATTTCCCCCAGGGTTAAGGCGAAAGTGACAATCTCCATGTCTTTGAGCAGTCGGTTGTGGGTTTCCATTGCATTCAACCTTTTCATAGGGAATTAAATTGTCAAGGCTTTGGTTGAAAAATGAAGGGCCAATATTGTGACCACAAGGGCTTTTGCACGGCACAATTGTTGTGCCTTGGACAATGTTTTGTCTCCTTTGCTTTGTTGACTGTCATATAGTGTAATATTTGAGCACTGTATTTTCAGTTTATGGTGCTGGCAGCTTGGGCAAATTTGTTTTGCAAACCCAGCAAAAGAAAAAAAGGTCAGAAAGCAAATTAGCTGGCTCCCCTCCCCTTCAAAGAAAATGCCTGGCTATATCTTCACGGATTGTGCACATTTTTATATTGCTTGGGACGATACTGGCATTGGGTACATGATGAGTCTTGTGTAGGCCTCGACGTTTTAAAAATAATGGAATTGTCACTTGATTTTGTCAGAATTTCAAGGGCCACTGGATAGCAACTGGAGAGGCACCACTGTCAACTTTGTTGAAATTTAAGTGAATGGAGCATGTTGGATTCAGAAAGTGAAGGAGCATCAGTGCTCAGCAGGGCATGAGGCTCAGGTGGTAGAGCATCTGCCCGGAAATTCTGAAGTCTCAGGTTCAAGTTCCACTGAGGACCATATGATTTTGCTCTCAACCTATGTTTTTCCTTTTTAAAGTTAAAAAAAAAAATCTTTGCCGAGAATAATGTACACTATGAAACTTTGTCTTCTCTTTATGCTTGGTTCAGCAATGTTTGTTTTATTTATTTATTTTTTTAAATTGTTAACAGGCTCTTCAATCCGAGATGCACTCCTTCCAGGACCAGCTGGAGGTCATGAATGAGCACTGCCAGACAGTAATACTGGAAACCAATGAACAGAACAGGCAACTGATACGACAGACATTGAGTGACCTCAATGCTCGCATGTCAACGCTGGAGACTGAAGCGCAGCAGAGGGAAATGGAGTTGCAGGAGAAAAACGCAAGACAAAAAGCATTCCAGGTCGGCATAGGAAGAGTCCCGTAAAAACTTGTGTATATAATGTGCACCCATGTATAAGGCGCTTCCCCCAACTTTCGGGGAAAAAATAATATGCAGAAAACTCAAAGCAAGGTTTTTACAGCAAATACCACTGTGCATCTGTGCCAATGTGGTCCTTTTTTCTATTTTATTTATTTATTTTTGTTTTGGGGGGTGGGGGAGGGAAGTGGGGGGGGGGGGGGGGGGTGAGCCCACATTCTCTTGTTCTTGGGCTTGGTAAATATTTCTGTCAAATCCTAAGAGGGCAACATATACTGAAAGTCAAAAGAAACTTAATATTTTTTTCCTATTTTCAGCAGAAAGGTCAAATTGGGCAGTTCCCAAATAGAGGCACTCAAGCATGTCGTGCTCAATTTCAGGTTAATGATAGGTGAAATTGATATAAAGGAATAGTTGTCATCAATCATAAATGTTTTAACATAGATGCATACAAAAATAAAAAGAAAAATATCTTGATTAGTCTCTTTTGATATTCAGTATATCAACATGGTAGGAAAAAGACTTAAAATTAAACCGATGGCTCTCTATCTGAACACCCCACTTTTCCACTTTCCGTTTGCTCACAGAATGATGTCCAAGTCTTCCAGAATTGGTTGAGTGATGTCAAGAAGAGATTAACAAGCCAGGATGAATTGGAAGCTAGAGTACCATTGGAGGACCAGATCAGTCACAATCAGGTACGTTATGAAAAAAACCAATATGTGTTTGGCTCTAACCCTACAAAATGTAGAAATTGAAGGATTCAAGACTGTTAGGGTTATCCTTCTGGTGGGATGACTTGTATTACCATACCTCATAAATATTCATCAAGCAGATGTGGTATGTCATTGGTCCATTAAAGTAACTCGGCCGTGTTATTTTTCTTCCCACACTAAAACCAGTGAGGTAATATCACGCACTTGGGTAACAGCCTTAGATTTGTCCCAGTACGTACATCATGATCTTTTCAATTAAATGTACCAAGGATGTATGTGCGTATCTGTGGAGATTAATGGTGAGCACAGTTTACCAGTCTATTATACAGCATAAATCAAAATGACGTCCGGTGGTACGGTGTTTGCTTTGTGATATTAGAAGAACTTGAGGTTCGGATCTATAGAATACCGTGGCTGCCTAGTAGAGTATTTGGGACTATTTGTAAACAGTCTGAGCTATCTTCGAAATACAGCTGAAGCTACTAAGCAAATGTCATTTAAAGTAACTTGTGACTCCGTCTTTTTCCCAGCAACTTGAGAACGAAATCCTACAGAACGAGGTCCGGCTACGTGAAGTGGTTGAAAAGGGTGAAGAGTTGATGAGCTATGACCCACAGAACCTAGCTGTTGGCAGTGAGGTCAGCGCTCTGCAGACAGGCTGGGAAGATGTGTATCGACAGGCTGGCACCAGGAGGAGACATCTCAATAAGGCCAAGATACTTCAGGTAAGAATTATGCAACGTGAAGGGATCTAGGGGTTGATGAGCTATGATGCACAGAACCTAGCTGTTGGCAGTGAGGTCAGCGCGCTGCAGACGGGCTGGGAAGATGTGTACCGTCAGGCTGGCACCAGGAGGAGACATCTCAATAAGGCCAAGATACTTCAGGTAAGAATTATGCAACTAAAGGGATCTAGGAGTTGATGAGCTATGACCCACAGAACCTAGCTGTTGGCAGTGAGGTCAGCGCTCTGCAGACAGGCTGGGAAGATGTGTACCGTCAGGCTGGCACCAGAAGGAGACATCTCAATAAGGCCAAGATACTTCAGGTAAGAATTATGCAACGTGAAGGGATCTAGGAGTTGATGAGCTATGACCCACAGAACCTAGCTGTTGGCAGTGAGGTCAGCGCTCTGCAGACAGGCTGGGAAGATGTGTATCGACAGGCTGGCACCAGGAGGAGACATCTCAATAAGGCCAAGATACTTCAGGTAAGAATTATGCAACGTGAAGGGATCTAGGGGTTGATGAGCTATGATGCACAGAACCTAGCTGTTGGCAGTGAGGTCAGCGCGCTGCAGACGGGCTGGGAAGATGTGTACCGTCAGGCTGGCACCAGGAGGAGACATCTCAATAAGGCCAAGATACTTCAGGTAAGAATTATGCAACATGAAGGGATCTAGGATTCGATGAGCTATGACCCACAGAGCCTAGCTGTTGGCAGTGAGGTCAGCGCTCTGCAGACAGGCTGGGAAGATGTGTATCGTCAGGCTGGCACCAGGAGGAGACATCTCAATAAGGCCAAGATACTTCAGGTAAGAATTATGCAACTAAAGGGATCTAGGAGTTGATGAGCTATGACCCACAGAACCTAGCTGTTGGCAGTGAGGTCAGCGCTCTGCAGACGGGCTGGGAAGATGTGTACCGTCAGGCTGGCACCAGAAGGAGACATCTCAATAAGGCCAAGATACTTCAGGTAAGAATTATGCAACGTGAAGGGATCTAGGAGTTGATGAGCTATGACCCACAGAACCTAGCTGTTGGCAGTGAGGTCGGCGCGCTGTAGACGGGCTGGGAAGATGTATATCGACAGGCTGGCACCAGGAGGAGACATCTCAATAAGGCCAAGATACTTCAGGTAAGAATTATGCAACGTGAAGGGATCTAGGAGTTGAGCTTTGATGCACAGAACCTAGCTGTTGGCAGTGAGGTCAGCGCGCTGCAGACAGGCTGGGAAGATGTGTATCGACAGGCTGGCACCAGGAGGAGACATCTCAATAAGGCCAAGATACTTCAGGTAAGAATTATGCAGTCGGTAGAAAGGGTTTAAAGGTAAGTTAAAAGTATCACGGTGCATCCATTTTTGTCTTGTTCCCCATAGTACGTGTCGGGTACAATCAGTGCGTCTGCCCTACCGCGCGTTAGTGCATGTAATCTCCCGATGAGAATCACTGTCCGCACTGCACGGTCTCTTGATCGCGCAACGCCTGTGCCATTGTGATGCACACAATGAACAATTTCAAAACGGGACCAAACTATTTTTTCCCTGCAAGCCTCGCTTTGGTTACGTTCATTTTAATAAGAGAAAAATGAAGATGGCCGCACCACGCGTGATAAAGGTCTATATTGTGGGGGAAAAATACCTGTCTGTTGTCCCATGTTGTGGTCATTGATAGGACCGCAACATTTTCACTCTGTGCAAGTTTTCATCAGGGGATGATGTTGACAATTCAGTCAACCATGTGTGTACAGACCCTAATTCAATTATGACCTCGTAATCAACTTGTGTGTGCACGTGTGACCGGACTTGAATACAATATGATAATACAGTTACAATAAGTATGTCATGTGACTGCGGGTGTTGTTGGGTTACAGTCGTACCACAATGCGTCTCTCCAGCCATAGATGTTAGTGATGGGCCATAGTTGCTTGTGGGACGCAAAGATGTTGAACCAAAACCCAAATTAGACAACTGAAAAGAAAGAAAAAAACAGAGCAAGGTACTGGGAATGAAAAAAAAAGAGTAAATTAACAAATCGTTGTTTCCAATGCAGGAACAGTACCACAAGATCCTGCAAGACTACATGGAATTTCTAGATACAGCAGAACAGAAGTTAAGCCGAGATGACGTGACAGCAACCGACTCTCGTAACCTCAGGGAACAACTTGACAAACACAAAGTAAGTAGGCCAGGGAGGTTTCACAAACTTTAGAACATACTTTCTCACACATTGTCATTTGCATTTCATGTGTATTTGTATGCAAAACAAAACTTTTATTTCAACACTAGCGGAATACCAGTCAGTGGTAATACGCATCACCTGCAGCCGATTTCACGAAAGAGTGCGCAGCTTGCGCAACTTTTGCAAAATGGCGCAAGCCCCATAGCTTGCGTGTAATTTTCACAGGAATGTTGCGCAGCCTATGCAATAAAATGTTGCGCAAGCGGACTTACGCAGTGCGTAAGGATTCGTGAAATCGGCTGCAGCACACTAACACTTAACCACATGTGTGAACAAAATACACCTCATTTTTTGGTGTCCTTGTCACGCACATTATGATGTCATCAAGGATGTGTCCTTGTTATGTACGTTATATGGAAATATTTGTATGTAGTGTTTTAATAAAAGAAAGGTATGTTCGCCATTCTGAAGTTATCTCCTCGGAACAACTTAAAGATATGGTCCTGATCGCCAAAGTCTCCCAGTATTGTGGACAGACTCGTACATCAAATTACTAGTTAATGATACTTTGCCCAGTTCTGCATACATGCCACAATAGGAGAAAAGTTCTTAGGGAAACCACAGAGAGTACTACTACTGAGCCTCATAGGTCAGCTGGTGTAGCCCTCTGTGGAGATTCAGTGGTCTTGGGTTCAAATCCCATTGAATCGTTATGTCAGAAACATGTTTCTGACATAATCACTGATTCAACCAATGGTCAGGTTTAAAGGCAGTATACATGATTGGTAATCTCGAAAATCAGAAATGTTCACAAATTTACGCCTTACTTACACAATATAAACATGATGACCGTAGAAAACCTCACCTGAAATGGTTTTGTCTGTAGAGCTATAGTCTGTGAGAAATGAGTAAAACAATTAGTTTTCGTCTCAAGAGAATATTTCCATTTTGCCCCTTCCACAGGAGTTCTTCAGTGATCTTGGCACCCACCACTTAACCATCGAATCCATCGCACAGAAGGCCGACCGCTACACCCAAGAGCTATTCACCAGGGAGCGGTCAGTGCTTGACCAGCGCAGCCATGCTATTCAAGCCAAGGCTACACTGAGAGGTCAGAGGTTAGAGAGACTGGTGACTGATTGGGATCAACTGGAGAAGAGCTTGGAGGAGTTGAGGAACTGGCTGGGACACGTGGAAGCTCAGCTGCCAAGTAGTATTGATGATGCTACGCAGGAGGGTGTGCAGAAAGGAATACACAAATATCAGGTGGGCTGTTCAGCTATGAGCAAGTTTCTACTAAGCACGATAACCGCTTTAGAAACACTTCGGTACTGTTATCCTTCCATGGGGCACCATGGCCGAGCGGTATGGCGTGTTGAATCCAAGACTATGGTCAATCCACAGGTCGTGGGTTCGAATCCCATCCCGGCTTGTCCATGGTGCGTGTGCTCTTGGGCAAGGCACTTTGCCATGAATTGCTTCTCTCCACCCAGAATGAAATGGGTACCTGTGAGGGTAGAGAAAGCTAATGCGCATAAGCTGCACGGGACTGTATACTCCCCAGGGAGCTGAGAAGGATTAAGGAATGATATTACTGAGCCCAATGACCAGGGGTAATAATGCAGAAAGCACATTGAGAGATCCGTCGGATCTGTAATGCGCTATATAAGAACTGTCTATTATTATTATTAGAAACGGCTTTAAAAGGTTGTTTGCTGGTGCGTCAGCGTCAAATTAAAACCTGCTCATGGAAGGTTTTTGCCAGTGCATGCAACCGTATTTTGGCAGTAGAAACGGCCGATAATAAATTTTTTTAATGGCGTGCGTTATTCCAACTGCCGCGCACTCGCACGTAGTGCACTAAATAACTAGCATTACGTCTACAGTAGAAATAGCCAAGATAGTGGTTAATGGCATTGCCCAACGCAAAATGTTTAATGCCAGTGCTTGCAGTTGAAACACTATCATTCTCTGCTAGTGTTGCA
This sequence comes from Henricia sp. BOLD:AAB3569, assembly GCA_037783545.1. NCBI lineage: Eukaryota > Metazoa > Echinodermata > Asteroidea > Spinulosida > Echinasteridae > Henricia > Henricia sp. BOLD:AAB3569. The sequence continues at coordinate 1,432,390 of JBBELK010000217.1, forward strand.
GTGGAGGCTTTCGCAAGGCCTTGCAAGTCCTCACAAGCTCTTTAAATGAGCTGTAGCTACAGTTGAAGTCAGAAGTTTACATACATGTACACCACTACCATCATCACCCAAAATGGTAAACAGGACTACCCGAACCATTCAAAGGTGTGCAAGCTATGTTTTAAGTACTGCAAGCACGTGAGGAATTCCACAAAATCACGACTTTAGTAAAGACTGTTACAAACATTGTGACAACGCAAGTTTAAGCACACCAGTTTTAACACACCAGTTTTAACACAGTTGTATGTAAACTTCTGACTACAACTGTATATGGTAGTCTTATGTGCATTCAGCAAGTTTGACATAATTAGGTTTTCCCTGCAAACCCAACTTTCCTCATTATGCACACTCATTTTTTCATTGTATCTCTTTTGTCAAATTGTGATGAGTTTAACCCTTGGGCAGCGATATGTGATATTGAGATCAGAAGAAAACAACAGTTGTACGTATCTGAATTTATCTTTTTATTGCTGACCTTTGTGGCTGACAAAACAGACACTTCTAAATGTGTCTCACAACTAAGTTCGTAAATTTGCTTTTATATCTCTCCAGGCCATGACAAACCTCCTCAGTGATCGCAAACCAGCATTACAACAACTACTCAATCGGGGCCACACACTGCTGAAAAACATTTCATCCATCCGGCTAGAGAACCGGCTTTTAGACCTGTCTGAGAAATGGGCCACAGTACAGTCCAGGGTCAGCCAGGAACTGGCCGTGTTGAACAGCCTTCTCCAGGAGTGGAAGGCATTCGACCAGGAGTCCTTCCAGTTTCTACCCTGGTTGATCCATGCCAATCGAGAACTTGTTGAGCTGGGCAGGAAAGAGCATGAAACTCAACAAATGGGGCCGATTGTTGCACATTTGGAAAAATTCATGGTGAGTTATGAAATAAAAAGAAGTTTACTATTTAACATTTGTGACTTGCTGTAGAATTAGTAGCCTCATGTTCAGATTCTAACAGTATTTTTCAAATGCACTAATTGAGGCCACTGATTTTTCAGTGAGTTTATATTCAAGAAGTTGATTTCACAAAGAAATTATTGCAACCAAGCCTAACAACTGTTGTACCCGTGCCAAAAAGGTAATCAAAACTTTGCAAAGGTTCTGCCGAAAGATTGTATAGCACCGTGTAACATTCTGCCCACAAGTTGCTATGTGTACCCATCGCAACTGTTTTGTGAAATACAAATGCAAACTTACAAAGAGTTGCAATGAATTTGAGCACTTACGATGCATTACAAGTCTTTGTAAAACCTTTGGTTCTGCTGGTTGGTAATCGGTTTACAATTATCAGTTTTTGTATTATTTGTAACTTGCGACTGCAAAATTAGGAGCGTCTCCTAAATGACAAAATCATGTAATTGGCACTTGAATTTACAGTATAATATGTGAAAAAATGAACTTGAAATCGATTTGGGGGTTTCACAGATTTAGGTAGCTTAGACATCAAATATTCACCCTAACGTGTTCATTTTGACAAAACATTTTCAATGAAGGCTGCTCACCAGTTGGATAGAAAAAGTGCTTCTTATTCAAAGAGTAGTTAAAGGAGCTTGTCCAGATTTTTCCAGAAGATCTATTTCATTCTAACCTAACAATCATAAAATGCCTCTCCAAGAGACTGTCCATGGGAAGAAAACAGGAAATTTGCAATCTCCAGTTTGGATACTTTTGGAAGCAAAAAGGTTGGTGTAATTACTGCACTGCTTTATCCAACCAGATAGATTAGTTTAAAAAACATCTTTGATGATATCCTTGAAAATATTCCGATTGAGAGTGCGAAATTTCAGAATGTTAATGAGAAAAACATGACAAATAAAACTCTCGACAACCATGGGGGAAAATGGAGGTGCTCAAAAAATTATCTGGACACGCTCTTTTAACCACAAATATTTTATTTATTTATGTATTTTTTTGTTGCTTATAACGGCAATAACATTTTGAAAAATCTTCAAATAGGTGTTCCGTAAAGAGGTAGACCGCCAAACCACGCTGAAGGAGTCCGTGTGTAGTCACGGTAACCAGCTGCTTAAGGTCAAGAAGCTAAACACACAGCCAATCACAGAGAAGCTACGATTGATTGAAAGCCAGTGGAGTGAGCTGCAGACTGAACTACCTCATGTACAGGAGGAGCTACATCTAATGCAGGTTGGTGGCAAAGTGAGGATTCTTTGGAATCTTTGAGAGATTCTGATGCACATATACCATGCAATGGTGACTGGCAATGTACGATGCCCAGACATATTGCGTCAGTCCACACACATGGATGGACACTGTGCAATGCACCCTTTTCTTCTGAATGAATAAACCTTATCCAAATTCTCAATGCATCATGGGATTGGATGACAAACATTGCCAGCGAAGTGTCCGTAAACTTATGAGGCGGAGGCCAACTGACGGCTTTTTTCACTCATTTTCACGAAACCCCAAAAGAGTTCAAGAATAAATCTTTCACCATTTTTTCTTTGAAACATGTCAAACATACTGACCAGCTATGTCCCGAAACAGAAATATTGCAAATGTGAGAAATCATTGGGAATTCATCCTTAGTGGGAGAGTCTGAGTGCTTGCAGCCAGGTATGCTCAATGCAACTCGTACTGTTTGGATTGGGTGTGCTGCACTACGAGACTGTGTACTCCCGCCCTGATGGAAATTCCCGTTGATTTCTCACATTTGCAACATTTCTGTTTCGAGACATGCTGGTCAGTATGTTTGATATGTTTCAGAGAAAAAATGCTAAAAGATTTATTTTTAGGTTTTGTAAAATGAGTGAAAACGTTGTCAGTTGGCCTCAGACTGATCAGCTGATTTCCTCTTTTTTGTTCCCTCTCCTGTCCCATTGAAAATTTAAAAATCACTGTACAAAGTTGAAGATCTTTTGCATTTTCCTCTTTTTTTTTGTAATGACAAAGTTGCATGCCTGTGGCCTCTGCCTCATATGTTTGCGCACACTTCACTGGCAATGTTTGTCATCCAATCTCATGATGCATCGAGAACGTCGATAAGGTGTATTTCTACCGCAGTTGTAAAGAATTGTAATGAGAAAAGCTGTGTCCATGAAAAACGGTAGTCGGGGTCAATATCACGTTAGTCAGGGGCCTAGTTTCATTCACAAGGAAGTCCTTGTAAAAAAAACATCATTTTCTTCCAAACAAATAACGGGCAAAATCATTGCATTGGGTAGTTGGAACCACTTCTGTCTTTCATTTGAGTAAGGTTTTTCTGGTCAAATAGTTGATTAAAATGTTGGAACATTACAAATCTTGTATGCAGTATTTAACCATTTGACGCTGGAGGACGTGTAAACATGTTCTGGCAATGTTTAGACACGGGGGTGGTTGATGAGTTAAAACGTCAGCTTTGCCACTATTTTCCACGGTTGATGTTTAAACACATCAATTTTCCACCATTCCTTTGTACACACCGTGTTCTGAACTTGAACTTAACGGCTGTGGATGGCCTGTCACTGTAGCAAATCTCGCTCCATGGCGGCCACCTCCGAGTTTTGCAAAGTATGATATTTTGGTGAGAGGATTCATACAATGAATGTAGAAAAGAATCTCAAGAGTCGGTATTTGTGGTGCTTGACCTGGTCTTAACTTTTGGCCAATCACATTTGCCTTTTTATTATTTTAGCCAAAAAATACCGGCGTTAACTGGTTAAGAGGGTAACCCATCCAGCAGAAACTGATCATTTGGGCCCTCATGACATGTTTGTCAGGAGGAACCTTTTCTTAAAGGATTTTTTCACGAAAGGACAGTAAACTAACGCGTTGCAACATCATCTTATCCCCAGATGGAGTTACTGCCCTCCCGACAAGCCTTGAATGAGCTGATGATATGGATGGATGCCTTGGATTGTGTCATAGACCAACACGAGAATGAGATATACACCAGCTCAGCAGATGTGGAGACTGCTATACAAAAATACAGGGTATTTGCTTGATTTGGGAAAGCTAAATTCACAGTGCCCCTTAAAATTAAAAGTTTGTCTTTTAAGTGAGCCTCTGATTCAATATTGTGACATTACAGTTGACATCTCCAAGCATGTATGCATTCTTAAGTACGTCTTGATCATGTAATAGTGTTATTCTGCAGTAAGCGCACTTTTCAATCTTGTGTTTTTAGGCTCGTCTCGTATGCGTTTTTGGCCGTGCATCAATTGTTTTGGCACAACAGATGCAAACAGGGTCGCAAACACGGCACAAAGTTTTGAACATGTTGGAAACTTTTTGCATTGATGCAAGCAGCATAAACCCAAAAAATCCTAACGCATAGTGGGAGAAGAGTGAAGCAAGTGTTGCAGCTGAGTCATTTTTTATGTCTTTTACATCAACGTTGCATCGAATTTACGTCAGTCTTATAACAGTTTGTGATACTCTTGCGCCCTTCAACGCAAGGCCTACATCCATCAATGTGAGTACACTATTACAGTTGCACCACAATTGTGTCGATTTGCATCACATTGCTCTCTCGTTGTGAATTTATCGCCGTTGTTGTATTTCGCTGTGAATTGCAAGATGTCAGAACCTCATTATATTGCTACTGCATCCAAAACTCAACGCACAATCAGCTGGTTTCCAAGTTAATGAGAAACATTAGGGAGGTTTCAGTCGAATACGGTTAGGCAAAACGACGACTATTAGTGAATTTTACGTCATCGATTTGTGCGTACTTGTGGCGTTTACACAAATATCCCAAGTGTTGTTTTGTTGTTTACACTGATAGCAACGCCTCTACACCTTAGTAACAAACTGACAGAGAAAGGTAACGATTTTGAGGTTTGGCTAATCGTAGTCGTAATCACTAACCGTGCACACCGAAACCTCACTATTTAATCTTATATACACTGACAGGGGTACAAGATCGAGCTATCCACCAAACTCCTGACCGTTGAATTCGTCAACCAGTCCATCCTCCAGATGAGCCATGACCTCGAGTCTAGACGCGATGACAAGACCGACTTCGCTGAGCGCCTTGGGATCATGAACAAATACTGGCAGACGCTGAACGTGACCGTCGCGGAGGAGGTCAAACACCTAGACTTGCTGAAGAAGGAATGGTCGGAGTATGAGAAACAGGTCCAGGATTTAGAGGCGTGGTTCTACAAACAGGAAGCCATGCTCAGGAAATGTCAAGGGAAGGTTGGCCATGAGACAAGTGTTAAGGAAGCTGTCAAGATGTGCCAGGTCAGTAAGAGACAAATTGGCCTAGTCGTGTTGAAGGCCCAATATATAATTTGCAAGATAAAACTTTTCTATGGATTCTTGGAATAAGCCCATAACATATCTAAAGAAGAATGTTAATAATAATAATAATTGGTTCTTATATAGCGCATTTCAGAACTGACGAAACTCTCAATGGGCTTTATGCATTATTATCCCTGGTCATTGGGCTCAGTAGTATCATTCCTTAATCCTTCTCAACTCCCTGGGGAGTATACAGTCCCGTGCAGCTTACGCACACGGGGACTAATCAAACACATCAGCTTTCACTACCCTCACAGGTACCCATTTCCTCTTGGGTGGAGAGAGACAAATCGTGGCAAGGTGCCTTGACCAAGGGCACACTCACCATGGACGAGCTGGGGTGGGATTTGAACCCACAATCTGTAGATTTACCACATTCTTGATTCAACACGCCACACCACTCGGCCATGCTAGTCTGTAGACATTTTAGCTGCATCAATGCTTCAGAAAACCTTCAAAAATTATGCATGGTTTTTGCTTTAAGTGAATAGTAAAAACAAATTGTGTGCACACACATTAGTTTTTAAAAACCACCATCAATTGTTAATTTCTTACAAAAACTACCATCTTGGACTGAAATGAACTCATGTCATGTTTACTTTATGTCAAGTCATAAAGTAAAATTTTTGGTCATTGCAAATAATACAATGGGCCTTTAAAGGCACAGCCTCGTCAGCAATGCGCGCGCGTCAAATTCATGCCACGAAAGACTCAGCTCCATGCCTCTGCTACACGGAGCTGAATTTGGCGCGCACATTGCTGACGAGCCTGTGCCTTTAAGGTCTGCCGGCAGGATCAGGCATAGATGCACTTTACATGCCTTACACTTCTCTGGCTCAGGGGCGAAGTGCAGTAAAGAAAATTACCTAACTTGATTAACACTCTATACTCGGTACTTCCCCAAGACACTATGAGGAAAACATCACAGCATGCTCGGGTGGGACTCGAACCCATGACCATCTGCTTACTAGGCAGCAGCCGATTTCACGAAACTTTACGCAATTGCGCAAGTCCACTTATGCCATTACTTGCACAATAATTTATGGCGTAAGTGAACTTGCGCAATTGCGTAAAGTTTCGTGAAATCGGCTGCAGATGTCTTAACCACTTTGGTTATTAGACATCTGCCTAGTATGCAGGAGGTTGTGGGTTGTTAGTTCGAGTCCCGTCTGAGCACGCTGTGAGGTTTTTCTCATATTGTCTCGGATAAAACACAGTTTTCAGTGCTAACCAAACAAGGGCAAAAGAAACCCTAATTGATATTCATTCTCCCGACGCAAGCTAAATCACATTTCCTCAAAGTTAGGATGTCTTAACATTTATGACGTAATAACTTTGACATCACTAGGACATCACACATTATTTTGTCTTGTAATAAACAGCGTGCCATAAATTGTGCCTTTAGACACATAAAATTTAAGACACCTAATGTGTCATAACTAAGGTTTTCAGATGATTGCTTTATATTTTCCTCTCCTTTCTTTGAAAAAAAGTAGCCTTGTAACTTTCATCAGATAAAATTTGCCCTTCTTATACTCCTTGCATGCTCCTTGCTGCAGACCAATCAACTCTAGGCATTTTGAACATGTGATTCTCGCCTTTATAGCCTCATACCATTGTCAATTAGCGTAAGACACCATGGTTAAAGAATTAATTTTTTCCCTTAATCTTTACTTAATTTGCAGACCATCGAAGATTCAATCGATGCCAAGCAATCCGACATATCCGACATCCAGGAGAAAGGTCTCAGCCTAGCTAACACAGACATTATCCTCCCCACGACCCAAGACCTTGAACACTTACGCGATTCCCTAACTGGCCTGCTCCGCGAGGTGCGTGCCGTGCTTATCACTGCCCTGGAGCAGTGGCATATATACCACGAGTGTCTTCAGGCCGTCTCTGATTCACTGGGAAAAGCTGAGTATTCCATCAGTCGTGTTGGCTTGGCATCGGGAACGGTTGAATCGCTCAGGCATCAACTTGACAGGTTAAAGGTTTGTGGAGAAGAACAATTTTGTATCTCATCAGGCTTGTTTTTTTGTTTTTTTTTGTGCTGTTTTTCTTTGTGCTGTCTTCCAAGATGACTAAATCCAATCATTGGTCGCACAATGTTCGTGATTTTGGTGAAGTTATACTTGGCCCATTGCAGTATGTGATCCATTCTGGTGCAATGAGTTGGATGTCGTGCAGTCTTGTCTTTCGACAAGTTTTAGAAATCAACAACCAGTTCTAGAAATGAGCTCATCCAGGATCATTAAAATAGGAAAATACAATGCAAATTGTAGGCGGTATGCTGGTATTGTCAAGAATGTCGATTGTATTTTTGGATTTTATTGGGCCTAGATCCACCACTGTTTTGTGGTTATGGTCACGAAAATTTGGTCCAGACCATGCAGCATCTGACTCATTTCGCCCACAGCTGCTTGAGAATTGACTACTTCTGGTTGGAAAGCCGTTGCCAGCAGTTCACTGGCAACATAAACAAACCTGGGGCGCGTTCAATAGCACAATACGTACGCCGGTATTGGCCATACTGGCATACCGAAAACACTGAACACAACCGAATGCACGGTATTGCATCCCAACTCGAACGTGGTACGCTTTCCATACCAAGATGGCGGGTGGACAAATTGCGGCTACGACCTCTAGATTTCAAGGTAATATTTTGCTTCAACATTCGGCGTGCGGAGCAGAATTTCAAAGTGTTTATTCTTCGACTGTGAAAGACCACTGTCAGCTAGTGCTTTGCAAACCGCGTTGTCTGCAGTGGCATTTTTGGGATGCATTCGTTCAACAAGCCGCTTCGGTTGCAGCATACTGACGCTGCCATACGTATTTCGGTATTGTGCTGTTGAACACGCCCCTGGCTTTCATTGACAACTCAGTAATAACAGTTAAATTTGTCCCATTTGATTTTGCAGGATGTACAGGCAGAGTTCAAGAGCCACCGAGTGCAGCTGACCAATCTATGCAAGTTGGCTGACCAGTTAGGACTGGTCTGTAAACCCTCTATTAGTGAATCGCTGGACAGAACAGTCAATGACGTCACCACAAGGTATGGGCCTATTATTAATCATTGCTCAGATGAATTGATACGAAAGTATACTGCTCACAATAAACAAGACTCAAAAGTTCCCAAAATTATTATTGTTTAACCTTTGTTTTTTTTACAGTATATGATATAATAAGGCATTTTTACATTAATTCATACTGTAGAGTAACACAAAACAATAAAGGTAAACAATTTAAATTTTGGAAAATCCTGATATCCATTTCATGTTTTGTTTTCTTCATTTTAACAAGTTTATTTCATTTTTTTGTGAGCATTTGTTTTTACATTTTTTCTCCCACATGGATGAAGAAATATGGAGTTGCTGGGTAATTCCGGAAATTCAAATTTACACTTCAGAGACTTTAAGGGCTTGTAATGCTTCACATATTCAAGTTGTTTGATTTTAAACACCTGTTCTTCTAGCATCATTGATGGAAGTGTAATTCCTGAAAAACTGATTGTAATGTCATTCTCAATATGCGCGGTACATCCAAAAATATCTCGGTTTCGGAAGTACTCATTGAGTCTGTCCAAAACCGAGGGTTTTGGGGACCCTACACACTTACTGAGAATGGCATTGCAATCACTCTTTTAGGAATTACACTTTCATCAATGATGCTTGAAAAACAAACAACTTGAATACGTGAAGCATTACAAGCCCTCAAAGTCTCTGAAGTGTAAATTTCCTGGAATTGCCCTTCTATGGGTGAGAAGTCTTGCAAACTTTGTGTAAAATTACCCCAGGTTTTCGGTTCAATACCAAACTACACGTGCTCTATCTTTGAATAGCCACTGTCCATTGCGTTGTGTTGTGCATTGATGAAAAGATGCCAGGGTATGTATTCACAAGTGAAGATCATCCCAGTTTTATTTTACGATAGCCAAATTTACAGAATACATTTAACAAAAACAAAAAAATGGGGATGTCTGCAGTCGTGGAATGCACTGTACAAATATATGTAGAATGTTGTTTCAACAGTCTCGGGTTTGAATCTAACGTTAGGTTCATATTATTCCTTGGCATGTACACGCAGGTGGAACACAGTGGACTATCAGGTGAGGGACTCCATTGCACTCTATGAGAAATCCTGGCTACTATGGCAGCAATTTGAAGACCAGCATGATGGGATTGAGTCCTGGCTGAATGAGAAAGAGACTGTATGTGAGAATGCGACTGCTGTCCACGAGGAGTCAGACACGGAGACGGATGGTGCGATAGACAGGGTGTCGGAAATAGAGGGGAAAATTGCCACTTGCAAGGTTAGTGCAGTGGTGGTGGTCATGGTAGTGGTCTTGTTCTGCCAACCCACTCGACCAATGGTTTGTGCCCAATTTCCATTGTTAGTTGCTCATAGTGTCATAACCTAAAATTGTGTAAGTCATATTTTGAACAATTTTAGATTTTGCCAAAATCCACTCTTCATGAGAGGCACCTGCTGACCCATCATTTCCAGTTCACACACTCACTGCATTAAGGGGTTTTTGCCTGGTCAGAAGAATAATTGCTTAACTTAAAAATGCGACTAAACAAACATGTTTAACAATTTTTTATCAACACTAGAAAATATCACTTGGGCAATTAGATTATGGGGATAACGATATGCATGAACCATCTAAGTTTTCTTCAGAATGAACCAGGTTGTGCATTATCACCTAATTTTGACTAAAGCGCATTGTATGGGTTATTTAGACACTTCTGTGCCAAAATATTGAACAGAAAAAGTTTCCAGAATTTTTCATCAATTTTTTTTTTAATTGAAAAGAAACAAATGTAATTCCAAATTGCACAAAGAAATTGACCTTGTGTAAACCACTGACTTTTACCCATTAAGGTCATCTACACAGAGAATACACAATATCTGAGAAATGTACATTAATGCTTCCTACATGGCTTGGTCTATGGAATACAACTTTAGTGGAAGGATAACTTGCCAACAATACTTGACCTCATCACAGTTGCCGTTGTACTTTTGTTTTAAAGGTATCTCATTTTCTGTTTACAGAAACTACTGGATGAGCTGAAATCCTACCACGAGATTGACTCCTTGCGTACTTTAGTGGACCAACTGACCAGACACATGGATGGTACTACAGCAAACAATATAGCCTCAAGGAGGAGAGTTTTATCACTGGTAACATATCTTTCTCCAACATCTAACAAATTGCATGTCAAGTTTTTTTAAAAATGTATTTGAATAAAAATTAATATTAGAGTGTCGTGGCAGAGTGGTGTAGTGGATCATATTGAAGACCTTGGTTATGAAGGTCATGAGAGTGAATCCTGGGTCCTATTTCATAAAGCCCACTCAGAAACATTCCTCAGTAAACATTCTTAACTCATGTTTTTAAAGATAGGAAAAAATTTGATTTATTTCTTCCTAAATCCACTTAAGAATGTTTTTAACTTTTATGAAAAAGGTCTGGTCTGGGGCCAATTTCATAAAGCTGTTTAGCAGAAATTTTTGCTTTATAAAAATGGGTCAATAGTCAAAATTACATGTCAATTTGTGTTTTTCACAAGAATATCTGCTATTCTTGCTAAGAACACAAGTTGACATAAAATTTTGACCATCAACCCATTTTTATAAAGCAAACAATTTTTTGATTAAGCAAATTTTTTTGCTAAACAGCTTTATGAAATTTGCGCCTGGTCTATCCATTATGCATGTTTGTTTGAGCAAGGCACTTTACCAAGCATTGCTTCTCTCGCTCAGTGGACAAGGCGTCCATGCCCCATCGTGCCGCGTCTAGCGTGTGCACCAAGTCCATGACAAGTCAGTATTTCACCCCAGATGCCGATATAATCTCAGCACAGATATACAGTAGGTTGAATCTGTATCTGAGCTCTATCTTACCAAGTAACACTTGTGTCAAAAACACAAATTTGCCAAAGTTTTACGAGTTTAAAGCGGCCATGAGCTCCACACCTCTGCGAAATCCCATTTATTTGTATACGATCAAACTTAACGCTTCTGTGCAGTGTAATATAATTACGTCTCATCATGCTCATTTTCTTTCTCATTTTTTTTCCTAATTCTTTTTCTCATTTTTCCCCACTTTTTTTTTTTATCTAGTGCTTTTTTTAATTTTTTTCTAATTCTTTACTCTATTACCTTTATTATCAGCAATGACATGCACTTTCCCCCTGTCCTTCTGCAGAAACAAGACAGCCTATGCAAATCTTTGAAACGCTTCATTAAGGTTCAGGAAAAGGACCTCAAGATGCAGAAACAATTCCGAGACAGAATCCAAAACCTTCTCTCCTGGCTTGAAGACATCACTGACGTTATTGACATGGATGACCCGAATCGCTCAGCTGATGAAAACTCCATACGAGATCGCATGGCACAGCTTAAGGTCTGTACATGAATCAAGTTACGTAGGGTAGGGCAAAACAAACCCTAAATAATATTCATTCTCCCGACGGAGGCCAAATCGCATTCTCTCATCATTTGCGGTACCCTCTGCTAAATGTTTTGAACTGGCTGCTCACATTATGAGCAACTAACAATGGAAATTGGGCACAAACCATTGTTATTAACAATGGTGTGTGCCCAATTTTTATTTTTAGTTGCTCATAGTGTCAACACCGGTCAGCTCGTGTGTTAAGATGTCTGCCTAGTATGCAGGTCATGAGTTCGAGTCCCATCCGAGCACTCTATATAAAGATTTTTCCCATAAATAAATAAATAAATAAATAAATAGTGTGCGCACAACGGCAGGCATGATTTTAATAGAGGGCACTTTATATGTAAACAAAAGTCACATGGTTTATACCGTAAATTTCCAATTTTGTTGACAAATTTGGCATCCAATCGGAAAATAAATCACACTGCAATGTTGTCCCTTAATTTTTAAAGTCTCCATGGGCTATTTCCAAAATCTGACACATCCATTTCAAAAATAGCAAAATTTTTCTTTATTTTAAAGAAACGGTAAAACGCATGTTCCTGGGATTTTTTTTCCACTTTTTTATTTCTTAACTTGTATTTAAATACATCAAGTCTGTCAAATCTGGCTTAGGGATACTGAAAGGTGATATCACTTTTGTGCTTATCACTTTTGGAAATAAACTCTTCATTTGCATTTTACGACATTTGGAGTGTTATTTCTTTAAAGGCCCAGTGGATCATTTGCAATGACCCAAAAAGTAATCGACGAGTTTACAGGGGAAAAGTTCTGAAAGTAAAGATTGAATTAATAGCAACTATCCAATAAAAGGTTTCCGCTCAAAATGATATAATTTTACCAGAAAATAAGCCGTAAAGATGAAATTATTTAGATCGTTTGCAAACGATTTACTTATTTTTGGTTCGCATCTACGCGGTCCAAAATGCATGGGCGCTGTGTATTGCGTGTGCGTGTTCCAACGCGATGCATTTTTATGGATCGCGCGCACACGCAGTATGTGCGCCACAGAGTGCATGACGCAAGCCACATAGTACCGGATCAACTGAGAACGAATATTTGAAACACCCCGCCAAGACCAGGAAAATGCATATGGATTTTCATGTTTTTTTTAAACGTGGTACATTTGACAAAGCTGAAATTTCTTCGGATGGGTTTGTTAACGTCTTTCTTTTGATTTATAATGGTTTTATGCGCAGAATCGCTCAAAAACAGATCATCTACAGGGCCTTTAACTCTTTTACTATGAAATGTTTTCAGGCCAGCTTTATGTTGCCAGTGCAATGGGAAATAGAAATGTTTATGAACATTGTTTTCCTCACTATATGTTACGCAGACTGTAATGGTCAACTTTAGCGAGCGCCAGCCAGAGCTGAACTCAATGAACGAGTGTGGTTACCGGCTAAGCCTAAACCGCCGCAATGCTGCCGACCTCTCCTCCGTCAACAACCAGTGGAACTCCCTCTATGGCCGGGCATGCGAGAAGTACCGTCGTCTGCAGGGGGTCCTGCTGCAACAACAGAGCTTTGCGCAGAAATGCGCAGCGTGGAGTGGGTTTATCGCAGAGACTGAGAAGAGCCTAGCTGTGGTTATTGCAGGCAGCTACTCTCAGCTGCAGGAACAACAGAGGGTGTATGAGGTTAGCATTCAGATCTGGATATTTTGGTTCAAATTTTCCTTCCGTTAAAGCCTGATTGTGTCATAATGTTCCAAAAACGGACCATAACTCGGATTCATTGTAGGAATAGAACCAATACTTTGTGAAATTCTGTCTCGGCCTTCATGAGATAGAATTTTGGTAGTTTTGACTCTTAAAGGGCCCCTGAAATGCTCAATAACTTTATGCACAGTTTTTGCTGCATATGAAGGATTACTTGTGTAGAAAGACAATACTACAGTTCATTTTTCAACTGTGAAAATTTCTTCACAAACTCACAGAAAGAGGGCGCTGTTTGGGACATGTCACTTTAGGAACACAGCAGAAAAGCAAAGAAAAAACATAAGACTTCAAACTGGAATTGTGGAAAAATGCTGCAGTTTCCAGCCTTAGTTTTTTCATGGTTTGCAACAGGCAACATGTAAAACAAACCTAAACCGTCATGGGTTACAAAAGTTTCAGCAAGTTGGAGAAAATTGTGGAATCTTTTGTGCACAGTTGAATGAGATTTTTCTGTGTTTTCCTAATGTGACATCACCACTTTGCTCATGCATATATGTAAATTTTCATTAGCATAAAAATAAAAAACATTGATTTTAACCCCCAAACAACTTTCAAGTAGGGTTTTTATGATTGTAAATTAATGGACTAGTTCCATAGCACAGATTTCGTTGTTAAAAACACCATTTCAGGGGCCCTTTAAGGTGAATCTGCAATTGTATCATAATAGTGACCAACTGATGTACGTGTAGTATTTTAAAATTGTAATTCTCATTCAGGTTGGCATCCTAATTCAACTTTTCAACACTTATTTGATATAGAATGTTTCTAAATAATTTCCAGCGAGCAAATATTTAATTTCCACAAAGTTTGAAACGTATGTTGGTTTGAGTGAGCATAAGGCTTGAGTGAACATGAGCGATAACTGCATTGTGGGAAGGATAGTGATCAGAGAACCTTCCCCAATGCAGTTCAATCTTTTTTCTAAGTTCACTCAGAGTATTTGCAAAAGGGTCTATGGGGTTGCACTGAATATTGAGATAAAATGTCTTTCTTCAGCCTTCATTGTGAATCAAGTGAAAAACACTTGAGCTTTTACAAGTTAAACACATGCTCAATGTTGAAACATATCGCAATGAAGGTATGCATAATTTAACGAAAACACGCGGACGAGTTTTTTTTAAAAGTATGTTAATTTGCCAGGACAGATATTTCTGGATGTCGGACGTCACGGAAAAGCAGTCTATTGGTGGTATCAGAGTATTGAGTATCACCAAATGCAATAGCTGTTGTGAAGAAGTAAACTGGGAATACACTACTCACAATAAGTTAGGGATATTAATTGCTTTCCGGTGACGTCACCCCTTCAATCCACCATTTTGGTGGGCATTTTTCATGACCCACGTGGCTCGAGTAATAACCGGCAAAAAGAGTAAGAAAAGCGCATTGGTTGCACTTACCTCTGTTGCTTGAACTAGCTTTATGATGTTGCGCCATGGCTGTCGTATCGAGAAAGAAAAAAAACGCATCAAGTAAAAGCACTTTCGTTTTTACAAGCCGAGTGCATGCTCAATAATTTGAACGTATCACAACGCCCGCGTGCGGCATCTTCGAATGAAAATACGCTGGTGAGTATTTTTTACGCGTGTTCATGTGCGTTTATTGGCGCGCGCGTGACTGTTGACCACCAAACATTCCCGGATGTTCTATGTCATCGAAAGCAATCAATTGGTATGTTGTAAATTTTTGATTTTGTTTTGTTTTAAATGACTGTTTTCACCTATTCCTGTGACAAGGTGTGTCTCTCGGGCAGATACAATTGTCTAATCGTATACAAAATAATTTAAGCGGAATGCATACCCTCAATAAAATATCTGCGTACACCCCACAATATCCATTACTTATTGTAAATAGTGTATGTTACATCTCTCAGCCTCCTCGATCTCTCTCGGAGTATTTTTTAAAATTCTTTTCTTCTTTTTTTGTAGGTGTTTGAGTCGGACCTGTTTAACCGACAGCAGATCCTGTTCTCCATCATCAGCGACGGTCAGCGAATGATAGAGGAAGGTGACTTAGATGACTCAGAGGAGTTTCAGCTTCAACTCAACCAGCTGAGTGAGCAATGGCAGAGTGTTGTACGCCGGGCAGCGGTCAAGAAAGATGACATCGACAAGAACATCAGGTTAGGGGTTTAAAGAATGATTGGGAAAACTGCTAAAAAAGGCATTGTCACCACGGGGGTTGTATGATAACCAACCTGTCTAAGTTACCTCAGTACCTCATCTACGATCTGAGAAAACCATGAAAACCTGTCAGTTCTAGGCTGGTTCTGTACTGCACGAACAAAGGTCCGTTTTGGGTCCATTTTTTTTTAAAAATTATCACTCGCAATTTGCAGCTAGTTTGCGACTGGAAAGTGGCATGTAAATAACAATCCATGTAGATCTAGGGCCTGCAGTCTGTCAGTTTTAAGGCGCCTTCTGTACATTTTCCTCGGTTTTGTGCGTGCGTTGCGTTGCGTTTTGGGTCTGAATTGCTCCTTAGACCAATACAGACGGACGAGCACAGCAGACACGCAACTGATGAAAAAGGGACCTCTGGAATAGCACCTTTAGTCTTGGGTGGCCTGGTGACAATTTCATAGCACTGCTTAATCATTAACAGAAAAGGCGTGCTTTAATAGTGTAGCAGAATATGTCCTAACTCATTATTTTTGATGGCTGCTACTTGTTTAAGCATCTGCGTTCTTGGAAACGGCCATTGTTGCATCACTATCTTAAGGAAAATGTACCTCTGAACAGTTATTGATATAGCCGAAGCTCAAATTGAGCTTATTTATTTATTTACCACATCCAACGGTGGAAGGACCGCCAATTACAGGAATGGGATCAATTAACATAACTAACTATAAGTAAAAGTTCTGTATACATAATAAAGCATTTAAAGCATTCAAAACAAAAAATCAATAAACAAAATTAAACAAAAAGAACGACCAACAACTAAAAATTAATGAACAGAATAAGCAGTGCCGTGCAATTGAGCCCTGGTTTTAACTGTAATGCTGCTGCTGTGCTTGTATTGTATTCAGGGCATGGAACTCCTACTACCAGATGTTGAGTAAGATGCAGGAATGGATAGATGAAATAGAAGAGGAGGTTAAAGCCTATGATATCACCACTGCTCCACTGCGGAGAATACGCAGCCTCGCTGACCAGTCAAAGGTATTGGAACAGATATCCTCCCCTTAGGATTTCAGAGATGCCAACAGTTATAACTTAGGCATAATTTGTTTGATTTTGATTTTTATTTGTTTGTGCCAAACTGAGACAACATTTTCTTCATTTTATTGAATCGATAGATTTTAAGGTGCCTTTTCCATTTATTGGTGTTTGGGCGCTTACAAACGCTGTACGGTAAAGTGATAATTCAAAGAAGATCGTCTCAATGTTAAGACTTACACGGTCTATTGGAATTTAAGGGACTAAAACTGCCACCATATGTGACCCAATCTGGTGAAAAGAGATGGATGTTGCAGCTAAAGCCCGCCACACACCTTTGCGATTTACCGGATCATCGGACCACTTACCGGAAAGGTGTGTGCTGAAACAATTCGGGCCGGTCTGACCGTATGCCATAGACCGGAGCAAATCAAACTTGTTTGATTTTTTCGGATCCGATGGTCCGGAGTCCGATTGGCCGGTAAATCGCAAAGGTGTGCGGCGGGCTTAAGCCAAATTTTTGTAACAATAACCAGAAATCAACAGCGGATCCAGGCCCATTAAAATGTAAAAATATAATGGGTACCGACTGGAATTGTTGAATACCTCCCAGAATTTCTGTTTCGTTTGTTAATGGCCTGGATCAGCCGCTCATTTCTAGAACTAGTCAGAAAAACTTGGTCCAGACCACACGACATCCGGCTCATTTCGCCAGAAAAAGGCGTAATCACTTAAAAAAATTGTCAATCATTGTAAGCATAGGATAATTTCGGAAAGCAACGTGTTATATCTTTTAGGCACTAGTATACAAATATTGACTGCAATGAGGGGCATGGTTAAGATTATAGGCCCAAGGTGATCTCGAAGCCATGACTATGCCCCGAGGCGGAAGCCGAGGGGCATAGTCATGGCTTCGAGATCACTGAGGGCCTATAATCTTAACCATGACCCGAATAAACAGCAGTCAATATTTGTTTTTGTATACCGAATGTGTAGATTTTTGTCATCTGGTTGGTTAAAAGTAACGATACATCATACAGTCATGACATTTCGATTTCGGAAGCTGGTCTACGGCGGAAAAGTTGTATATTTACAGCAAACATTTGTAGCATAATCACCTGGCACTTTAGTAGCACATTTCACCTGACAGTTTTCACTGTAGGCCACTCTCTTACTTTAAATGACTACATCATCTGCGACAGACGACAAAATGACGTCGAGATTCCGCCATTACCATCCTGATGAATGTTTACGTGACGTAAAGCGCCCAGCTGCATAGTTGGTGCACAGCTATGCTAACAGTAACACATGTAATGCGCGCGTCCGGAACCTGCTAAATGACTATGCCCGGGGCATGGCAAAGACTATTGCCCGGTGGGCATATACGCGCCGGGTCTAGCCGATTCAATGCCCCCACTTTTAACCAATCAGATGACAGGAATCTACGCATGAGGTATATAATGATAAATAGCTGCATAGGTTGAATTATGTGGTTGTGTCTTTGATGCAGGGCACACAGAAGTCGGTGGAGTTCCAGGAAACCCTTTATTTATCCCTCAACGATGCCGGGAAAACCCTCCTCAGAAACTCAGACCGCCAGTCGGCTCAAAAACTCAAGTCCGAACTAACGGAGATTCAGAACAGTTGGCATCACGTGACCACCAGTCTCCGTAAAAACATCCAGCATTTGGATGAAGTCATTGCTGAATGGGACACCAGCGACCACTCGATAGATGAAATGCACGTTTGGCTCAGTAACAACCGCAAGATCCTAAATCAACCCCTACCTCAGGAATACGAA
This sequence comes from Henricia sp. BOLD:AAB3569, assembly GCA_037783545.1. NCBI lineage: Eukaryota > Metazoa > Echinodermata > Asteroidea > Spinulosida > Echinasteridae > Henricia > Henricia sp. BOLD:AAB3569. The sequence goes on from JBBELK010000217.1 coordinate 1,450,818, forward strand.
GAGCTTCAGAGAACCTTGGAAAAATGCAAGGAGATTGAAAATTCATTCGAGGCCACCGGAACTAGCCGATTGGACAAACTCAGGCAGTTAGAAAGCCAACTCCAGCCCACTATCAGCCCGGACGATATGGCGGTCCTGAGCGAACGCATCGCCTTGCTTAGTAAACAATGGGAGGAGGTCAGACACCAGACGCAGCAGCACCGTCGACGAATCATGGACAGGCTTAATGAGTGGGTCGTGTTCACGGACAGATATAAGGATATCTGTGATTGGCTGACACAGATGGAGGTGAAGATTGCGCAGAATGGAGAGCACAGTATCGAGGACCTCTTAGTCAAATTAGGAGAGGTGAGTTTTTACATTTCACCATTCTCTCTTTTGTCTATAAGTGTAGAGAGTGATCCAAAACTGGTAAACACTGGATGAAGATTTTAAGATTTCTTAAATTAATCAAAATAATACCTCGATCTGTAAAGAAAAGTCCATATTTTACAATCATATTACAAAAATTAACAGAATAAATTTGACTGGGCACACCGTGCCATCACATTTTCAAGAAAGTTGAAAATGCATGTACAAAATTGCCTTTTTTTGTCAATTTTATTGACTATCTGTCCCTTACGCAAGTCAATTTCAACATGTGATAAACTGGGTGTGTGTATTAACATCAGTAGAAGGTAAACAAACAGGTTCACTTTAGTTTTCCTTTGTTGTTTACTAAGGAAAGGCATTTGTATCTTGTTTTCCATCCCTCGCGCATGAGGGACAAATTAATTGGATCACGCTCTCTACCTGCAGTTCTCCAGTACGAATAACAGACTGAGCTTGATGAGTTAATTTTTAAATCCTGTTTTGAAAATTCAAAGATGATTTGGCATGCAACCTCATTCCCAAACCAAATTTTAATGTTAAACATCATCATGCGTGCGCATTACGCCGGGCATGTTTTGGTTTGTTGGGATGTCAGAGGACACAGCGTCTATCGACTCTTTGCATGGCGTGCGCAGACGCACTGATCGTGCCCGACATGTACTATGGGTTACAAGACAAAGATGGACGCAGATTTGAACCCTGTTCACATTAGGGAAATTGCTTCATTTAGTAAAGATTTCACAAAGACTAGACATGGATCAAAATCACTTTGTTAGATAAAGCAGAATTTGTTGAAGCAAAATTCAGTGAAGCAATTCTGTAATGTGTATGCTAGCTTTGTTCGGTTTAACAATCACTTGATGTGAATGATACTGATTGTTGTTCAATCTTTGTTACATGAAATGGGTAAGACCCTGATGTGAACGGTGCCCATCTTCATTTGTGAAATGCATATGATCACTTTATTAACTATCAAAGTTTTAATAATGTTAGTGGAACGAATGGGCTTAGTCAAAATACCAGGGACACTTCAACTTTTTAGAGTGAAACCCTACTTCCCATGCAACATCAACAACACCTTTTCTGTGGCAAATAAAAAGTAACGCAACATGACTGCGTGTCACAGGTTATTTTCCTCAAGACTGTTGCGCATACATGTATTCTCATCACTGAACATCAAATTTGATCTCACTGATTGTTTTTTAGTATTCATGAATAAGTGATAATTATTTTAGAGATTATGACCCAGGGACCGCCGGAGTGAATGAATTCGATACAAATGTCCCTATGAGTTTGGGAAATCTGGATGCAGTGAAAAGCAACTTAGCTCCGCCAGAAATCGAACCGCGGACCTTCAGATTTTATAACGGTGCAGCCATCTTCCCTTTTCCAAGATAAATAATGTGATGGAATGATAACAGGCTATAATTCACTGAAATTATGCAATGTAAAAGTAGGTAAGTGTACATTCATTGGCTGGAAATATTCTTACTAAACGATATGCTGCTGGCGATCATCCATGGAACTCGACAATCATCCATGGAATTAAAATTGACAACCCATTTTGTGTTATTTGTAGAATCTACCATAATTCATCAACCCTTTTTAATAGTGACCAGGCCAGGTGCCTGATGAAAGGCTGTCCTATACCTTACAATCCAATCTTTCATTCAGTTCCATTCATTTGGTTTCACGTTACCGATCCCATTCAGCTGAGGCGATGACGGACTTTGATAATGAAACTGTTTGGTTGTGAAATATTGCCATTTTGGGGTGGGGGGTGGGAGGGATGGTTGGTGGCGAGGGTTGGTTGGTGCATGATAACAAAAAGGAAGCGTGTCTTGAGGTAATAATGTAATAATGTAATGGTGGACGCTTGTATAGTGCACATGTCTACCCTAGGGTACTCCTGGCACTGTTGCCATTAACATTATCGCTGCCATCAGGAAATCACCAGAACCATTTCGCTTCAACTAGGTGGCTACCTGGCCAAGGCGCACAATCCTCTCAGCAGTTAGATTGTGGCATTCCCCCTAACAGCTCCCCAAATATCGCTTGGGTTGACGAGGCAATTGAGAATAAGTGTCTTGCCCACGGACACAAATACATTGGTACAAGTGTGGCTCGGACCCATAACCCTTTGATCACGGGCACGGCTGTATACCCACTAGACCACACGTGCACAAGTATAGACCAATCAATTTCCTCATTTTATATAGGCCGCCATAACTTATGTGGTAGCGCATAAACTGCACGTTTTGCATATATGGATTTCACACTGTCGTTACTGCGAATAGACACATGCGTAATTATGTTTGGAATCAAAATGCGCGCTGCTGTTGGTGGACACAAAATAATGCGCACATTTGTTTGCAGTGACGAGACAATGCCACAATGTGTAATACACACATAATGCAGTTTATGCACACTAGAAACGCCTCAATATGGCACATATTGTGCTTGGGATATTTTAAATGGGGGTAATTAAGTGACCTTCCAAATGGGTCATTCTATAAATTTGGGGTCCAACGTGTGACATTTTTCTGTCCCCCGGCCGTTACACCTGACATACTGCTATTTGCCATACAAGTATCATTAAAAATGCCTTCAAATCATATTTTTATGAAATTGTATTTTATGTAATCACTCTTTGAAATAGAAGGCAATTAAAGAATATGTCCTGAATTTACAAAATACAACATTTTACAAGATGTCAGATGTAACGGGGACAGAAAAGTGGACCCAAAATTTATAGAATGACCCAAATGCCAACCCACTGAACTTTTTGAAAAATATCACCAGACGACAAACAAACAAAAATATTTGCCTCCAACATTACTGTTTAGGTAAGCTTCGTGGTCAATCACTGTTCTATCTGGTAAATAATTTGTAATCAAATTATACATACAGTTTGTAATCTTGCACTCCTTACAAAAACACTGGCCAATCTGCAGCCATGTGTAAAGGGGTATTGAACTGGCAATCCCTATGGGCGCCCCTGGCATTACCAAATAGGAGATTGAATTTCCTACATGTACTGTGCTCAGACTTTGTGCAAGTGTCACTGTGGCCACACAGCCATATACTGATCCTGACTGTGGGAAAATGCATGCACAGTCTGCCGTCCCTAATGAGGTGGACATATTCGCTTTTTTGAGTTAGTGCTGCTGGACTTTTTTCGCCATTTATTGCAGTTGAATTATCTAGCTCATGAACTGATGCCCTATGTAAGTGTTAATGTAATTGCCCAAAACTAGCGTAGTGTACAATTCTCTGATAAAATGTTATTAATTAATTTTTATTTTTTACTGTAACAGTAGTTGCCGTCTTTGTTTACATACATGTATACATCATGTGTGGCACAAGTTGAAATAAGTATTTATTGTTTGACATTGTATGTTAATTTTCTCTAAATGTTTGCATATAACCATCACTTTCATTGCATATATGAAGAAGTGTTGTGCTGTAATTCTGGTCAATTAAAAGTGCTTTAAAAGGGACACGTACATGTACCAAGGTAAAAATTGATATATGGGACATTGGGTTTCAAATCATTTTTAATGTCATTGTCGGTGTCAATGTCAATGTCAAGTTTCAATGTCAAATTGAGTTGTATTTTTCTGTTTTAAAAATGGTCTAAAATATGTAGCATTAAAGCTACATATTGTCACCAATTTAGAATGTCGCATGGAGTTGCCTCTTAAGCTCAATAAAGTCTGTGGTACATGTATGCATGTAGGCATCTCGGCTGTGTACCTACACTGTGTACCAAAATTGTAATCAAAAATATTCGGTTGCAGTCCCTAATAAATTTATGCAAATGTATAATCCAGATCTGTGCTGGTTGGAAAACACAGTCGATACTTCATGCATACAATTTTGAACTTCATGCTTGACATCTCTCACAGTGCTCCCAGGCTTGCGACAAATTATTTGAAATTAATTTCGCATATTTTTCACAATGCGACCTGATTCTCCCCCAAGTAAACTCACATAATAAGTCTGTTTTCAATACTGGACAGACTTTTTCACCAGGATCATATCTCTGTGCAATGCCAGTTATCTTCTCTCAAAACAAAAGAAATATCTTAAGACAGATCTAAGGAGATAACTTAAGCAACAAATAGTGCGACAACATACCTTTCTAAAAAACCTGTGTACAAATTTCCTATTTAACGTATGTAACATAGGACACATACTTTGTGACATTTTTTGGTGTCCTTGTTACACACGGTATATTGGAAATTTGCACACATGTCTTTCAGGCAGGTATGTTGAGTCACTATTCGTTGCCGTTCTTTAGCTAAAGTTATCTCTTTAGATCCATCTTAAGATATTTCTTTTGTTTTGAGAGAAGATGAATGACATTGTACAGAGATATAATCCTGGAGGAAAAGGTCTCTCCAGTATTGAAAACAGACTCATATTGGACACTTTTGGCTTGTTTAGCCCTGTGTGATTTGGGTCAACACTTGCTTGTTGTTGGTGTCTTGTGAGCTGATAACATTGACAAGTTGAGCTTCAGGTGACTTTGCCAAGTTTGCACCAGGTGGATACTTCAGCATGTGTTTGTTTAAATCAATGGTTCGTTTGTACTCTGAGCTGCAAAGGTCAGTCAATAGTATGCGTGGTATGGCAGTTATGAGAATACATTTTCTTTGAATATGTGTGATCAAGGTTATTTTGTGGCTGGAGATGTCACTGTACTGTCATTGGAAAAATGAGGAATTCCTGTGTGTTGGGGTGAACACTCAAAGCATGAACTGAAGTGGTGTCCCCTTTGGACTTTGTATTGGTTAAGGGCAATTCAGGAAATCCAAATTTACACTTCAGAGACTTTGAGGGCTTGTAATGCTTCACGTATTCAAGTTGTTTGATTTTAAACACATGTTTTTCAAGCATCATTGATGGAAGTGTAATTCCTGAAAAAGTGATCGTAATGCCATTCTCAATATGCGTGGTACATCAAAAAATATCTCGCTTTCGGACGTACTCACTCACTCACGTCCGAAACCGAGGGTTTTGGGGACCCTACACACTTACTGAGAATGGCATTGCAATCACTTTTTCACAGGAATTACACTTCCATCAATGATGCTTGAAAATGTGTTTAAAATCAAACAGCTTGAATATGTTAAGCATTACAAGCCCTCAAAGTATGTGAAGTGTAAATTTGAATTTCCGGAATTGCCTTTAAACTACTGTCGTTATGGTGAAATTACAAAATTAAGTCCAGCAGAGAGAGACAGGAAATTAAGAACGCGGCTTTTGAATCTTGTATCTGCAAGGCTCCTGACCCAGTGTGATTTTAGGCATTCGGGTTCATGTGCTAGCCAGGAAAATAGGGTTAGGTGGAGAGAGGTAGACTACATGTAAATGTTATAGGATTGTGCAATAGCTCTTTCCAAGAAGGTGGGCTTGCGGGATTATTTAGACGCGGTGCCGTGTGTCTGGGGGATCCACTATGACCGGCCTCCTCGGGGTTGCCTTGGAAAACTACCCAGATTCCACGCAGTACTTATATACAACGTTTCTTCAATTTTATTGAAATATACCACTTGTTATCTATACAACTAATTCCAAGATCATATATTTTCCACAACTTACATGATTTTATTAATTTTAATCAAAACCAAACATTTTTATATATTAACATAATCCCGCCATGAATATGGCCTCTGATGCCGGCATGGTGTTAAACCACAAACTCACTCACTCACTCACTCCAAGAAGGTGGGGGCAAACCACTTGCACTAAAGATTGACAAACGTTCAACAGTAAAACAAGGGTCTCATTGAATACTTTTTAAAATGAAAACTTGTATTTGTTTTTCCTACTCCGACCTCCCATTCTCTTTTTAATTTCTTTCTACTAACCTTTTTTGGGAGCATAGGGATCAAGTACACCCCCTTGTACCACGCCCCTCTTCATGCCCATTTGTGTGCACTTCCTTCATGCCTCCTCATGCCCTCCCCTTTCGTGTTTTCCCTCTTTCACCCCTTTTGTTCCTCTCCCCCTTTCACGCCCTTCCTCCTTTCACGCCCTTCCCCCTTTCATGCCCCTCCCCTTTCATGCCCCTCCCCTTTCATGCCCCTCCCCTTTCACGCCCTTCCCCCTTTCACGCCCCTCCCCCTTTCATGCCCTCCCCTCTTCATGCCCTCCGCTCCACCTTTCATGCCCCTCCCATTTTGCATCCCTTAAGCTAAAGAGGAATTAAACTTTAAAGTTTTATCAAATGAAATTGAGCAGTTCTCAAAACTGAACAAATCATAACGGAACCTTTCCATATGGTTGTTTTCGGTCTGTTGGGCATGCATTATGTATCCATCTTGTAGGTCTATGTATATTATTATTATTATTATTATTTCTTTCTGGTATTCATACCAAGGATTCCTCAATAGTGCTCACTGCACTGTCACTCGTAAGCGTGAGGAAACCCATGAAGAATTAGAATTAGAAATATGTGTAGGGTACAGATACACAGACTGAAAATGCACAGAACCATAAAAATGAGCCTCTGGGGTAAATTAAAAAGAGCCGGGTAGTCTATTAAGTTTGTCTAAATTGAGTTTCAGATTAAAATCATCTTCATGTCAGTCATGAAAAAGTGAAGTGCTTGATAAGAATATCTTGCAGATTAAGTACTCGTAGCTTTGTATAGGAAATGTAGACCTTTATTAAAGACTACGGCTTATCATCCCTTTCAAAGAGTAGGGCATCATGTGTTTTAAGTTCAACAGGTAGTGTTTGTTATTTTTACTGGTATGTATATGGACTAAGTATATGGACTATCTGTGTCAACACATTTTGATAAGTGCAATTTGTGTAGCAAAAAAGAAAATAGAAGTCATTTTCAGTTTTGTTTGTCACAGTTATTATCTTTCTTTATTGCAATCCAAAATACTCTAAAATCCTCAAAATCCTCAAGGGGAAGATTGCAATAAAGAAAGTTAAGATGTCTTAACTCGTAAGATGTCTTAACTCGTAGGATGTCTTAACTGAGACATTTGCCCTGCAATAAAAATTGGTGTCATAACTTGTATCTTGAGACACACAGAATTTAAGACACCGTAATTTAGTTATGACATATGTGTCTTAGACTTAAGATGCTTATATTGCAGCCCACTCCCTGGTCATTGTGGGAGATTGAAGAATGATTATATCTTTGCATGTAGTACAGGGTGAGTGGGAGGGGGAGAACAACGCCCTTTTTGTTTCGTAAATTTATATCTCCAAAACCTGCTTAGATATTTTTTGTTTGACAATGCTGATTGCAGTCATGTTGATATGGTAACTGAGCATGTCTGGTAAATAAATAATTGATTTATGGAATTTGCGAAACAGAAAGACCGTTTTTTGTTTTTTTTTCTGACTCACCCCGCACATCAGCAAGCCAAGGTTTGACAGGATCTACCCTAATGCAAATTCTGCACATTTGTGTTATCTTCTTCTAAAACCCAGGCTTATCAGGAAGAGATAGAATCTGCCAAGCAGAGTAAGGAGCAGCTTTTGGAGTTAGGAGATCGACTGATCACAGCCAGCAATGAAGCCAGAGCCAGTGATATCGAGTACAAGCTAGCCAAGCTAGCTGATCGCTGGGAACATCTTATGGATCTGGTTGGGGCAAGGTGAGTACAAACCAATGCTATAGTCTAGGTGTCAATAGAGAGTTTTAGATTGTCACGTCGACTATGTGGATTGCGACGTGATGACGTCGATGCTGAGGCATTGTGCATTCATCAAGTTGTCTCCCACGTCCACTGCCACAATCGAGAACGCGGCAACTGTGGGTTTTGGCGATAATGTCAAGAGCGCCCCCTGGCACTGTTGAAATGCTGAAATTCCATCCAAGTCTTCTTGGGTGTAAAAATGGACAGATACAAGAATCTGTGTGCACTTACTGGACATTGGAAAGTGGAATTGAAAGTCATTTTGTGTACGTGGTTTGCATAAGTAGCACCGTGTGAGTGTATAGGTGGTTCTAAAAAGAACCGATGAGTGTGAACTCAACATTTCAAATTGTGTGCTCTGTTCGTCTTCATTGGTTTCAGTAAATTGATTTCTGTAAACTGTAGCTTTAAAATCAGGGACCAAGCATATCCACATTATAAAAGTTAATACACACCGTCTCTGCGACCATATGTGTCTGTTCAAGTGACATTTCTGATCAGCCTTTCCACACCTGTAGGGCCTACTTGACAAGCGGTCACGTTGGACACTGCCATTTTGATTGTGACCCCTGTCAAACAGCATCAGCTGGTAGAATTCCAATCAAATGTTTGCCAGATAGAAAATGCATAATATATTGGCAGCTGTATAGTTCAAACATTCCTAAGATTTAAATTTTTGATAAAGGTTCGGTGCCCTAATTACAGTATAGTTTTGGCAAGGGGGCGAATTCAAGCATGATTTAAACCATTTTTGCTTTCTGGATTGAGCATAGGTGGGTTGTCCTCCTGATTAAGCAATCATCCTATTGCTCGAGTGATTACCGGAAAAACAAGCAACAAAAAAAATGCATTGGTTGCACTTACCTCTGTTGCTTAACCTTGCTTTATGTTGTTGCGCCATGGCTGTTGTATCGATAAAGATAAAAATGTATTTCTTTAGGCTAAAAATCGCGATCGAGTAAAAACACTTTCGTTTTTACAAGCTGACTACATGCTCAATAATTTGAACGTATCGCAACGCGCGTGTGTGGCATTTTCAAATAAAAATACGCTGGTGAGTATTTTTTACGTGTGTTTATGTGCGTCTATTGGCGCGTTCGTGTACGCACGTGACCGTTGACACCCAAACATTCCCGGATGTTCTAAGTCACGGAAGGCAATCAATTAAAAAAATACTTCCCTAGAAGTATGAAAATCACATGCTTTAATTAATCTTTAGTGTTGGTATGGTTTTAACATGATGTATGAATTTGGTAAGACAAGTTGGACAGCTCTATTAAAACCAAAGTTAAAAAGCATGCCTTTGATGATTTACAAATCTGGACTAGTAATTATCAGCACAAATTTAGTCAAATGGCACATTAATTCACTCGAGCATCTGGATCCGTGGTGTTATGGATAACAATTTTCCTTGACGGCAATTCATAGTTCCTACCATAGTTCAAGCCAACCCATGTGACTATTTATGACCAATCACAAAGTATGTAGACGGCGCTCACCTAATACATTAGTATACACTGTATTTGCTCACAAACAAAAGCATGTGCTTGTAAGCAGTACTTGACCATACTGCAGCCCAGAGTGAATTATGGTTTCAATGTCCAGTGATTTGCTGTTCAAAGGTAAGAAAGCTCTTATCAGTAGTATTTATACTTGGTGTGTGCTAAGCTAACTGTCGACCCTGAAACATAAATACCTTGTTTTCTCCAATAAATCTATGCTTTTCATGCTTCAAGCGCTGAGTCCTTATTGTTGCCCGCATTATGTGTCACCAATTTTGCAATGGCTTGTGAGGCATAGCAACGGTAACTTAGTGGGCGGGGTTAATTGGGAAATCTCAGAACTATGAATTGGTCAGTCTCCTGAGTTGGGCGTAAATGTTTTCTGGATCTACATGTATGTACTGGTACTAGTTTGATTGTTGCATGATTTCAGTTGTGCTGTTTTCATAGCAACAGACCCCCATGTATACACAAGTCAGCTTGGGCCATAAGCAACCAGAGGTATTAAACCTGCCTGGTGTTAATAAACTGTCTCATGTTTCTCAATTGGACATGAAATATGTAGGGCATGATTTCAGATAGAATTTATGAGGCTTCTTGTAACTGGAGAAAGGTCTTGTATCTAGTGCTAGTGTCTATTCCTACCTCCATGGTGTCACCGTGTTTACACTCGAACCGGCAAAGGTGGATACAGATCCAGCATTTTTATTGCGACCGCAAAACTGAACATTTGCCGCGTTTACACTACACCCCAAGTCGGCTTTAACTCGCCCTCAGAAACCGCAAAAGTCACCACTAATTGTAACTGCAGCGCATGCGTGAGCTGTTGGGTGTTGCGGCACTATATAGTGCCAGATTGGTCAATTAAATTACACAGCGGGCATCGCCCCAAGGACACTCAAATTGCCGAATCTGTATTCAGGTAGCGTTTACACTACAAGCGACCTTGACAACTGCAGGGTTCAATCCCACAATTGCGGGGTTCAACTCTACCCCAAAGGTGACTTGAAAAATGCGAATCAGACCCAGGTCTGATTCGCCTTTTTAAATTCACATTTTGCGTTTTCACTTTTACAGTTGGCTCACTGTTAACATAAATTAATCTGGCCTTCAATTAATTACGTCACAGACCTTGAAAACATTCCATAGTGAGAGAGTTAAGCCCGGTTTCCATATCATCGCAACAAACGCAGAGAGTACCGCAAACTAGCAACGCAAACAGTTTGCAAAGTTGAACCAAGTTTAACTTTTCCGATTGTTTCTGTCAGTGTTTGCATTGCAGTTGTTTGCGTCTAGTCTGCATGTGCGCCTTTCGATTATATGGAAACTAGGCTTTAAATCTCAAGCCAGCTCCATGCCGAGTTTAATTTCCTTTTGCCAGAAAGTCTTGCATTTTGTAATCAGTAATATTTCCTCATTTCCGTCCAGTTTAGCGTGCAGTATTTCTAAGCCTATTAAGCCATTTTATCAATTCATAGTCCAAAACAACTTCGACCTGGCCAAACAAACAAACACTTCACCAATGGCTCTAGTACTTTGTACTACTAGTTTTGTGTACTTTCCAAGATGCTGACCCCAGCCCCTTGGCCCTGAACCCATATAGCATCATGATGTAAATGCCACCTACAGTAATTGACCCTCCCCTGAGGGTTCTGGTATCCTAGCAATGGGATTTGGCATAGCTTGGGGGCAAGTACATGTACATTGGTACCTGGCTCATTGAAGACATGTAAAGTATTTTGCCTGGATTCAGTTGGCATGATGTGAAGTTTGTGTTAATTGTTTCATTCTCCAAGGACAATTGGAAATATTATTTCAGGGACATTTTATGTGCAGACTGGATATATGACTGGCTTGGCAGGTTTGGAGTTTTTGTTAGAGAGTGTTCGTGCTTCCCCATGATTCATTTGCTTGCAGAATGGGGGAAAAAATGTCTTCAGCAGAATAATTTCCACTCAACTGCAGTTTGATGTTGCTGCGATTCTTCATCTGAATGTTTCCCAGCGGGAGTTTTGAGTTACTCTGTGGGGTGCTGAAGTGAAATATTGATTGTCAAACAACCAAATGTTGTCTTTTGTCGTTGATTGATTGGGACCCTCTGTGCGAAAAAGTGAAGAGTTTCGTGCAGTTGAACGTCAAGAGTAGCAGTGTGTGTCATTTGAGGTTTTCTTTACTTCGGTCACATTACATGGTTGATTGGGTCTTTGATGCTGCAAAAGAAAAACCAATTTGGTTCAGTTTGTCTGTCATTGTGGGTGGCTGCTCATAATGATAAAACTCGGCGAGTCCGAGCATTCACACAATTTTACAGAGAAGTTCATCCAGAGCACACACTGGTTGTTAACGTGTGACATGGAACTGCATATGCCTGACGTGCACCAGCTACATGTAAATTGATTTCATTAAAACCATTTATGGAGATGAAGTGCAGCACTAAAACCTTCTTTCAGATTGAACTGACATCAGTGGAATATTATACTTCATGCAAATTACATGCATCTTGGTCTCTTGCTCATTTACCTTGGTGAGGTCATTCTAGTTTGTACTGTTTTTGGAGGTTGTGTTGTCTGTGATGACGTACTTGGGTGTTTCAGCAGATTTGTTCACTTTTCTTTTGAAGCTGATTATTTGAATGATGCATTAAAATCTCAACGTGTCAAACTCGATTTATGACTCAAATTTTGTTAACTCAAATTATTAAAGAATCCATTCCATCAAAGGGACATGCATAACAAAAGAGTTTACCATGTTGAACTCTAAACTGTCAGAAATTGAGCTTATTCACCTGAGGTTTTACTTGAAACAGAAAAAATATATTGACTGATCGGAGAACAGAGACCTTGTTCTGCCAGTAACTACAGATGGATTTATTTGAAACAGTGAATTGCAGAATGCTGGACTTGTTGTTGGAAGAGTGTCCTTAATAATAGCAAACATGTCAGTCAGACATCAGTTGACTTTTGAAAAGTGAACATGTTCTTCATGTATTGCTGTTGAGCTGCTGCATGTTTTCTTGTAAAGGACCTGTTGTCTTCAGCTCGTTGCACATCTGTAATATTGGCCAAGAGATACAGAAATTCATCTGTAATTTGGTTCCAAGGGGATTTGCAAGACATTGTGCATTCTGGCCATTTTGTAACTTATGCGATATCAACAGGATTCGTCATGTTTTGTTCCCTCACTGTGCCAGCTTTGATATGAGCTAATTCAATGTCAACAGCCGTGCTTATCGACACTGTTATCTTGCCAAGGTAATTAATGCTTTTTCTATTGTACATATTGGCATTCCTTTTGATAAAACACTATACTTTAGGCCCATTTACACTCGATTTGCCTTTGCCGAATCAAACTCCGCAATTTCCAAAAAGGGGAGTTGAAGCCGGGTAGGCGCTTAAGTGTAAATGCAAAAGGTGAATTGAAAAAGCGGATCAGACCAGGGTCTGATTCGCCTTTTTCAAGTCACCTTTTCTAATATACGCTCGTAACCGAGACGAACACTTGTGTTACATTTTAGGCCGTCCCGGTTACGAGCGTATATTGGAAATTTGTACACAGGGTTTTTAGAAAGGCATGTTGTCACACTATTTGTAACTTTTTTTGGGCCTAAGTTATCTCTTCAGAACAACTAAAACTTATTTCTTTTATTTTGAAACCAGACAAAGGTATTTTCTGAAAAATATGGTCTGTGTTGCCAAAATGCCTCCTTTACCATGGAAAGACCCATTTCCCAATCATATTACCATTTAAACTGAACAAAATGTAGAATAGTGTCCAAAGTTTCGGATTACTTTGCATTTTCCTCAATTACGTACTTAAAATATAAATGTTAGTATATATTTTGACTCGAAAGCGATGAAATTAAAGGAAGGAAGTTATCAAGCGCATGTTGTCGTTAGATATTGGGCTCATTCCGTGAGTTGTGTTGAACAGGAAATGGTCCAAGCTGGCCAATTCCATGAATGAAATTTCAGTGCATTTAGCATTGGCACTATTGTCTGTGCAATGACTGGCTTTGTTTTCTGTGCTGCTAAAGTATGTACATGTAGCTATTTTTGCAACTGCTTCTAAATGTAATGGAACTAAACCTGCACCTCCGAAATCTTACTGACCTGGATATTATTTGTGGTGAAGATATTGAATTTGTGAGTGATTTTCCATCCAGGTATGTGCCTTTGCTAGTGTTTTTCTGGATACTTTTGTTGGTCAAAGACATCTCCAAGTTTTTAAACATTTTTTGATGAAAAACTGACTACTTCCGACTTGTATGCAGGGTGCCTTTTCAATAGGGGCACACAACACCAAAATATATTTGTGCTCATCAAAATGGTCACCAAATTTCACCCTTGCCATGCTTGCCCTCATTCAGGGCTTGGCCATGCAAAATACTCACCCTTTCGTGAGAGCTGGTATTGAAATGTAGGCCTATTTCATTGGGACTATTGGATTAGTGCCTTATCGCATTTTGTCACCACTTTACTGTCATTCTGCTTCAGGCGTGTGCTCTTGGTAATGACTGTCTAATTTCCATCGTGGAAAACTGAATTTACTTGAATTGAGCAATGGCACTTGTACATGTATTTAATAGTGTGTTGATCAAGATGGTCTCAGGATTAGATTATGGAATCTATGTGGATTGCAAGCTTTTCATGCTGAAAAGCAAGTTTGTTTGGTGTTTTTTCAGTTTTTTCAGTGAGATTTTTGTTGAATTTGCTCAACATGTCAACTTGATAACTGAAACAACAACCCACTAATGTGACCAGAGTGCAATGCGCATGCATTACTCCGGAGTAGCGAGAACTGCAGTACGCCTAAACAGCCTAAATGTCACACTTTTGTACCCCTAATTTATAGAAAGACCCTCCTCCTTATTAAAAAAAAATGGCTCCGGAGTCAAATCCAGGAAAAACTGATAATAAGGCGACGAACGTAATCTCAGATTTAAAAAATTATTCTTCTACACTCTATGCAGATGACTTGCCTGCATGCACCCCAGTCCCCATGAGGAGCTCATGCAGAATAATTTTGACTTCTCAATGCATAAAGCATCCACATCTGCCTCACCACTTTTCACTGAATGAATTTGAAACGTGATAATTGCAAAGAATACATTAGCACGTGCAATTATCGCATGCTTTAACCCACAGGGAAGGAGTGAAGTGCATTTTGAGGAAAAATCTTAGTCAATGACGTCATAAAAATGTCCAGCAGACATATCAGTTATATTGATTTTGAACTGCCACTGTGAGTTTTGTCAAGATTAAAGAGTACATGTATACATTTTTTTTGTGAGGGACTAGTGTCTCTAGATTTTAATTAGGTACCCTTTCACTACTATGTGTACTTGACAAAAGCTACATGTACTATGCAAGTTTTTTTAATTTTTTATCCAGGCAATCTGTGACCTAAATGGCAAAATGAGGAATAGTCCCAGGTTTATTTATTTATTTATTTTAATAAATAAGAATAAACAGTGAATAATGGGCTTTCCATGATATTAAATTTATTCCTATACCTCACTGAATATTACCGTGATTTGAGACCACCAGTTGGCTTCTATGTACATGTAGGGCGTCTGCACGTTAAGCAGAAGGTCTGTGGTTTGAATCCCGGTGGAGCCAAGTTCCTTTTCACTACATCCAGATTTCCCAAACTCATGTACATTTGTCCACATTTGTATCAAATTCATTTACCCCAGCGGTCCCTGGGTCATAATCCCTAAAAATAATCACTTATTCATGAATACTAAAGTTACGGTGGATGAAAGATGACAAGGCACAATTATTTACATGTATGACCTGGGGGCGTTTCCATAAAAACTAGTTTTAAACATGTTTTGCTATGCTACTACCACAATTGCATCTCAAAATCCTCTTTGTGCATCTTCAATGCCCTTTTTACAAAAAAAAAGAGCTAGTTAGAAATCAAAAGTAAGTCTAGTGGGGGACACATGGAGAACTACATGTAGCATCCACATCAAGTTACTGCAAACAAGATGTAAACCTTACAGGCCGAGGATGTACATGTAAATAACCTTCCACTTACAAAATGCAGTTACAATGGTACAATGTAGTTTTACAGGGCTGTATTTAATTCAGTTTCACACTGTAAAAGTTACTAAGCACTGCAGTAAACAATGGGCTTGCACAGGGAAAGTTTACAGCTTGGTTACACGGGCAAGGGCATGGAAGATGAATTCTAACGGAAATACACAAGATTATGTGAAGGAATGTTTCAGCAGGTACATGTACCAGAATAGAAACGTCAATGGGAACACAGCTTGATCATTTCCCATAAACTCGTGCACAATTTCAAGACGTAGCAATATAATTAGTGCTGTAACAAAGTCCAGCAGGAAACTAAATGGAATCCGCGGCCGGGGCACGGTGCTACTGGAACTTGCGGTGTGCATGCATTTTGTTATTTGTACCACGTGTATGCACGGTACCATCGTGAGATGGTTTTTTTTCCCTAGCCAGTGTGATTCATTTTCCAACGATTGTTTGTAGTGCCAGTATCGCTATGAAGTGAACCACTCCCGAACAGCCGAACTGAGTGAAATGTTCGGTTCAGTCCGGAAGTGCCAAGTTCGGTAAAATCCTGTTCGTTTTGTCTGTTCGGTTACAGCATTGCATATAATTCGGACTCGGCCTATAAGTTTGGTTGTTTCATTTCAATAGGTACCATATCAAATATTGCATTTGTTACTTTGCTCAGTTGTGCTCCCATGCAACACCGAGAGAAAAAAAAAATTGAAAGTATATCACATAGCTTAGCTGGTATCTGCCCAGTGGGTCAGAGGTCTTGGGTTCGAATCCTGATAAGGCCCATCTTATTTTAATTTTGTTTCATCTCTAGTTTGGTTGGCTTTTAATACCTTTTCAAATTTCACCATCTGCCTCGTGCTGACTTCATGATCTCTCTTAATTTGTAGAGTGAGGAAGCTTCAAGGCACCCTGACAGCAGTCCAGGAGCTAGACCAGAACATGGGTAACCTTCGACACTGGCTGACACGGATGGAGAAGCAGCTCAGCACACCCATCATGTATGATACCTGTGATATCATCGAGATACAGGCAAAGCTACAGACTCAACAGGTACAGGCAATGGCTTCTTAAGCATAAGCTAAAAAAGCGTTTTTACTGTAGCAGATGATTGTGCTCTGCTTAAGCACTATTTCATGATGACGTGCTTAAAGGCACAGGCTCGTCAGCAAGGCACGCGCGCCAAATTTTTTGCCACGAAATAAGCAGCTTCATGCCTTTGCTATGGAGCTGCATAATTCGTGGCACGAATTTGGCGCGCGCGCATTGCTGACGAGCCTGTGCCTTTAAGCATGGGCGTACTTGGAAACGGCTATTGTTGCATCATTATCTCAAGCATAGTTTGGCTTTGCAGTTCAGGCACATTTTCAACTTTCTACTGTTAATAAACAGGAAAAGGAATTCAAGACCGAACTAGTTTTGGGAATTTTCCATTTGAGTCAAATTTTTTTGTGAGCAGTATGCTGTGAGGAGAATACTCAGTTTTCAAAAGAATTTATAGTCATTTTCATTTGAATTAATTTTAGGAAATCCAAAAGGACATTGAGCGTCACAGCAGTGGCGTTGCATCAGTACTCAACCTATGTGAGATGCTACTACATGACACTGATGCCTGTTCATCAGATGCAGACAATGAGGCTATACAGACTGCTGCTAGAACCCTGGATCAACGCTGGCGGGCAATCTGCTCATCGTCGCTAGAGAGAAAAATGAAGTAAGCAAACAGAAAATCCACTTCTTAAAACTCTTTCTACCACGTGGGTTGGTCAAGGTGGTGTCATGATTACCCCTGCACCCTTGAAATGTTCCCTTTTGCTGTTAGCACTTAAACTGGACAGTTTTTATAAGCCCCCTACACAAAACTCGGACTATGAGGAAATCGATAAAGGTGGTTAGATAAATTGAAGCAAGAACTGTCTAGTACTGTTTTTTCACATGTTGCGCCCATACATTTTGACGCACTTTTCCTAACAAAAATGCAGAGCAAAGGGAAATTTGGTGTGAAGAGATGCACTAAAAAATCACAGAATCACAAAAATGGTTGACGCCCAAGTTGATTCTGTTCTTTTCAGTACATCATTTCACACCAAATTCTCCTAGCGCTGCATTTTTGTGAGGCAAAACGCGTAACCTGTGGAAAAAAAACTGTGTGAATCCAGCCTCATGGTAGGATACAGTCAGTGATTGGGTAGACCATACCTTTTGGCGGTGGTTTCAAATATTCAACTAGCCTGTGTTTAGGCCAAAAGAGTTGAACATTATCAAACTGTAGCCGTAGGTTGATGTTGAATGTATTAATGTGACCCATTTTAGATAGAGAAATGCTGCACAGACTGAACGCCATTTCAATGCATGGATGTCGCACCGATGTCGCACAGTCTGAGCCAAGTTTTTGAGACCATAACTATAAGAGTGGATCCAAGCTCATTAAGATACGAAAATACAATGGAAATTCCACCCGGTACACGGAAATTCCAGGCAGTATCCGAGTACTGCCAGGAATTTCCATTGTGTGTTGATAATTATATTTATTGAGCCTAGATTTACCACCTGTCCCAGGCTGTGCGTGGCCATTGCACCGCGTTGTGTCCTTGGACAAGACACTTCACTCCACGTTGTCTCTCTTCACCCAGGTGTATAAATGGGGACCAGCAAATACGGTTGGGGAAACCCAACTAGTTGCTGGGGGTAGACCTGCGATGGACTGGCATCCCATCCAGGAGGATCAGTACATGTAGAATTGGTCCTATAGTCACTCCATGCCACGGAAACCGGGGATGAGTACCGGCCGTAATGAGCCAATTGGCTCGTAAAAACGACTTACCAGGCTGTGCGACATCCGACTCAGTTCCTTAGAACAGATTACGAATGTTACCTTTGTGTTCTCTTCAGGATTGAGGAGACTTGGAGACTATGGCAGAAGTTCATTGATGACTACACACGTTTTGATGAGTGGTTGACCAACAGTGAACGTCTAGCAGCCAACCCACATACCACCAGCCCACCGTTTGCTGTCATCAAGGAGGAGATCAAAAAGTTTGATGTGAGCAAAGTTTTTTCTTTTTCAGATCCCTTCTGGTTTGACTATTTTGTTTAAACCACCAGGAAACATTGTCAAGTCCTAAATCAATGTCCTAAAACATGTTATGCTTAAGCAGATGTTTAAGCATATAGCACAAACATTTGCTCAAGCAAGAACGTATTTCATAAAGCTTGGTGTTCTTAGCATGTGAAGAGATTGGACAGCAACACTGTTTTTTGAGCGCATTCATCATCTGCTTTATATGTCAACGTCTAAATTTTCAAGTACCATCATTGATAATGCATCTATTTTGGGATGATTGTCAGAAGGCCCTTGCCTGCTGCTAAATGGGATATTGAGTATGGCGAAGAAAATAAAATGATGGTGTTGCGTTAGCAAACAAAAGTATAGGTTAGCATGCGGTTTGGTCTGCAAGGTGTTTACACAGAGAATGAGTTTTGTGAAATGGAGAGAGTGCTGCTTTATTAGAAAACGAGTGCTAACAGGCTTTATCTTTTCAGAATCACACATCTCCTGAAAGAGAGAGATTCTGAATGTATGCGGTGTACCGTAAATATTCAGCTTTATAATTACCGCACCATGACGACCCTTAAGCATCATATGAGGCTTTATGAAGTTGGCCCCTGGCTGATACAGCACCTTACTATGTCTTCGCCTGCTTTGTTTTGATTGTGGGGTACAAAGTATAATTCCCACGAAGCACTTGAATCATCTCTTGGTCTTTATAAGTTGAATATTTTGTTCGTTGCCCGTCTTAACAACAGATGTTCCAGCGGAAAATCCATGAAAACCTTGCCCAGCTGGAGATCATCAACAAACAATACCGCCGTTTGGCGCGCGAAGGCCGCACGGACAATGCCTTTCAACTCAAGGCCATGGTCCACGAGGCCAATAGTCGATGGGATGACCTGGCGCGACGCTGTTCGTCCATCTTGCGACGCCTGAGGTACGCCCAGGGCCAGAAGGAGGAATTTGATGGCTGCAAGGCAAGCATGTCAATGTGGCTGACTGAGATGGACCTTCAGCTTACCAACGTCGAACACTTCTCAGAATCAGATATAGCTGTCAAAATTAAACAAATGAGTGTGAGTTGATTCTCTTCATTATTAAATATGTAATTACGTACGTAGTTAAGTCCGAAAGTGTGAGGATTTGAATTTTTTGCAGGAGCTTGTTCAGATTTTTCTAGAAAATGGATTTTGTTCTTACCTAAGAATCATATAACAATACCATCCCAAAATACTATCCATGGGAAGAAAACATCTCGACACACATCTAGAACGAAGTGAATGCAAAACGTAGCAAAACGACCAGCTAATTTGGTACGTTTTTCACGTTTACACAAAAACACATTTATGAAGGGATTAAAAGTAGGTTAGGATAGTCTGTTACAATCCGTTTTAAACCCGCTAGCCTCCTCTGCGCTGATAAAAATGATGTTTATTGTGTTTTTGCGTCACTCGTGCTGCATTTGCCGTAGCTCTGTGCACAAAATTTTTAGGACTCGGGTAACCAAAATGGAGATCTGCTTTTTGGTTACCTGAACCTGAGGCTGTGATTGGTCAATTCCAAAATGGGCGGTGCTTACTGGATCGGTCTATTTCTTCCACAAAAATACCATTTTACACAGGGAAAAAATCATGTGGTCGGATTTTCTTGTCAACTGGTTAGGAAAAATTTGGGTAACTGCAAATGTTGTATTGGGGCTTTAAAAACTGACAATGACCAAGTAAAAATGCAGTGAAAAGGTCAGGAAGTGTCATTACTCAGTTATTTCACTCTTTTCCCAAATGTTCACATTGTCTACACTGTGTATATTTGCTGCAGGCCTTTCACCACGAGATAGATCTTAACCAATCACGACTGCATGAGATTGCAGAGCATGCCCAGGTCCTGATGCAGCGCTCCGACCCAGTGGACAGCGCCCTCATACAGGAAGAGATGGACGAGCTGCAACGGTTCTCAGTCGAGGTGTTTGACACAGTGCAGCGGTTTCAACGCAAACTGGAGAGGCTATCCATGGCACAGGTTGGTTGGTCTATCTACTCACTGTTGGGCTGCTTTTATGCCTGGCTCCCATTGTCACGAAAGTAGAGAAGAAAAAAAATGCATAGATTCGATTTAACATTCACCTTGAATTTGTCTCAGCTTTCTTCTACATTCCTGTCCGTTCGTCTTACATCTGTGTTTTTCTGTGTTCATGTGCCAGACACAAATGTTTTAAACTATTTAAAGGCACAGGCTCGTCAGCAATGTGCGCCCGCCAAATGTGTGCCACGCAATACGCAGCTCCATAGCAAAGGCATGGAGCTGCGTGTTTCGAGCACGAATTTGGCGGGCGCGCATTGCTGACGAGCCTGTGCCTTTAACCATTTGACGGCGGAATTATTTTTGGGCAAGTGTGATTAGCCAGGTCAAGCATGTACTGACTCTTGAGAGTCATTTCTACATTCATTGTATGAATCTTTTTACAAAAAGATCATACTTTGCAACACTCCGAGGCAGCCGCCACGGAGCGAGATTTGCAACAATGACAGGCCGTCCACAGCCGTCAAGTTCACGTTCAAAACATGGTGTGTACAAATTGATGGTGGGCAGGGGATGTGTTTACACGTCAACCGTTGAAGACAGCGGCAAAGCTGATGTTTTAACTCGTTAACCACCCCTGTGACTCTACATTGCCAGAACGTGTTTACACATATTCCGGTGTCAAGTCATTAAAATGTTCGTGTCAAACCGCACAATCGCCTTACATTCCTCTTGCTTTCTTCATTTTCGTATGGCATTTGCCTGATATTCTCCTTGTTTGCCTTGTCTTCACCTTGCCTTTCTGTGCATTCGTCCGTCTTGTGCAACGACGTATTGAGGTGAAAAGGATGCAAACGGGACAGAAGCAAAGCGAATTAGTATTATGTTCCTTTGGTTTTCCCCTTGTTTGCCCCAGTCGTCTTGTTTTCACCCGAAATTTAGGGGCAAAAAATTGCCACTTTCGACTTAGCGTCCCCCAATGTCAAATTTTCTATGTCACTTGTCTATGTCAGTCTCTTTTCACCTTTTGATGACTTGCGCAAAATGATCATGCATTTTTTTTGCAGAAGCTTTCGGCTGCAGCACTAACTTTTCGCCACAGTCTCCAGCAATGTATCGACATTGGAGGCCGCCAACTCGGAAATAAGGCTACTTTTTTTATGGCTTATGTCGCTGATGCACATACTGATGAGTGGTGCAAAGATCTTTTCATCCAACTGTAACCTAAAATGAGAACCAAACTTCCTCTGAAATGACCGACAACTTGGTGCTCTAATTTCAATGAATGATTTTCTATACTTTTATTGAGGGTGGTTATTTTCTGATAACTTGGACCTTTCGTTTTTGAGTCATTGCAAAGTGAAAAAGTGAATATGCATATAATTATGTGAGGTTTGTCCACTTTTAGTTCTTAGGTCTTCACTGCAGAATGAAGTAATTTTGAAACCAAAACTGTGGTGTGATGTCTTTGGTGTCCGATCCTCTCTGTCCACATTTTTTGTTCCACGTTTTGTTTTCGAGTCTGACTCGAATCATTTTTATGCAAATTATTTTCTACTGGACTCGAGTGTCACATCAAAATACTGAACTTGAGCTTCCAAATCTAATGATTCTACAAGATTCAAGTCACTTGTTGTGAAATGACCCGATCAACCTGGTTCAATGACCGGTAACATCCCAGTTTCTTGTGTGTTGTGATTCAATAACCCAGCATAATTTTTGAATGTTCTGCAGGAGTTTTGTCGATAGAGTTGTTAAAAACTTAGCATGGATCAGGTTATAAACAGGAGGCCTGAGGCTAGAAGTTTATAAGCTAGGAATAAATGTCAAGGTATGCATGAACTCTTAATTGCATTACTGTTCTAACAAAAGTTGTGTTGGCTTCCGTCATGCATTAACTTTCTACCTAATGTTTTGCCGTTTTTGGGCAGTTTTTCTAACCTGTGTTCATAGAGCTACAGTTGGGACCAAATACTTGTCATTATTAGCATATTTTTGGACCACTTTTGCATGGATTTGGGCATCTCGTTTACATACTTTGGGGCACTGGTTTAGAATAGTACTATAGCCGGAAATTATAGTCAACATGTCAAGGTGCTGTTTCTCTTCACGATATTGCATGTTACGTTTGAACACAAAATGCACTACACGCACACCGGTCAACTACAAATAATTTAGCAGTAGGTTTCACAACAAACCAAGATGGTTCAACCTTTGTATGAATTTCATTGCGAATCAACTGCCCTTTTCCAACATATATATATATAAATAACACCCATTTGTTGATGGTTTTTTTCCATCCTGCATAAATCCTTTCTTCAGCATGTTATTAACATGTTTCAGTGCAAGATAAAAGGGACATACCGGCTTTGTTGGGTTATTTTGGGCTCGAAATAGACCCATACATGATTCTGAAAGTCTTTCCGAAATAGACTGAAGAGAACCTGAAAAGAAACCACCAAATGTTGCCGTTTTTTAGCATTTTTCAAAAAATCAAGGTCACGTGATTTATCGGAACCAGAATCTGGTTCCGATAAATCACGTGGTTTTGGAGTTAGTTTCAGCCGTAGAAACCAGCGCGAAGTGCGAGTTTCTCTTTTTGTTGGAAAATAATGTCCTACGAACACTATGTACATACCGTATTTGTACACAAATCTGCCAACAGATTTCATAAGAAGGGTTTCTGGGTGAGCGAATCTCTCAGATTTCGTGTCTTCGTTTGCGGCGATAGAAAATATCCGGAAAAAAACCAGCATTTTGGCCTATTGAGGGCGCTAAAGACACCAACAAGTTGCGTTCGAGTTGCTTCCTCGAGTCAGTGCTGACCTGAGGGATCATACAAGGTGTAAAGAGTCAGGGAAAACAAGGAAACGAGGTTAAACACGTGTCGACCCATATTGAACGCCACCTTTATTTAAAAACACATGATACATCGCGACATAATACATCGCGACTTGACATTTTGATAATTGTTTTTTGCATCGACAAATTATTGTCAAGGATGCTAGATCGCTACATTATGTAAACAGTAAGCCGGTGTGTCCCTTTAATTGAAAGATTAGCTTGATTTGTCAATCAGTGTTTTTGCCAATTTACTAACTACCCATGTATACATACGTACATGTACATGTAGATAGGCTTAGTGTTAGGTTTCATTAATTAGGTTAGATTGTCATTTAATTAAACAAAAAGGAGAGATCAGGTTCAAGTATCGTTATTTAGTTATGTTGTACCGTGTGATCTAAGCCCCAGTCTTTATAATCTGTTTGCCATGTTTTATTGAACAATGCTACCCTCCAAATTATATTAGATGTATTATTTGTGAATTGTGATGTCAGTTGCCATGGTAATTGGCTCTAAGCATTGAGTGGTCGGCCAAAGTATCCATTCTCTTAAATAATTTTGTTTCCTCTGATGATGAATTGGTAATCATCAATATCTCCAGACTATTTGCTTTCCAGTGACGTCACGCCTTCCATCCACCATTTTGGGTGTCATTTTTCATGACCTACGTGGCTCGAGTGATTACCGGCAAAAAGAGCAAGAAATGCGCATTGGTTGCACTTACCTCTGTTTTGTTGCGCTATGACTGTTGTATCAAGAAAGATAAAAATGTCTTTCTTCAGGCTAAATCGTGATCAAGTAAAAACACTTTAGTTTTTACAAGCTGAGTACAAGCTCAAAAAATGTGATTGTATCGCAACGCGCGCCTGCGTGCGGCATTCTTGAATGAAAATACGCTGGTGAGTATTTTTTACGCATGTTCATGTGCGTCTATTGGGCGTGTGACCGGTGACACCAAAACATTCCCGGATGTTCTACGTCACGGAAAGCATAGTTCCTTTTCTTCTATTCTCCCTCTTTCTTTGGCATTTCCAAACTCTTGCTTATTTTGTTTCAACCAGAGGAGCAGGAATTCCTCCTGTATTCCATATGATTACCTCACCGTTCATAAGGTGAGTTTGATTGGGCAAGAGGTCAGAGGTCGCAATGGTGATTCCACTTGTCAAGCTGTGTGTATGTCTGTGTTGTGTGGCATGTTTTGTATATTTTCTCTGTTTGTGTGGGTGTTTGTGAGAACCCTTGTAACTATAGCAGCTGTTTTTGTACATAGTGGATGGAACACGTATTTAAACAGGTGATGGTGTTGATAACATTAACTATTTTGTTTAGAAGAAATCATTTGGATAAATTAATACGTCAACTAGTAGGTACTAAAATTGGAAACCCAATTGTCACATGTTAAAGCTTTATGCGTTGTCAAGTTGATAGTCAGCATTGTGTGGCCTGGTGGTAGGTGTTCATAGGGTTTTGCATGCATTCCTTCTTGTACTAGATGTGCCCGGCCCGATTGGCTTTCGAACTTTGGATAATTGGGAAATCATGTTACATTGTAAATCGGGCTAGTCACAGTGATTAATTGATTATGTAGAATTCTGTCGGAAATTGTGAGCTTGCAGATATTTTAGACAAAACTGCTCGTGCATATTGTATTTTATTTCTTGAAATAGTTAGTGCATGCGTCATGATATGTCTAACAGTTTGCAGCATTTTGTTTAATTCGGGCATTTCTCAATAAGAGTGCCACCAAGCGTTTCTGTCGGAGAGGGCACAAACAGTTCAGAATTGATTTGAAAATGAATACCTGATTTAGAAATTGGTTTATTTAGGAAGCCTAAATTAGCGAAGAAAAAAAGATCAATCTCTGCTCTTTTCTCAGGAAATAAACAAAATAATATGCTTCATCACACATCTGGCAATGCTTGTGTCAACGTTTTCCCCCTGATGCACGTGCACGCGTGCACGCACATTGAATGTAGCCTTTCTATGTCAAAAGCTTTAGTGGCGGATGTATTGTGAAATGCGTGTTACCAGTGTGATATGTTTTTCTGTTTTAGACGTAGCTGTTTTGCATTTGATCTCAAACAGTTTTGTTTGTTCATGTATAGCTGATATTCAACTACTGAGCTGCATGGATGTGTTTAATTTCATGAATTCTCTAACACCACTAATCATGCTGGCATTGCTCATAATGACATTTTACATTGCTATTTGATCTGGGCATGAAGTTTAACTGGTGTTCAATTAGCTTCCCCAAGTCACCCTGGGTTTGCACCAATTCGTTCATTTAGGCATGATGTCATTCAAAGGATGGAATTTTCGGTTTTAAAAAATCCGAATATTCAGATTTTAATATCTTGCATTTCTCCCAACACTACATGTAGTTACATGTACAATGCTCCTAGCCGCTTCATGCCATAGAAACTGGGGATGAGTATCAGCCGTATGATACTGACTGAATACTGACAAAAATACGGCCATAATATTGACTAAACGGCCATAATACTGACTAAAAAAATGTACCTGTGATAGATTTGTGATAATTAGTTTTGTTCTTTGTGAACTTCCTGTTAATTTAGCCTTGTGATATTTGCTTTGTATTTTAGTGAAGAAAATTTAAATAGGCTGTGAGCGAAGACTTTGTGTTTGTATTCAATGTTGCCTCGGGAACATACATCATATAATCCCATTTAATCACATTGATAATATTAATTTGTACAAATTAACCTGCTATGGATAATTATTGACAAACTGAAGTACACATTTCTCATTTATTCCTGTGGCCATGCAGTCCCCGTATTGATTTGTGTTTTGCAAACTGATTTGCCAAATGATGCAACAGTAGGAATGTCCATAAAAGCACTGTGTACCGTAGCAAAGCAGCATACAGAAATCTTTAAATTTGTTGCTTGAATATTTTGCAATATGTGGACCAGTATAAAAACATGACAAAGGGAAATTCAACAACAGCATTTTATCTGGGTACGTACATGTATGCACTGGGTAAATATGCACTGTATACTAAATGATTGCTTTTTCCTGAGACATTCTAAAAACTCATAGTGAACCCATGACCTTTCTCTTTTCTTTTTCCAGATTCCCAAAATTCTGCAACTATAAAAAAAAGTGTTCTTGAAATTACGTTTTTGTAGTAAAGTTGGAAATACCACGAAGCACGGTAGCTTTTCCCTCTAAACTTCAACCGTGAAAATTTATTTCATGGAAATTTTAAAAGTTTTCAAATTTTGCATTTTCCCTTAGCAGTACGACATGGCCAGCACTGAATCAGGAGAGGACAGTGAAGATATGACCCCCGAGCACGACAGTCCATCATTAATAAGCTCACGTCGATCCTTGGCAAGTACCACCAGCGCTCGGTCACGGTCAAGTCGGTCCAGCCAGAGAGAACACTTGGCCTTGAGATCAAGAAGTAACTCGCGGTCCGCGTCGCGATCGCCCTCCCCGTCCCCGGTCCACGAGAACTACGCCTCGGGGCGCGTCACGCCAGCCAGTGCTATTTCGCTGGACTGGGACACAACGTTTGATGAATCCAATAATGAACATTTACTCGACACCTCGACCGCGGAGGACACCGATCATTTCAGGAAGGGCAGGGTTGAGAATCAGCACATTCAGCAAGCTGTTGATGATTGTATCATGAAGATGGAAGCTACTGAGAATGCTATCAGGTGTCGGACACCCACTGGACCGGAGATTGAGGATGAAAAGGATGGATATGTAAGTATACATGTATGTGACCCATTCTTGAGAAATAAGCTACATGTCGCTTAGTCTGGGCCCAGTTTTGGTGACCATAACTAAAATGGTCATAACAAAAATATAATGGAAATTCCGGACAGTACCTGGGTACCGACTGGAATTTACAAGTATAACGCAGAATTTTGTATTTTCATATTTTAATGAGCCTGGGGCCGATTTCACAAAGCGCTAAGATGCGTCTTGGGAAGTGTCACTCTTCTTATCATAGGACATTGGTATGGGAATCAGGACGCATTGAACTCATCTTAACATTTGTGAAATCTATCCCTGGTTCCGCCGCTGATTTCTACATGTAGTTATTGTTGCAAAAACTCGGCCAAGGCTGTGGTATATTTCTCTAGAATTTCTCACATACAGTAAAATCTTGATAAGTAAAAATCTTTTGTTAGGGAAACATAAATCTAACTGCCGGTACCGACTGCGGTATCGGTGGTTTTCAGCGGTACCGGCGGTTTTTAGCGGTACCGGTACGCAGCGGTACCGGCGGTTAGATTTGTGTGTCTTCCCTTAACCTTTTGTTAACCCAAAGCAAGATTCCATTTCCATCAAAAGTAGTGCAAACTTATGTGCAAAAATTAACTGAAGTCATAATTTTAGACAACTCTTTTGAGGCTCGATCTATCAAAATTTCACTGTACCACTATTTAGCATAGGCTACAGTGTCTGTTTAAATATGGTACACTGTTTTTCAGATGCCACGACCAAAGAAAATGCAATTAATGCCGTTTAGTATTATGCATATGTTTGGAAACGAAACAAAAGATAAAAAGTAAGAACATAAAAAGTTATAATTTTCGAATTTAATTAATTAAAACATTTTTGGGGCGAGATTATATTTGTTTGTTAAGTAAGGTTGTTTTTGCCCTTACCCGACGTAATTATTAACACTGTATACTCAGTGCTTTCCCGAGACACTATGAAAACTTCATAGCGTACTCGGGTGGGACTCGAACCCACGACCTCCTGCATACATGGCAGACGTCTTAACCACTCGACCACCGAGCTTGCCGGTGTTGAATGGCCGGTTCGAATCATTTCGCAACGGGGATTGCAATAGTCAGAGGTTGATTTTGGACTTGCGTCGTTACGGGCAAAAACAACCTTACTTAACATTCAATTTCCCCGACGCAAGTCCAAAATCAACCTCTGATTATATTTGTTGTTCTAAAATAATGTACGAGTTGTACTTGTTTAGCACTGTCTTTTATTTCGTGAAATAAATGCTGAGCATAAAGGTCTGGTCAAGTTACTGGGCAAGTACAAGTCGGTTTTTAGAAGTTATTATAATTTCTTCCCAGGATTCATTGGTTGATGACTGTCGTTTGAGTGTTGATGTTCTCAAGAGATTAGCCATGAGAATGCCAGAGGAAGACCCAGCGCTCACTGAACAAATTACAGGTCTGTAAAGTGATCTCTTGTATGAATACTGTTGAAAACCATTAAAGTGAAGGGAGATGTAATCCTGATGTAAACACATACTACAGTCACAATAGTAGCCATGAATTTTTTCCAGCCCTGACCAAAGCTAGGGAAAATAGCAGGAATGCTTTGGGTGAGATGCACAGAAGACATGAAATGAGTTTCGTCTGAGATTCAAGTCAGTGCATAAACTGAAGAGAAAAACCTTAATATGCCAACATCCATCATCAAACCAGGCTTTGGACATTTGCTTTCATTGTGTTTCCCAATTCAACAGCCATCTTGAACCGATGGGAGATGCTTCGATCAAACATCCTGGACAAGAATGCTCGCTTGAACCAAAACTACAAGCAGTGGCACCAATTCCGTCTTGATCTCAACAATCTCAACTCCTGGCTGGATGAGGCTGAGACACTACTAGGCACTCAGGAGACTGATTCACCAACTGGTGACCTCGAAGGCATGATCAGGAGACATAGGGTGAGGATTGTGGATGGGATTACAGTGCAAATTACCTACATCTTGGGGTCAGTTTGTGTCAAATTACCCAATGGGTTAAACCTGACCACCTCAGTTTTAAATAAACAATGTATACTTGTTGATTGGTATTACGCGAGATTAACAAGACCTTCAATAAGATAAACCCTTCAATAAGATAACCACCCTCCCAGAGATCACTTAAGATACGACCCAAGCCCTTGCGCGTCTTGCCCCATTTATTACGTATGAATGAGGGATTTTTTTTTTGGACCCAGGATTGCCGGGGTGAATTATTTTAGGAAGTCTGGATGCAGTGAAAAACAACTGTCCATATTTGAATCAAATTTATTCACCCCGGCGGTCCCTGGGTCATCACCGGGTCATTCTCTCGGTACACGTGTGGCTTTTTGAACTGTATATAATAGTACAGCATTTGTCTCAAATATATTTGAACATTTCTTTTTACAGGGAAAAAATGTCTGTTACGTGTGTGACATTTCTGATGTCACATATGTAACAGACAGTTTTTTCCCCTGTAAAAAGGAACTTTCAGATAAATTTGAGACAAAAAGTGCCCCCTGTAAATGACTACCATGCTATATTAATGCAAAAGTATTCAGCAACAGAAACAAATATAATACAGGTCAAAAATGCTACAAAATGTCACACACGTAACGGGGGAATGGCCCTATCCCTAAAAAAAAATAAAAATAATCACTCATTCGTACTGATTACAATTTTGGAACATTGGAAATCCTTTATATTTCAGGAGTTCATCCTAGGCCTGAATGCCCGCAAGGCCATTGCCCTCTCCATCAACCTATGCAGTCAGCAGTTCCTACGCCCAGACAGCAGGTACTCACAGTCCCTACGCGACGAGCTGAACACAATGAACCAGCGTTGGGACCATGTGTGTGGCCGCGCAGCTGATTGGCAGAAGGAACTACAACTAGCCATTATGCAATGTGAGGAGTTCCACCAGACCACGGCTGATCTCATGGTATGGCTGGATGGCATTGAGGCTATGATCGTAAAGAATGAACCCATTGATCTGAGTGCGGATGAGAATAGGCTGCATCATCAGTATAGGATCTTCATGGTGAGTTGGATGTTCTAGGGCAAGGCACTTTGTCATGAATTACATCACTAAGGAGAACTTGAGAGAGTATACCACTGTGCCTTAAAGGCCTATTTATTATTTGCAAGATAACGTTTTTTACAGATTAGTGGAATAAGAGTGTAACATATCTAAGGAAGAATGTTGGTAAACTAGCCTGAAGAAATTTTAGCTGCATAGATGCATCAATGCTTCAGAAAAACCTATATATGGATTTTGTGTACAAGTGAATGATAAAAAAGTCCCGTGCACAATACTTTTTTAGAAAACCACCTTCGGTTGTCAATTTACAGCATGAAATACCATTTTGGACGGAAATAAATTCATGTGGTGTTTGTTACCATTGCTATCAACACTTTATTAAGTAAGGTTTTTCTTGTCAACTCATGAAAAACAAAATTGGTTCATTGCAAATGATGCAATGGGCCTTTAATGCTCAGCTAGTAGAGCATCTCCCCGATAAGGCCCATATGATTTGTTTTCTTATTCCATGGTTTGGTTGTTTCCTTATTCCATGGTTTGGTTGTTTCATTCCAATGACATGTAACTGTGTATGTACATGTGCTGTACATGGTATTTACATGGTAATTACATGTTATTTAATGTTAAAATTATCGTAGCTCAAAAACTGTAAGAGTGCCCATCCCAAATCTTTCTGGAAATGTTCCTTACATCTTAAGCAAACAAATAAAAAAAATTACGCATTTTGACAAATACGCATTTTTGCAAATCAAGGTCAAAGGTTATAAATTCACATAACTTTTTTGTGAGACGAGATACAATTTTGATGTTATTTTATAAAATGAAGGCCATTTCAAGAGCTTTAAAATGTTGTAAAGTTTATCTCTGTAGGTCCATTAATTTTAGAGATATAATTGTCCAAACATAGCATGTCATGCTAATTAGTCCAAAGTTCGTTGACCCATATCTCAACAATTAATTGACCGAATTACACAAAATTTCAGTTCTCGGGGTTTCTCAAGGAGTCCTATCAGCACACTAAATTTCATTTCAATCCGAGATGGTCAGGTCCAAAAGCTCGTTGAGTTGACACGGAATGACCCTATAGTCTCTTGTGAATTGATTTTAAGGAATATTAGTGTGTAAAGTGCATTGGGACTGTGTTATATGCAATATAGAACGGCAAATTATTTTGTAAATGTTGTTATGCAGGATTTATCAAAGAACATGATTAAAATAATTTGATTTTTGTGGAGTCTCCTATCTTGCTTTCGACAGTTGTAAAAAACATTTGGATAGCAGTTTTGGAAACAATGTAACAATCTTAAAAGCCCACTGGATCATTTGCAGATGACTTCAGGGAAGAATATTCAACTAGTCTGCAGAAAGTTTCAGAACACTTTTAAAATTCATGCATGGTTTTTTGTGTTTAGTGAATACTAAACAAATGAGCATGTTCACATTTTTTTAAATCCACCTTCAGGTGTTAAAGGCCCATTGTATCATTTGCAATGACCCAATTTTGTTTTTCATGAGTTGACAAGAAAAACCTTATCAAAGTGTTGATAGCAATGGTAACAAACACCACATTAATTTATTTCTGTCAAAAATGGTATTACATATTTCTAAAAAAGCCCCGTGCATGGGACTTTTTTAACATTCACTTGTACACAAAATCCATATATAGATTTTCAAGGTTTTCTGAAGCATTGATGCATCTAAGTAGCTAACATTTCTTCAGGCTAGTTTACCAACATTCTTCCTCAGAAATGTACACTCTTATTCCACGAATCTGCAAAAAGTTGTATCTTGCGAATGATACAGAGGGTCTTTAGGTTCTGGCAAAAACGTACCCTTTTGGACAGAAAAAAACATGTGGCATTTGTTCCCATTACTATCAACAGGAACAGTTTTTCTCATCAACTCATGAAGAAAATGTTTAGGTCATTGCAAGTGATTCAATGGGCCTTTTTAAGCAAGGCTCATAACCAAATTTATAGAAATGACTGTGTACATAATCGGGCTGTTTAGACGTCAGTAAACAAGAGCTGACTACAGTCCAACTTTTATTTACCATTTCTTAAAGAAATTCAAGCGAGAACTTGAGTCTTCCCAGCCCAAAGTGACTTCACTGAAGGAGACTGCAGATCAACTCCTAGTTGACGTGGAGTCCGAGGACTGCAAGGCAACACGCGATAAGCTGCATCTCATCGCACGCAAGATCACTGTACTGTTAAGGAGATGTGAGGAGAACCTGGAGCTACTGGAGACTACCATAGATCCTACACAGTTTGAGATTGATAAGGTATGGGGAGGGTTAAATGATAGAGTTGTATACCGAGCAACACAAAACAAAACAAAACAAAACCTAACAATTTCTAAACTTTTTGATTAAAAACCAAAACAAATGCAGTCAATCTGGCAGAGGGAAATTTCAGCACACAGAAGCTTTTCATGTGTAACTAAGTTAATTTTAAAAAATAATTTTTGAAATTTTAATTAAACTTGTTTCTGACGACAATTTGCATTTCTGTTGTTGCTTAGTATTGACCCCTTTCGAACATGTGCGATTACGCCATTTTGGGAGTCAAATTATGCTGAGTCATTGTGTAAGCGATGTGCGTGCGCGCTGTGTGTGTCTCTGGTAGGCGCACCGCGGTTTAATTCACCAATGGGAGCCTCAGTATAGCGCGTTACGCGCGCTATGGACACGCACAACGCGCACGCACATTGCTTCCACAACGACGCGGCATTGTTTGACTCCCAAAATGACGTCATTGGCATGAGCTCAATAGACTACTAAAGTGAGACATCGGTTGCCAGGGTAATTGGGTCCAAACATTCACTGGTAATCTGAAATGTCAATTGCTAAAGTAATGAGTTTGGATGGGAAATCTGGATACATGTAGTGAAAAACGACTTGGCTTCACCGGGATTCGAACCGTGAACCTTTTTCTTAACGTGCAGATGCCCACATTTCTAATCTTGTAATGTTTCAGCCTGAGGACTCCAGTCTTATTGCCCAGCGAGCAGCATTCCCATTACAAGCCATGGGTGATATGATGGGTGAGTTTGGTAGCACACCGATGCTTCGCTCAGGGGCACCCGTCTACACCATGAGGCATTATGCTGATGCTGCTACTAACACGGTGCCAGAGGATGAGGTGGATGCAGCAGGCATAGCGTGAGTACAGGATTCGGTTAATGATAATGATAATGATAATATATGGATTTATACCGCGCACTTATCCGGGGAAATCCCGATCAAGGCGCCTTCATTATCATCACCCTGATCATAGGGCTCCATTAAATCACTCCATATACCATCTCAGCTCCCTAGGGAGTATACAGCCCCGGCTGCCTTAGGCGCCCAACAGCTAATCAAACACATCAACCTTCGCTACCCTCTCAGGTACCCATTTTGCTCCTGGGTGGAGAGAAGCAATGCGTGGCAAAGTACCTTGCTCAAGGGTTAACCTGGATGTCTTAGCGAACAAAATGTGAATGTCTTTAAACACACACATGCGTCAAATGTCAAGCGTCGAGCATCGCGTATGCCGTGCAAAGTTAACATTTAGAAATATGTCTATTTCTTGAAGTGCCAAGTTAACATTTGGGTCTTTCTATAAATTAGGGGTCCAATGTTGGTGTCCCCCGTTACATTTTACATCTTGTTTTTGTAAATTCAGGACACATTCTTTAAATACTTTCCATCTCAAAGAGAGTGTACATAAAGTACAATTCATACAAAATGGTTTAAAAGCCATTTTAATGATTTTTGTACGA
The DNA here is from genome assembly GCA_037783545.1 of Henricia sp. BOLD:AAB3569. Classification (NCBI taxonomy): domain Eukaryota; kingdom Metazoa; phylum Echinodermata; class Asteroidea; order Spinulosida; family Echinasteridae; genus Henricia; species Henricia sp. BOLD:AAB3569. The sequence goes on from JBBELK010000217.1 coordinate 1,484,858, forward strand.
AAAATAACACATATCAGGTGTAACGGGGGACACCAAATGTCACACTTTTGGACCCCTAATTTATAGAAAGACCCATTTCATCCCGGAATAGAGATATATTTTAAATAGAGATATACCTCTGTTAGAAATGTAAATATGTCTATTTCAAGATGAAACGTTAACTTGGCACGTCCAGAAATAGAGATATCTTTAAACGCAAACTTTGCACGCCATACGTGATGCTGGTGTGTTCACGCATATACATGTAACTCTACTTTTAGAATGGTAATCACTTATTTTTGTCGAGGACAAACATTTGTTAGGCAGTATTTTTTCCTAAACAGTGCCATGAAATTGGCCCCTGATTTCCACTGCCAAATTTGTGGCTCTTGGTTTTAGTGGCTATGAAAGATTCATGAGCTCATGAATATTTAAATAAGGCTGCTCGAATAAAACCAACACATGAAGTGGGATAGAAATCTCAATAGGGCTTGGGAATGTGATGTCATGCAACGTCACAATGCAGTGGTTTCCGCCATGTTTGTTACCAGTAACGTGCACGATGTACGTTCAGCTTGTTTTGTTCTCACGTGTGCAGGACGCGCGCCGCGACATGTGGAATTTAATTACTTGGTCGTTGTTTGTGTGATAGGAATCGCGCGGGCGCCACACGCATATGGGTCCCCGTTACATCTGACATCTTGTAAAATGTTGTATTTTGTAAATTCAGGACATATTCTTTAAATGCCTTCTATTTCAAAGAGTGATTACATAAAATACAATTCATAAAAATATGGTTTGAAGGCATTTTTAATGATACTTGTATGCCAAATAGCAGTATGTCAGGTGTAACGGGGACAGAAAAATGTCACACGTTGGACCCCAAATTTATAGAATGACCCATATCCAAACTTGACGAGGCTGCACGCCAGTTCGCACAGCAACCACTCACTACCTTGAAGTATGGCGGCCGAGAATGACGTCAATAATGGCGTCATGACGTTGTTTCACAAGCCCTACAACAGTAACATGAAACTTTGAAATCATGAATTTGTTCAAAAAGCTACGGCTGTTTTTAGTACCATTTTATTGGAATGATCAGCACATGAAAGTTTTGCAGAATAGTAGAAATGTGACCTATGATGCCAAGATAATCACTACTACAAGAAAATGTAACCTTTCCTTTTCCCCATTGCCTACAGAGCCCTAGCTACCACCCCAACCCGCCGTCGCCGATCACCCTTCATCTCCCGAGCACTCCGGGCAGCATTACCCCTCCACCTACTTATGCTACTCTTGCTAGGCGTGGCGTGTCTCATCCCCATGACGGAGGAAGACTACAGTTGTACGTTAACCAATAACTTTGCCCGATCATTGCAGCCTATGTTGAGATTCACCGACGGTCCGCCGCCGACATGAGCCGAGTGTCAAAACCCTTCAAAATTGTGCAATTTTTAAAAAAACTGTTTTTAACGTATGGGTTTGCGCTCATTGCTTTCCACAAGGATGCTTTTTCTTCTGTGTTTTTAGAGCCGAAAATGTTTTTACTTTTACAGAATCTGGGTTTGACAGTTTTTAACTATGACAAATATTGAAATGTTACCTCTTGTGTGAGATGTTTTGCATCATTTTTATCAGCTGGAAGTATTTTTAATGAAACTGGATTTTCCATTTTTAGCTCAAGCCACATTATGAAAAATTTGAACAGTGAGCCTTGTTTGGAGTTGTATCCAGGCAAATAATTGTTTACCTCAATCCCAAGAAAAGAATCCCTCCAGAATCATGAAACAATTTTTTTGAGTAGAGCTGCTGGTGCTAAGCACTGCCATAGTATGCACTGGCAGAATGTGCTAAAAAAACAAAAAGCAGTCAAAATTTTCTAACTATTTATTCAAATTATTTGGGTGAAGCTTCCCTTCACAAAGTAAAACTGTATTCTGAAATAAGCTATTCAGAGCAACATGGTATTCCAAATACTCTCGATCACTGAACGTGAATTTGATTTTTTTTAAATAAAAATGCCATCTTATGTAGCGCACATATCTATCCTGTGGGATACTCATGGCGCTTTACACATTATCATGAATCATTTAAACATGAATCATGTTTAAATGTTTTTATTTTCTTAGGAACGTCTTTCATTTTCTTTTTGTGTAATTCAGTGGTTCCTTTTTACAAACATCCTGACATGCATTTAGTGGTTCGTAATTCCCACTGTAGGACTTAAAATCGGATGTACAGGACTATCTTTTCCTACCATGTAAATTTTGTGTGTGAAATGAACTCCCGGAATTTAGTTTGATGTGATGTTGGAATGACTTCAAGTGCTTTTGATTGAGTTTGGGTGGTCTGTTCTTGACACGCGAACGACGGGAACATGACCACCCATCACACAACACCTATCCACTGAGAACTAGTTACCTGTGTCAAGAACAGAACGCCCGAACTCGACCTTTGTTTCTTTGAAAAGCTGTAACTTTTAAAGTATAGCAAAATGTTTCCTCAGCTTTTCTGCTATGAAAACTTTCAACACCAAATGCATATTCTTTCATGAGTGAAGTTTGCTGTACTTTCATTTTGATCAGTATAATCATTTTACTGCAACCAGAACAGCTTAGAACCCATTATGTATAGTAACTTCCTGGTAATTCTTCCACTTGAGTACTTGACAAGTAACTACTCGCGGTTGGTTGCAGAAATTATCGCAGCTGATTTCATAAAACCTTTATACACAACTGCGTTAGCCCGCTTTTGCAACTTTTTATTTGTTATTGCGTAAGCTGTGCACTTTTTTGTGAAATCGACTGCAGGATTCAGAAAAAATAATTACAGCATTTTTGTTGTCTCTGAAAACGATCATTACTTGCAAGTGATGTTACTATTTTGCACCACTAGTAACTGATTAGTTAATCATGTACAATTACTATTTGAGAGTAAACAATTAAGCAAGCATGTAATTCAAAACAAATACTTTCAATAACTAATTCGGATGCCAAATTTTCAAAACATGAATTCAAATTTTACCATAGCCCTAGCTATTTTTCAAACAGATATTGTCCATTTTTTAATGTGTGCTGTGTTATGCATGCTCCAAACAAATATCCTTGCCAAAAATATTCCACTGTTATTCTTGATATTTTATCCTTAAGGTTTGAAATCATGAATATTTTATTGCCGTGATATTTCAATATTTTTGTACAGGTATGGTATTCATTTTCTTAATAGTGTACGCAGTGAATGGCCTAATTTATTTGTACAATTTGAGCGTGATGAAAAGTGTTTTGATTTTGAATGGCAAATTACGGCATCAAATTATTTTTGATTTTTAATTATTTTATCAGTGAGAGTGAAACAGCAAGTTCTTAATACAGAGTGTAGTGCAAGTTCTTTTCAAACAGTGTGTAGAATATTATTAAAATACGTACAGTAGTATTGAGAATGTAGCTATTTTTGTATAATGGTGTATTCAAAGATTTTTGGAGATGTACATAATAATGTTGCCATGTTGTATGGTGTGAACAGTACAATAAATTGAGCTGTATCAAATGTTGTGAAAAGGCTGGTTCTGTAGTATGTTTATTACTTTGCATAGCCAAACAAAATTTTTAGTTTTATAAAATAAGGCCGTGACTATTCCTTGTTTATAAGAAAAACTACAAATTAGTCAACCAACTTTGTTTTAGATATTATTGCATAATAAATTGAAATTGCCTGACAAAATAAAGTAATAAATGCCATTTCTTAATTAATTGCATTAAGCTAAAATAATATGCAGCATTAAAACAAACAATTATATTTTCCCAATAAAGCCTAGCGTACATCAACTGGAAGTAACTAGTGGCAACTGGCATTTCCGGCAAATAGAAGCAACTCGCGGCAACAGATCAGTTGCTTAAAAAGGTTGATGTACATGTATGCACACTTGCAACTACAGGCAACTGGAAAAATCCCAGTTGCCACGAGTTGCTCATGTACTTTCTGGCAACTACATTGTAGTTGCAGTCAGTTGCGTCAATGTACACGTACTTGCAACTATCACGTGCGTGCGCATCAATGGCAACTGCAAGCAACAGTTACTTCCAGTTGCACAGTCAATGTACTATAGACTTTACTGAGTTGCCGGTCGATGTGTGTGCTATGGAAATGTAGACATAGTTGGATGCTCCCAGTTGCCGCTAGTTGTGCAACTAATCAGTTGCCGTCGATGTGCGCACTATGCACACAGACAGCAACTGATCAGTTGAGTTGCTTCCAGTTGCAAGGTCTTTAGGCATTCAGTGTGAATAAAGAATCTGCCCACTCAACCATTAAATTAACATCATTAAAAGGCAGTATACATGATAGGTTTTTGCTAGAAGTTATACAAACAAACATATGCATCTGAATGGTGTAGATTAAAAAGGAAAGCACATCCGTCATTATGCCAAATTCAATTTCGTAAAAGTTAAATAACATGTCTAGCAGACCCAATGTCACAAGCCCAGAAAATTGGTACAGAAGAAATTTACAATGCTTCACAAAAATGATGTGAAATTTTACTGCACCGTGGTAGCTAATTTGCAAAATATTGGCCGTTTTTTTGTATAAAGCTTATCAAAACAACTTTTTCAAACGTTTGTAATCGTGGATCTTACAAGGAGGAAAAAACAGAAAACAAGGCCATTATTGTGATACATGTACGCCAGTGCAGCAAAACCCGATTTGTAAATGTTTTTGTTGTCCAATAATAACCTAAAATGTGACAGAATTGCACTTTATTTTTCTCTAAAACTACTGAAAACTTTTGTCTAATTTTAGTGAATGATTACATGTCTACGGTGGTTATTTGTGATAACTTGGACTTTTGTTACTTATTGCGCATACTACCCTATAACCTTTTTTATAAACCCAATTTCCATTTCTTTATTCTGATTATTATACACAGATTCATTTTAAGTGCATATATAGGTATTTTACTCCACAAAATTAAATTAATTCTTTACAAATAGAAAATTGCATATTATATATATTTATAAATGAAATGATATACATACTTGAACGATTTCACAATATAAATTTCACCTCCAATACAAAAGCAGATAGATTAATCCTCGTTACTCTATACAAAAGACAAATTCCCCAAACGGGTATAAAAAGATTTTCAATATAGTTTGAGATATTTCAATTCATTTGAAATGATTTTATTATAGAAGGCAAATCAGATTTTATCATCTTGGAATGTTTTCACTCATACCCAGTGCCCTCTGAAATAGTGTATGCTCATTTCACATTACCATTTTCAACCCAGGGTGACAGTTTCTATCTGGGCCGAAAAATATCAACTCTGGTCCAGAGCATGGTAGCCGAGTTGAAACCAATGACAGGGTTGGCACAGGGATGAACATTTTCAAGTGTGATGAAACGTCGCTTTTTTTTAAATCCAGTGTCAACCCTGAAATGTATTATATTGGTAAAATCCGTTCCACGCTCTCAAAGCTTATGATTACTTCCAGATTATCTGAACCACATGCAGGTCATTCAAGCTAAACTACTCAAAATGCCATGGGTTTCCTTCTCTCAAAATTTTGCAAAATGCATTAGCCTTTACCTGCACCCTAGGCCAAATTTCATAAAACCTGTAAGCACACATTTTCTACTCAAGCTAAATTTTTTAAAAAGAAATTGACATTGAAGGGGTCAAAGACACAGCAATAGGTAAAGCCTAGCGTACATCGACATTGCAACTGGAAGCAACAAGTGGCAACTGATCAGTTGCTTAAAAAGGTTGATGTGCGCGTATTTACAACTACTGGCAACTGGAAAAATTCCAGTTGCTGCAAGTTGCTCATGTTCTACTTTCTGGCAACTAGTTGTACCCAGTTGCGGTCATCAGTTACATCTATGTACACGTAGTTGCAACTAGTTGCTGTCAGTTGCACGAGTGTTTCTGAATATGTGCACGCACATCAACAGCAACTGCAAGCAACAGTTGCTTCCTGTTCCAAGGTCAATGTGCGCGCTCTTAAATCTGGATGTTCCCAGTTGCCGCTAGTTGCGCAACTAAGTTGCTGTCAATGTGCGCGCTACGCACACAGTTGCGATGTACGCTAGGCATAAGAGTTTTCTGTGGCAGTGATCACCAAGCCATAATGAATACACTACTAATGATAGTTTCTGAAAATTTTCAGACACTTGGTTGAGGCAGACGATCAACACACGAAAAAACATAAAATGAAGCAATCGATAATGTTGCGAGCACTTCGATTGTGTGCTAAGCATAATCTTGCCTTGTGTAATACGTTCGAGTTCAAGCAAATTTCTGTACTATGCTTAATGCAAACAATTTGCTTAAACAGTTTCTTGAAATTGGGCACTGTTTAGAGAGCATTGGGTACGAGCGATTGGAATGTTTGAACAATTTTAAGCTGCAAGAGATATTTCGTCCACACACCTTCATCATATTACTCATCTTCGCACAAGTCCTACAGAGGTACATGTACATTTAAATAATAAATACAATATATTCCTTTTTCTTTCTGATGAATCCATTAAGCTTTGTCATAATCATGTGGCGTTTTCCCCACAAGTGGCGTTTTCCCCACAATTGCCGTCAATAATTTCATTAATGTTTTTCTTGTCAACTCATGAAGTAAAATTATCGGTCAGCCAAGCCAAGGCCTTTAAAGACATTAACAACAAAAATAGTCACATTAATAAATTCTACACTGTTGCTTTGGTTTGAAGATTCTGATCTTTGAATTTCAGGAATTTGATGAATAATAATTAGCTTATGAATACAACACGTTTAAATTTTTCGTCGATATATTGACATGGACTTCGCTAAAACACTACAAATATCTGAACTTTACGTTTTTGATATGTTGATCACAGTCAAACAGACTGAGAAATAGAATGAAGAAAAGTACTTTTTATACGCATCTTGCTGAATACTTGTGGGTAAACCTTGCGTTTTAATCATGAAATGAGAAAAGGGTTATTTCAGGCACTTACATGTATGGTGTTTTCATAAGTTCTCCAATGACAAGAGATTAGTGTTAATTACCACGATGAATATACATGTAGCCGCCCTCAGGTTAACTTTGCGACGACACAGAACAGTCGGCGACTCGCTATTTAAGGACTAAACTGAGCTATGCCTGTCGGCATCAAACTAGTTGGCGATTGTTTTAAGACTCATATTTAGCTCTGACGACAAGACAATCAGCATCAGACAGTGCTAAATAAAATCAAACAATCCAACTAGAGTAGAACAAGCCCGGGTGGTCACTCTGTATGCTGGCGTTCCAAATTTTGCAAGATACATGTAGGTTTTTTTTTTTTGGCTTCGAAAGTGGGCCCACGTGGAATCGTGAATGAGCCAGTAAGTCTCCCTTCAGAATGCACGCTCCCCCAATGGACCCTCTCCCGTTTTCTTTTCTAAATGAAGAGCTATATATGATGTAGATATTGCCGTGAATGAGACGTCCGGATACCACTTTAAGAATTAAAAATGCTGTCAAGATATTCTTTGATTAGTTTCCCGCACCGTTTTTGTGATCAAATTCAAATTTTGCAGGTTACGGGGTTGTTATTTGCCTTCATAAGCAGGCACGTGTGCCCCCAAAAGTGAGAATGCACATGGGTTAAAGTTCATTGGAGAGTGACCCCACTGAGATAACACGTTGGAACATGATTCTGACAGTCTCCGCCAACTTGAATGAAACTATCCAGTTTCAGGGGCGCGTATAATAGCGCAATACGTATGCATACTGACAATACCTTCAACGGTGAAGGTATAGGAAAATACCCAATACCAGCGTACGTATTGTGCTATTGAACGCGCCCCAGGTATTCTTCAGCCAATCATTTTGTGGAAAAATCAATCCGTATATTTTGAAGGATATCGTCAAAAAACCACCGATGTTTTGTAAACTAATTTATCTGGTTCCATAAAACAGTGCAGTAATTATACCAACCGTTTTGCTTCCACATCCAAATTGGAGATTGCAAATTTCCTGTTTCTTCCCATGGATAGTAATTTAAACGAAATTCATTTTCTGGACAAATCTGAACACGCTGCTTTAATGCACAACGTAGTGTTTCATGTCTTGACAATTTAAACAACAGCATCATTTGTCTCACCATCTTCGCGACCAGCCTGCGACTGTGCACCAATCACGCCTGCAGTACCAATAATGACACTGCTAGTATCCGGAGTGCTCCTGGCGAGATCAGGCTGACTAGACAGCGCCGTCATTATATAAGGGTTGGGACTGACCGGTAAACTCTGCATTCTATTCAGCATCGGTAGAGAAGCATTAGGGGGTGATGTGTGAGGGGCTTGGGACTGTGGTGCGCCCATCTCAAAACTGCTGTGGCGGGAAAATGTCGGAAGTCTGAATCGGTTGAGAATTCTTGGGGAGAAGGATGTAGGGGATTGTTCGTCGCCTCCACGGGGGCTGTTTGGTTGAGATTCTGGGTCTGGTGTTTGTTCCTCTGTTGGGTTACTGCAGCACGCATCATCACGATCCGCTGCTAAAGTTCCATTGGGGACTGAATCGTGTGCAGAATGCTGAACTGGTTTGTTAGGTTTGCGCGATTGCGACATCCTTGAATTCTGAAGCGTTTTGAATGACGTATCATCAGTTTTCAAGTCCTGGACATTGTCTGGATTTGAATTTTGAAACGGATTTTTAGGCAATTTGCTGAAATCCAGTTTGGGTAAGTGTTTTGACGGTGATGGTTTTATGAAAGACGTTTCAGCGACGACTTCCAGTTCTCCTTTATCCAAGAGATTTGTAACTTCGAATGCATTTTTATCCTGATTTATAGGTGGGTCAAATGCGGTATCCGAGTCTGGGCACATCCATCTGCCTTTCTGCTTGTTTTTCAATTTATTGACTGATTCACAGTCTGGTTCGTAGCTTGGGGTGCCTCCATGAGCCCCAAGACACCCCGCGGAATTGTTGACATTCCCGTCATCCAATAAGAGATGGTCTTTCATTCGTCCTCCCAGGATCCAATCAGGAGTGAGGTACGCATCACCATCTTCATCATCTGGAATAAACACCCCCATTTCAGGAGTGGCATGTGCCCCACTTGTAGTGTGGGCGGGTGCGGCACTGGATCGGTGCACTTTAAGGACGGGGGAGGTCTTGGAATTACGGGGCCTCATGACGGAGGGGTGTCTTTCATCGAGCAGGTCTTGAGGTAGGGGAGCATTCATAATTTCAGCATTCTAAAAAGAAAATTATAATTTCTTGGATATTAAGGTCCAAGAAATCCTTACATATGCAGCACGATATGGGGACTTAAAGGAACACACCTTCTTTGTTGGGCTATTTTGGGCTCGAAATAGACCCATACATTATTCTGAAGCGCATTCGAGAGTAAACTAGATATATCCTGAAAAGACGCCGTCAAATTTGGCCGTTTTTGAGCACTTTTGAAAAATCCAAGGTCACGTGACTTTTCGGAACCAAATTCTGGTTCCGAAAAGTCACGTGGTCTTGTGAGTTAGTTGTATTTCCAGCCGTATAAAAGTTTGTTACTGCAGAACTGCACCAAATTCAACTCTGATTTCCCCCCAATATTTATAAGTAATTGACAAAAGAGAGACTATTTATACAGGTATGAAACAAAGTTAAACATAAGTAAGAAAATTCGAACATAATTGTTTGTTTCGAGAGTCCGGAGAACGGGAGCGAGCGCGTGCTACGGCAGGCTACCGTGGAGTGTAGAAATTTGCCCCGCGCAGCATGCACGGCAAAGTGCACACACGCGTACGTAGGCGTGTTGCTTCGGTGCACGTACGTTCGTGAAGAAAAAAACATGATGCCAACTCCTCAACAAGAAAACGGAAATTCCTATTCGGTCGTCCGGGCTGTCCAGTGAAATCGTGAGCAGAAAATTGGAGATATCCTGAGCAGGAGAAGAGCGAATCGTTTGTGACAAAGTCGTGAGGCTCTCGCGTAGTTGCAACGGCTGGTAAAGCGTATAATCCCGGCTTTTGACCGTTTTTGTTATTTTTGCACTTCTTTAGTAAATTACGGGATATTTTGATGAAATTGTTTTTGCAACGACCATCAAAAAAGTATTGTCAATGCTGCTACATCACTAAATCATGTAAACAGTAGGCAGGTGTGTACCTTTAATGTGTAAAAAAACAGAGCCACAATACCACAGTAGTCAGAGGGCGGGTTTCGTTCACATGAGGGTGCCCTTAGGTTGTAGAAAAAAGTGTAGACACATTTATTTTCAATCATTGTTTTCTTACAAAAAGATATCATCTCGGATGGAATCACTGCATTGAACAGTTGGAACCACTTCTATCTTTCATTTGAGTAAGGTTGTTTTTTTCTTCGGTCAAATGGTTGATTAGAATTTTGGGCCCATCCTGTATATTGTTTTTAATAGGCCGTATTCCTGAATGCGTGAGAGCGCTCGAACTAGGTGATTTTGGGGAAAATTGCCATAGCCACAGTGGAAAATGAGGGGAATCACACGTCCGTACGTAGGGGAAAGTTGCGTACGCGAAAGTTGCGTACGCAGAGTGCGGGCCGGTAGCGTGGGCAGATATTTCCATGAAAAACAAATGTAGCGCATTGTGTGTTCGAACATAACGCACAATGGGCGCGGGCCGCTTGACAGCGCCCTCACGCGTTCAGGAATACAGCCTATACCTGAAGGCAGCCAGCAATGTACTCCATAATGTGACTGAAGTTTGGTCTCTCATCTGGGTCCTGTTTCCAGCAATGGTACATCAACTCTTGTCTGTAACACAACATGGTGCAACAGTTAAGTTAATGTGTTAGAAACTTAAACAATGTTCACACTGTGAGTAAGTTTGATTGATGACTGGAGTTAATCACTGGTTAAAGGTCATCCTGGCAAGACACATGCACAACGTTCAAGTGTGAATGCCTATGGTTATTCAATAGGTTCCATGCAAAATGCTGCACCAACTCAATGATAGATGGATACCAGTGACCGGCGCAACCGTGTTGTATGGGCTGGTTGCAAATGGTTGATTAGGCGCAACTATCGTTGACTACAGTGTGTTCGGGTGAAAAACTACATGTATAATTAACTATAGACCTTTATCACGGTGCGTCCATCTTTGTCTTGTTCCCCTTAGTACGTGTCGGGTACGATCAGTTCATCTGCGCGACCGCGCGATAGCTTGTGTAATCACTGTCCGCGCTGCACGCTCTCTTGATCGCGCAACGCCTGTGCCATTGTGATGCACACAATGAACAATTTCAAAACGGGACCAAACTATTTTTTTCTGCAAGCCTCGCTTTGGTTACGTTCATTTAAATAGGAGAAAAGGGAAGATGGCCGCACCGTGATAAAGGTCTATAGTCATCAATCAAACTTGCCCAAGGGAATGGAATGGAATGATAAAATATGACAATGACAAAATATGATAAAGTCGACAAGAAGAAAACAATTCTTTCAACTATAAAATATAAATCAAGCTTTACAAACATCTGGAGTTTATTTCACAATGACGTGCGATGCGTCGTAAGTACCAAATCTGTCGCAACTCGCCGAACTCTTTGTAAGTTTGCCATGGATTCGGCGAATTGCGGTGGATTTGGTACTTACGAGGCGTCGCAAATCTTTGTGAAATCGACCCCTAGTCTGAAAGTCGGCAAAAGACGGAAGGTTTTAATCCCACTGTGGATCCTGGGTCGTGACCTTTGAAACTGTAAGACCTAAAATTACTCAGGGTGGATTCACATTGAACATTTCCGCTTGTAAATTTGACACTTTGGGGGGAGGGGGGGGGGGGGGGGGGGGGGGGGGAAGTGGCGTGGAGGGAATTTGGAGTAAAACGACGCACTCGAAATCACAAAATCACAAAAAAACACTTTCCGCCCAAGATGATTCAGTGCGTCGGTCCACTCCAAATTCCCTCTATGCCACTTTTTTCCTGAAACGGTCACATTTACGCGCAAAAAGGCTTGGTGTGATTCCACTCTTACATGGGTTTAGGGCAGTTCCGTGGAGCATTCATTCGCTGACCCTGGGTGGTGAAGTGTATGACCTCCTGGTTGCTAAGGCCTGGATATGGCATGTAGCCAAGTGACATGATCTCCCATAGCAATACTCCAAAGGACCTAACAGGCGAATACAAACAAATGTGATTGAGATTTAGGCGACAGCACAAAAACTTCTGAAAAAAAGACTGTCAAAATGATTAAAAATGTCTAGTCAATGGAAACCACTGCTACTTTCAATGATGATGCACAAAGTATGTACAAATGCCAACATTAGTTTCTTGCATGTTTCACATGAATAGCATCTGGTGTGTACTTCTTTTCACATGCACATTTAGTATCCAAATGACCAGACTATATTGTTGTTGCTATGTAATGTGACTAGGGGCACACGACAGAATCAATACTGTGTTCATGGTACGAGAGAATGGCATAAGGGTCATTCTATAAATTTGGGGTCCAACGTGTGACATTTTTCTGTCCCCGTTACACCTGACATACTGCTATTTGCCATACAAGTATCATTAAAAATGCCTTCAAACCATATTTTTATGAATTGTATTTTATGTAATCACTCTTTGAAATAGAAGGCATTTAAAAAATATGTCCTGAATTTACAAAATACAACATTTTACAAGATGTCAGATGTAACAGGGACAGAAAAAGTGGACCCCAAATTTATAGAATGACCCATAAGGCAACCAGACTGTTGGTTGCTGGGCTCTGGCTTGCACCACACAGCAACAACATGTAGAATATGTGGACTTCTAAACTGCATGTATGAGAATAGACTACCAATTTGTGCATCATCCCATAAATTTTGCCCTAAAATCATGAAATTCTGCCTCTGCTTGAAAAGACTGAATTTTATTTTCAACATATTTATCGTGTATTCTGGTGGAATTATGTTAAGACAACAAAACCACAACGTCCCTCAATTAAACTTTGAAGGAATCCGCGCAACAATCCATCTGAAGGAGACAAATTAAAAAATGTACTGTTTATGCCCAAAGTCTGCTTAAAGTCTCACCAAACATCTGTTTTTGAAGTAAATATCCCATCTAGGAATGCCTCTGGTGGCATCCATTTGACTGGCAGCATGGCCTGGCCTCCCTTCCTGTAATAGTCAGCTCTGAAAAAAGAAAAGCAAAAAGCATGGCAACTAAATGAGGCCTGTAGTAATACACACCTGAACAGTCTGGTGCATTGTACTCAAGACCCGTTAGTACAGGTTGTGGGTTCAAATCCAGTCCATGCCATGGTAGTGTGCCTTTGGGTGAGACACTTTGCCGCAAATGGCAAATGGGTACTTGTAATAAGGGTCATGAAGGTCAGTTGTTTGATTAGCTAATGAGCACCTAACAGGCAGCCAGGGCTGCATACTCTCCAAGGAGTTGAAATGCCAGGAATGATGTAAATAGATCCAATGACCAAAAACGATGATGCGAGCATCATAAGTGCCTTGCTTGGTCATTTGTGCGGGATATATACAGTTGAAGTTTACATACATGTACACCACTACCATCATCACCCAAAATGGTTAACAGAACTACCCGATCCATTGCAAGGTGTGCAAGCTATATTTTAAGTACTGCAAGCACGTGAGGAATTACACAAAATGACGACTTTAGTAAAGACTGTTACAAAAATGGTGACAACGCAAGTTTAAGCACACCAGGTTTAACACAGTTGTATATAAACTTCTGACTACAACTTTATATTTAAATTAGTTTATGGAACTTCAATTCACAGCTGTTCGGCTGAAATGCAAGAAGCTTTGATACAAGACTGTGTCTACCACCTGTGTGGGTGGCGCCATTAGCAGCCGAGACACTTGGTAATCCCCTTACTCTTCACAAAAGAGTGCTATAATATTAATATTGTCCATAATATTGTTCTCTCAACCCATTTTTGGATGCTTGCTACAACTGTTAGAACAGCATCCAATGGACACAGACCATACAAAAAGGAAAAAAAAGCATTTACCTATAGATGTCCCTTGCCATGCCAAAGTCTCCAATCTTGGCTGTACGGCCCTTCTCCTTACTGCTTAGCAGTATATTCCTGGCAGCTATGTCCCTGTGGATGAACCGTCGTGACTCCAGGTATTCACAGCCTTTGGTTACATCATAGGCTGCTAGGAGGAGGTCAGACATGTCCAGTGGGGATGGCTGGCCCTGTGTAAGAAATTGTTTTCCCATAAAATTGGGACATAGTTTCTCTTATTTAATAACACTTCATGTGAAGTTGTTTACTCTTAATAGTTTATCTGTTTACAGTTTTTGTCATCTCTGTACATATAGGCCTGGGGCAGTATTCACAAAACGACTTAAGTCGTGAAATTTAAGCGCCCTGCTTAAATTCTAGACTTAAGTCAAATCATAAAGTTAAGTGGTATTCACAGCGCGTTTTCTTTTAGTGGCCCGCTTATTTCTGAGACTTAAACTTAAGTGTGGTCTGACCTGTCTTAAGTGCATTTAACGCTGGGTCAACCGTCTGCAATTGCATTGTTTTTCTGCCCAGTGTGTTATCGAAAAACGGCTATTATGATTGATTAGAGGAACGCCTAAACAATTTAGACATTGGGAGATTACAAAAGATTTCAATTTCTATTCTTACTGACCTTAAAAAACCTTCGTTTTCCATCTTTGTTCGCCACTGACCATTGACTACCGCATAGCAAAACGTACGTCGTCTACTTATATGTGTGCACGTATATGTGTGCACGACACGCGCGTAATGTGCGCGTATGATGCACGCGCGTAGTAATCGAATGTTTTTTAAACGTCCGCGCGTGGTCTGCGCTGCTTTGATTGCAGAGACTTTATGACGTGACAGAGTAAAGCTTGCACTGATTGATTAAGTACACCACTAAGGTAAGTGGGGCGCTTACATCTTTTGTGAATACGAAGTTGAGTGCCCCACTTATCTTAGCGGGGTGCTTAGATTTAAGACAGACTTAAGTACCCCGCTTAGATTGAGTTTTGTGAATACCGCCCCAGAACTTGTTCTTATCAGTCACTGATGAAAATCCACGGATCAAAACGTTTGACTACTTACATTCTACTTGTTGTGTGAAATTTAGCTCAAATATTGTTAAATACGGTTAACGACACAACAATGAACCAACTCTATAGACCTTTATCACGGTACGGCTATCTTCCATTTTCCCAGGCTATTAAAATGAACGTAACCAAAGGGAGGCTTGCAGAAAAAAAATTTTGGTCCCGTGTTGAAAATGTTTATTGTATGTATCACAATGACATGCGCGAAGTGCTATCAAGGAAACGCGCGGCGCGGCGCGACAGTGATTCTCTCAAAACAACAACGTTAGATTGCACGCGCTATCGCGCACACGCACTGATAGTGCCCGACACATACTATGGGGAACAAGACGAAGATGGACGCACCGTGATAAAGGTCTATTCCTTTAACTCTTCCGGAGTTGATTTTTTGTTTAAATACCAGGCTGTATAGAACAATTACCCTCAGTATATAGACAGTATATGGTCCCATAAATCAAACAACACCTTTACCTTAAAATCACCGTCCCTTAACCTGTTGATATTACCCAGTACATGTCGAGAACCTTTCAATAAACTAGTGTAAACGTCTAAATGCAAGTGTGACATTTTGAAACTTTTAATAAAAGATTTTAAATTTCGCTCATACCGGTAATTTGAATTGAATTGATAAAGTACAAGTCCTACGGACCTCTCTCAAATGACGTCACTGCCTACAGATTGTCACGTCCATCAGGATCTTGAGCATAAATTTGTGTGACATGCATCAGCTGCACCGTAATTCAAACAAATGTTCGTAAACGATTTCGACAAATTTTCCATGATGTGCGTACACACACCTACTGGCCGTTAATAGGCAGTTGTATTTTTTCTATGAACATGGCTGTCTGTGAGAGGGGTATACAGTGGCTCCAACAAGTAGCTACCTTTTTCAAAAAAGAAAACTAGTCAAAAAGATCCAACTATAAGAGTTTAAAACATTCCTTGATGTCCCCTAATACATTTTATCAAATATAAAAACTGTGACACAAAGGGATGTCTAACTGCTTTAAAGAATTTAAAACATTGTACACTATTTAGAATTTGCACACAATTTTCCTAAAGACATAAGAGCATGATCCAATTCCGTCCCTCACGCGAGGGATGGAAATCAGGAGACAAATGCCTTTCCTTAATCAATACAACAAATGAAAACTAAAGTGAACCTGTATGTTTACCTACTACTGATGTTACACACACACAGTTTACCACGTGTTGAAATTGACTTGACAGTTTTATGAGTTTTGTGAGGGACGGAAAATCAATAAAATTGACAAAAACTACATTTTTTCATGCATTTTCAACTATTTCTTGAAAATGTGATGGCACAGTGTGCCCAGCCAAAATTATTCTGTTAATTTTTGTAATATGATTGTAAAATATTTCTTTACTGTTCGAGGTTATATTAATTTAGGAAATTTTGAAATTTTCATCCAGTGTTTACCAGTTTTGGATCACGCTCATATGCGAAATGCGAGCACTACTCCGTCCAAAATCAGTGAGAAAACAGCCCAACTAACCCGTCTTGGCCTGGAATCTCTGAGGAACTGCTTGAATTCTCCACCAGCCATAAACTCCAGTAAGATGAACCGTGGTGACTGGGTGAAACACACTCCCTTCAATGAGACGATGTTGGCATGCTCAAAGTTACCCATGATGAGAGCTTCCATTAGGAAATCAGACTCGTCTTGTTCAGTGCATCGTGCAGGAAGAGTCTGTTGGGGAAAGGGCCAATATTTAAATGGTAAACAACATTTTGGAGGGGGTACTACTGTACATAAAGTGAATACTACCAATATGTATGTATTCACAAATTAGTCATGCTTACTGCTCAAGCCTATTGAGACATTTACAACCAGCTGAGCCTGTATGACTGTACAGATGCCGCGTCATGCAGTCTGTCACAATCATACTCTAGCGCCTTCTAATAAGGCTTACGAAAGGGCGTTCTTAAAAGAATTAAGGGACAACACTTGTTTGAAGTTGTCGACAAATTTAATATTACCGATGCATTGCCCGGTGCATAAACCTTCATGAGAATCTTGTTTTCAACGTCGGCAACCCAATTATGATGATAAACTCAATTATGAGAGAAAAATCGTAAGGGACTTATCGGGATTCGAACCCGAGAGCTCCGACTCACCAGGCAGATGCTCTACCAGCTGAGCTATAAGGCACAGTTGTATTCTCTTTCAGGTTTTCCCTATAAACCCTATTTTTTCTTGAGTGTTGCATGGGTGCGCAACTGGACAAAGCAACCAAGTAATATCTAGTATGGTGTCTAATCAGCCTTAAAATAAAACAACCAGCCCCTTGGTCTTGTACAAGCGTCTGGCTTTCTACCGAGGACCTTCCATGCTTACGGCATACATTTCTTAAAAGTCAATTAAGCTCTTTCTAAGTCATTTTTTATGAATGTACATGTATGTCTACTCCAAAGTATTAATTATTTTATTACATGAAAACATGTTCTTGTATCCGTGAAGCATGGAAATAAATGAATGAATGAAAAAATAGTATCAATGAAATTAGGTTATTGGTACATGTATCCAGTAAACAATTGAATACAGTATCTATTTGGGTCATGTTAGCCTTTCAAGACCCAACCTTTTCCAAATTTATTGAACAAAATATTTGGTATGGTGCCTACTCACAATTTCTAGGGTGATTAGGCATCATACTAATATTGCGTTCTTTACCCAGGCAACACGGAGAAAAAAATTGGGCTCAGCTGGTAGAGCAACTGCCCGAAGTGTGAGAAGTCTTGGGTTCGAATCTCAATGAGGACTATATGAGTTTTCTTTCATCCTATGTATGGGGATTTAAAAATGACAGCAATGTTTTTTTACCTTGTTTTTTTATTTTTATAGGACTGCATTAAGTGTCATACAGATGCACCAAATTTCAGACTGTATGTACATTAAAAGTATGCCAAGGCTACGGATTAATTTAAGTGTGTAATTTGTCAAACTTGTGGGAAAGTTTTTAGGCATCTAGTTGCACTCACGTCACAAATCAGACACACACAAGATACCATTCGTCGCAGTACCCATTATAGAATGAATACAATAGACCGATACAGTAAGCTCCGCCCATTTAGAAATTGCCTAGCAACATGAAACACATGTGAGGCACGTGTGCAGTAGAGTCGCGTGGCCGTGCCGTGCATCAGCGTCCGCACCCTGGTCAGCGCGTAGTGAAACACGCACACGCACACAGAAACTGCACGCTCGAAAGCAAAATGTGCACTTAAGTATCCGGTCGTGTGCGTGCACGTACAACACACCTGCAATACGCGTAACGCGTGCGATCGAACAAAAACATCTCGACACACATCTAGAACACAGTAAATGCACAACATAGCAAAACGACAAGCTAATTTTTGTGAGTTTTTCCCATTTACACAAAAACACATTTATGAAGGGATTAAAAGTAGGTTAGGATAGTCTTATACAATCCGTTTTAAATCGGCTAGGGTCCTCTGCGCTGATAAAAATGATGTTTATGGTGTTTGTGCATCACTTGTGCTGCATTTGCCGTAGGTCTGTGCACAAAATTGAGGACTCGGGTAACCAAAATGGAGATCCACTTTTTGGTTACCTGAACCTGAGGCTGTGATTGGTCAATTCCAAAATGGGCGGAGCTTACTGGATCGGTCTATTGTGGTCGCTCAATACCAGCCAACTTGGTATGTCTTGGAGAGAGTTTACGTACCTTCACCGCAACTTCAAATGGTTCACTGTCCTCATCTGGTTGAAAATGCCCATGGTAGACTTCACCGAATGCTCCTTGCCCTAAAGCCCTGTTAGCCAAAACAAGTCTTGGTTGAAAATCATAAAACTAATTCTAACTATCAGAAAGAAAGTGTAAATTATTGCTTAAGATAGAGCATACATTTTTGGGAGGTTTTCCCCAAAGTGAAACAAGATTTTGGCTCACGTTGCAAAATGTTGCTTATTAGTAAAAATGCATCATCATTTTAACATAAAAAATATTAACTTTTCAAGAAATTCATCAGTTTTTAAAGTCACGACTATAATGGCTGCAGATGCTCCTAAATGAACACTCAGCAAATATAGTTTTATTTTGACATGCCAAATTTTTTTCAGGAAATGTCTTGGTCTCCAAAATTTTCTTCGGCATATCTGAGAGTCCACTGTTCCTTTCTGCAGTAGAAACATATGAATACCAAGTCCAATACAAATGGGTCCACAGTAAAGGAGGCATTTTGGCAACACAGACCACATTTTCGAGGAAATACCTTTGTCTGGTCTCAAAATAAAATAAATAAGTTTCAGTTGTTCTGAAGAGATAACTTAGGCCCCAAAAGGGTTACAAATAGTGTGACAACATGCCTTTCTAAAAACCCTGTGTACAAATTTCCAATATACGCTCGTAACCGGGACGAACACTTGCGTTACATTTTAGGCCGTTCCGGTTACGAGCGTATATTGGAAATTTGTACACAGGGTTTTTAGAAAGGCATGTTGTCACACTATTTGTAACCCTTTTTGGGCCCAAGTTATCTCTTCAGAACAACAAACTTATTTCTTTTATTTTGAGACCAGACAAAGTTTTTTTCTGGAAAATATGGTCTGTGTTGCCAAAATTTCCCCTTTACCGTGGAAAGACTCAAATGGGTATCAACATCTGAGAAGCTCAAATTCTCCCAACCCATCTGCACAAACTCTAACCTGATCAGCTTAAGGTTCTCTCTAGGTAGTTCGTTCAGGTCTTTTACAGTCAAGGAGCCATCCCCTAGCTGGTAACATGGATTGAAATCTGTTGAAGCGTTATGCCTCAATAGGTTCAGCTGGTAGTCTGCTGTTTCCCTTCTATCTGTATTACATGTAGCTTTATGGTATGTTCGTTTCCTGCAGTAAACTGTAATGGAAGACAATTTAAATAATAAAACAATTACTGCAATTTTTTAGGTAAAATTCACAGAGCCGATGGGTACATGCGTTTTAATTTTGTTGTGTAGTAATATAATCAGCTTTTGATTGAGGCAGTATGTGTTTTTTTCGCACTGATTTGAAAATGTTTCCATTAAAGGCACAGGCTTGTCAGCAGAGTCAGCTGGTAGACACAGAGAGTCAGAGGTCTCCGATTCAAATCCCGATGAGGACCAAACAATTTTTTCTCATGTTTTGATTATACCAGTTTGTGGATCTACATTACATGTAATTCCTTTTGATTTATTTTTACACATTTTGAAACAGTGTAAACTTATGGGCTCTGCAGCTGTTCTTCTGTTTTGTGCACATGTATTTTGACTCAATCTCTATTTGTTCAAATCCATGGGACTTACCAACAGCTACGGTGACCAAGATGCAGGAACCCAGAATAAGAGGAACAATCCCACCAACAATGGCAGCCAGTGGCAGATGATTGGAAATTCCTACAAATCATTAACAAAAAATGTTTTAGTATGAGTATGGGTGGGGTGACAGGAGATTAAGCCTTTTTTCCATGGCGATGTCGCCCTGAGGCCGCCACGGGGTGACTCAGTAATGGACTGTGGCCTGTGTTTATAGGGAACAGCATCATTTTTTTGAATATTTTGTTCTCCGATTCCTGTAAAATATTCAAAACAAAAGACCATAAAGGCTTATAATGTGTTCCATGGTATTGAATAGGAGTTTGGTGTCCCGGGTTACCTACGCCAATGAAAATTGGCTGTAGAATGAGTTTGCATTAACCTTGGTGCCATATCTACACACAAGTGGCATTTGTTGAAATAAAAATAATTATTTTTTACTGGGAAACCACATTCAATCACTAAAAACACTTGGAAATCTTAAAAAGCATGTCACACTTTTGGACCCCTAATTTTGGACTTACCCACCAGTCATTAGCAAAGGTGCAGCTAATAAAGCTTAATGCAGGAGGAATTACATCATCCGTGCTGCAATGACTCGGACTCGAGACTCGGGTCTACATTTTTACTGACTTGACTCCAGTCCCCAGCCTCAAATTAATAATAATAATAATTGGTAGTTCTTATAGCGCATTACAGATTATTAACCCTGGTCATTGGGCTCAGTAGTATCATTCCTTAATCCTTCTCAGCTCCCTGGGGAGTATACAGTCCCGTGCTGCAATATACGCACAAGGACTAATCAAACACACTTGAGTCACTGTTACAAATGACTTGACTTGGACTCCAGTCACTGACAGAAATAACTTGACTCGACTCGGACTTGAACATTTTTTTACTTGAGTCTACCAAAAAGTACAATTATATTTTTTGTAAGATAATTGCAATGATTTGAGAAGGATTTGGAAGGATTTGATCATTATAATACACATTGTATAAAAAACTAAATATGAATGGCATACCGATGCACCTGCCATTTTCACCAATCATCATCCCAGCCGGGCAGACGATGACAGCTCTTATCAGCACTTCACCACCTCCAGAATTGGCTCCTATTTACAAAATGTTGAAATCGTTAATCACAGAGTGAAAACATCATCAATAATGCAGCATACAGTGAATAGGGGCACCCTGACATTCTGCAATATTTCAGAACCCTAGCTTTTGAAGGATTTTTTAGAAGTTCAGAAGATTTGTTACGAGGCTAAATGGACATTTGACATACTTTATTATATTGAAGGTATATATATGATAGAGTTGACAATTGGAGATGAATTTAGAAACACGAGAAAATTGCAATGCCCCGACTGGGATTGGAACCCAGGTCCTTGGCATACATGGCCAACTGCTGTACCAACTGAGCTATCTGGGCATCATGCCGGAGCACCACAACAAATGACTTCTATAGTGAATGGGTTGGCATGGATTTCCCCCCCCCCCCCCCCCCCCCCACTCCCACTCCCACCTTCCCCCCTATGGAGGTAAGACCTCTCTAGCTCTTCACGATAGGCCATCAGTGTAGCAAAATTAGTTGGCATGGATTTTCCCCACTGCATTGTTGGAAAAAGAGAGGCAAGCACGAGATTGTTGTGGTGCTCCGGCGGGATACCCAGATAGCTCAGTTGGTAGAGCAGTTGGCCATGTATGCCAAGGACCTGGGTTCGAATCCCAGTCGGGGCACTGCAATTTTCTCATGTTTCTAAATTCATCTCTGTACTTTATAATGTTCTTGACCTAGAACAGGGATTCTCCCGATAAACTGCACAATCTTTGAAAGCCATCACCCTGTTTTTTTGTTTTTTTTCCTTACAAATTTTCGGGCATCACCCGCTCCTCGTCAGCTAAGACTGAATACAGAAATGCAAAGAAAACCTTTGATTGCTCTAATACACGTTAAGTGCAGACACGCGTACAGCCCAGCTTAAATCATCACAAACGTGGGGAGGGAATTCACAATGTAAAATGACGTGAACACAATGGGATTTTAAAGGGCCAACAGTAAAATGTTTGTCTTACCTGCTTTTGTTTTGACATCCAATCCAGATGGATGTATGTAGGACGTCCCTCCCTGACCATTGCCATAGAGATCTTTAACCAATGGGGCATTCCCACCTATTAAACATGTTAAATACATGTAGCATGTAAGTAGAAAAAGGCTGTCAAAATATTTCAGTTAATTTTGGATTTTAAATTTAGTTTTTATAAACTCAAGAAAAGCACTGTTAAGGCAGCATTCTGCTTATAACATGGGCCCTTTTCCAAATCTCGACTCTGTCTTCAGGCTCCAGGCTCCGGCTTCATGCGGCTCCGGCTCCAACCGCCTCCGGCTTCACTTTAGCGAAGCCAAACCAAAAACCGTTTGGAACACTAGTCGGGCCTAGTAAGCCTACCACTCTTTTTCACCGGCTTTTTTAAAGCGCTAGCAGACGAGTTTTGTCGGCGGCAAAGTTTAGCAAACCTGCAAAAGTTCACAAAGTTGTTGTTGCTGTCACGTGATTTTCCAGTTCATGACGTCACGAAGCCAGCTGAAGTCACCTCTTTAGTTGACTTAATTTTGGAGCCTCATTTGGGCCAAAACGAAGCCTCAAAATGAAGCCTGAAACCGAGCCGAAGTTTGGTATGCGGCTTCAAGATGGCGGAATGGAGACGGAGACGAAGCCGAGATTTGGAAAAAGGCCAAGGTCTCCATTGTTTTCATTTCTGATAATACAAGGTTCCTGTTATAAAATACAAGGTAATCTGCAAAGTCCCAAGAACCTCTTATCAACAGAGTTTGACTGTATTCACTATCCCGTACAGAATTTACAATTAATCCACCATTTGCATCAACTTGATTTTTTCAATTCGACACGGCACAAGCATGACATTTTGAAACCATTTGGCTCGGCAAATTGAATTCGGCACGGCAGAAGAATTTAACTCGACAGGGTGTGCCATGCTAACTCAATTTAGTGCAACAGTAGCACGGCACTGTTTCAGAAGTCGTGCTTCTGCTGTGACAAATTTAATTCCAGTTCGAAGTTGGGCTGCAATTAGGGATATGCGCATGTTGACAGCGCGCATGCGAGCAAATAAATAACCAACAAACAAGTGCATTAAAATAATAAATATGGCGACGTAGAATGGACAGAATGGAAAACGCACTTGCACAACGTCCATGGCTGCACACGACTCATCCGCCATGTTGGATGTATTTAAGTTCGACTGGGAGTTTGTAAAAAGTTCGACATTTGAAACCACTGCCGTGCTTACATCATGCTACTCTAGCGCTAAATTTTATTTTATTTGACACGGCATATGTTTGAAACGGGCCTTACTCAAATAAAAGATAGAATGTTGATGAGCTATTGAACTGACGTATACACAGGTTGGTTTTGATCAAGCATGTACCCTCAATCACACAAAGATAACAACAAAAACGTTTTCCTGTAATCTTTTAAAAAATAAGTCATAATATTTTGGTGGCTCTTGCTTTTTTATCTTTGTAAGTTTTGCATACAAATTTTAAACATACGTACCTGTGTATCCGCCCCCTCCACCACCCGATGTACAACCCCCACCGCCTCCCCCAAATCCTCCATGTGTCCTCCAATCAGCTGTTATGTGGGCTTGGGGGCACTCCACGCCTCCCCTTCCCCCTTGTAGGAAGGACATGCCACTGACTTGAGACCCGTTGGCTCTTTGGGAGCCGTTCCAGCCCCCTCCTGCACCTGTGTTTTGTGACATACATAAACAAATGCATTTTAACCCCTTCATTACAACTGTGGGCTTCATTGTGGATCAAGTAAAAAAAAGCACAATGTTCTCGCAAGTTAAGGACATGCTCAATTTGAGCTGATCACAAAGTGTGCATACGCCATTTTCATACATGTTTGTCAGCGTGTGTAAAGAATTAATTGGTGTGCGCTTGTGTACGCATGGCCGGTGCCACAAGGAGTTTTCTGGATGTTGGTCCATTTGGGGATGTCACAACTTGCAGGGTTATTTATTATGATCACAGCCAACATGGCCCGAGTGCCGTCAACCAAAATTGAGAAAAAAAATACAAGTTTAGAAATTGATTTAATTAGGGTTTGTTTTGCCCAAACCCGACGTAATTGTTAACACTGTATGCTCGGTGCTTTCTCGAGACACTATAAAAAACTATATAGCGTGCTCGGGTGGGACTCGAACCCACGACCTCCTGCAAAGTGGTTAAGACGTCTGCCTCGATCGTTTGCAAAACAAACCTCAATTAACTTTGTACCCTTTGTTGAAATCTGTGACAAATGTATGCAGGATAAATACTGTCAAAATGATCGTAATCCGATGGTCATCCCCTGACAAACCAGATAGTGGAACAGCCGGTTTACCAATTAAAGGGGTTAAAATGCTTATCCGCATTAATTTTTAGAGCTTTTTTAACTTTAATTTTCAAAAGGTCTCAGACCCTCTTCGTCCAACAAAAATTAGAATCTCATCTTTCGATGAAGCAAAACAGTTTCATTCAATGAAGAAGTCACTTAATTTGACAAAGCAAATTTGTAATGTGTACTCTTTTCATTTAAAGGCAGTATACATCATTGGTAATCTCGAAAATCAGAAATGTTCACAGATTTACGCCTAACTTACACAATATAAACATGATGACCGTAGAAAACTTCCCCTGAAATGGTTTTGTCTGAAGTGCTATAGTCTTTGAGAAATGAGTAAAACAATTAGTTTTCGTCTCATGAGACGAACATTCAATTCGCCCCAAAATCATTTCGCCCAAGTGCCATTTCGCCCCAAACCACTTCGCCCGAGTGCCATTTCGCCTCAAATTACTTCGTCCAAACACTACATCGCCCAAATGCCACTTCGCCAAAAAACCACTTCGTGCACAGGCCGTAGTTCAGGGCGAAATGGTTCAGGGCGAAGTGGTTTTGAGGCGAAATGACTGCAAACCCTTTTTTGACTGTTTTCTCAAAAGTTAGACAAAGTACGGAGCTGGTTTTTGCTCAGGTTGGTTTTAATCATGCATATCTTCAATCACACAGGGGGATAAAATTATTTGTAACAGTTTACCACTCATGTATACTATCTTTAAGGAAGCTGAATTTCACATGGAATGATATAGGGTGTCGTACAGCTTTTGTGTGATCTTCGTTAGTGGTTGCTTAATGTGACCGATACTGCTCTTTATTCAATTTTCGTTAAGTGAGATGTGTACACACACTTCATTAACTAATAATGATTTACTAATCTTCGTTGAACAAAGACAGGTTTAAACAAAAACACTTATTATGTACGTCTCAAAAATAAGAACAACGTCATGAATATACACTGTACCTGACACATCATAAGTGGAGCCTTGAGCACCAGAGAACCCAGATCCAGGAGTAACTACCGAACCATGGACTCCCTCTGAGGATGGACTGGCGCTGAACGATAGACCACCACCACCACCAGCTACTAGCAATGGTGTGTACTCTCCCGTAGTCTCATTCCACTGAAATGACAATCATGCACACACTTCCATGAATAGAGTGTAACATGTACTGACCCCATAAAGCCTTGAATATCCTTTTGAAGATAGGACTGATAGCCCACCACCAGCTCCGTACTTCGTCTAAAACAGTCAAAAAAGGGTTTGCAGTCATTTCGCCCCAAAACCACTTCGCCCTAAACCAATTCGCCCTGGACCACGGCCTGTGCACAAAGTGGTTTTGGGGCAAAGTAGCATTTGGGCGATGTAGTGTTTGGACGAAGTGATTTGGGGCGAAATGGCATTCGGGCAAAGTGGTTTGGGGGTGAAATGGCACTTTGGCGAAATGGTTTTGGGGCGAATTGAATTTTCGTCTCATGAGACGAAAACTAATTGTTTTACTCATTTCGCAAAGACTATAGCACTTCAGACAAAACCATTTCAGGGGAAGTTTTCTACGGTCATCATGTTTATATTGTGTAAGTTAGGCATAAATCTGTGTACATACTGCCTTTAAAGGTAGTATACTTGTTTGGTAAACTGTTAAAAACGGCATGATTTCCACTGTTAATTGAAAGCATAGGTCGAGAAAACTACATTGTCAAAAATTCAGCCTCATAGATGCAGTAATACTTACGGTTTTGTAATGCAGTAATACTTACAGTACGGTTTTTGTGCATGAATGAACAACAATTTTGTAATTTTTCTCATGAATGGGGGCACTTCAGACGAAATAATTTCACTGGATGATTACTACCATTACCATCTTGAAGTAAGCTTAAAGATAATAATTCAGATTTGTTTGGAGGGTAATTACCAAACAAGTAGACTATCTTTAAAAGGTATATCTGGTGAGTTCATGTAATCACTAATCAGAAATGTCATAATACTGTACAAAACACACAAAATAAAGCAGAAAAACATTATTTGGGATTTTTTAATTTTTTGAACAGTGTAGAAACAATTAACCGGGATGCAACTTACTTTGGCAATAAATGTTGCCCCTCCTCCGCCTCCACCACCCCCAGCCAGTTTCCCTTCCAGGCCAAATCTTTGCCTGTCAACATCTGTCAGTTCAGCCTTGCAAGTACCGCTGGCACCAAAATCTGTCTGTAACGGGTCAGAACGAATCAGAATAGAATGACAGTATAGGTCTAAGTGTGGTTAGTGAAATTAATGTCTACATCCAGAAAATATGAAGTCATTTAGCTTGCTACCACTGGCTTATGTTGTAATTTGAGGAATAAGTAGCAACTCGAATCAGTTTCAACCTAATTCATAATTTTACCTCGGTGCGAAGTCGACGCGACCACAAACTTTTTTTCGAGTTGCGCAATAAATCGCTAAATCTGTATCTGTAGGTTACTGCACAATCGCCTATGGTAGGGCTATCACGTGCAGGTGACGCTGCGATGGTGCTGGTTGGTAAATAAAGTCTCAGATGCGCCCAAGAAGAAAGTTGGCCGATGTTCATCTTACCAAGTTGGGTTTTAAAGTGTTGGTTTGTTTTTTAACAGAATCAGTAAGAAGATTCCATTCAGAAACTGTCCATGGATATAATGAGTGGAGATAATTATTTTTGTTTGCCCAGATACGTTGGAGTGCTCACTGGATAGATGATTTTGCAGTTGGGAGATATTACTTGGGATTAGACCATAAATTTCTTTGTAGATGACACACAGACGAGCTCTAGTACGTCTAACTTCTAAAGGGTCCCAACCTAACTCACTGAGCATTGCAGTGACACTTGATGAACGACTGTAATCCCTTAAAACAAACCTCACTGCACGTCTCTGGACTTTTTCGAGCACGCTAATGGTATTACATTGATGAGGATCCCACACAACTTGGCAGTATTCCAGTATAGGTCGGACAAGCGTTTTGTATGCTATTTACGTCACTTTTCGGGATTCACATGGCAGCTGCGTGTCTTGTCGATATGCTTTAGTGATGCCCCGGTGATTTCTCTTCATCAATGAAAAGATGTCCCTTTTGAATATGGCCATGGTAACTCGCCCCAGTTTATACAATTCTGATTGTATCCCCGTCATTGTATTACCCTAGGTCAGTTGAAATTCAGGTGTGAACGGGATTGCTCTGGGAACATAAAAGTGGGCAGTAAGAGTGCATTCATTTAAAACTACTCGGCCACGTACAGTACTCGTGAGACTGAGGTATTTAACCTAAGTTTAACGTAAGTATTTTTCATGCAGTGCACATTATCGGCCTACATTTAATATTCATACCTCATTTTATGAAAAATCTTCCAGATCTCTTACCCCATCCATGTCATGGCAAGCATCTTCGCCTTTCTGGCCGACTAGAATCAAGAGGTGCTCTCCGGCCGACAAATGGAAGCTGGCTTCTACTTGAGCCCCTCTGGAGGAGATCGTGTTCTCCACACCGGTCCCCCCGCCTGCTCCCATTGCTCTTAGGCTGGAGGGAGGAAGAAGGCAAGATATTAAAGTCAGATTACATTGGTAAACAGGAACAACAGCATCACATAACTAAAGAATAAATTTGAACTGCCTTGTAGAAGTTTCAGCCACAGTAATACTTCAGAAAAAATCCATGCATGGTTTTTGTGTTGAATGAATGGTTAAAAAAATTGTCTGCAATTGTATGCTATGCCCTTATTTTCAGAATCTGTAAAAGGTTTTATCTTGCAAATGGGTGTTTCTATAAATTAGGGGTCCAATGTTGGTGTCCCCCATTACATTTTACATCTTGTTTTTGTAAATTTAGGACACATTCTTTAAATACTTTCCATCTCAAAGAGTGAGTACATAAAGTACAATTCATACAAAATGGTTTAAAAGCCATTTTAATGATTTTTGTACGAAAAATAACAACGGGGGACATAAATGTCACACTTTTGGACCCCTAATTTATAGAAAGACCCAAATGATACATATTGGGCCTTTAAGAGAAAAGCCTCCACTTCAATCATAGCTCATGTGTGGTGGCCAGACGTCATACCCAGACAGTGAAACTCTAGCTCTGCACGGCATTTCTGTGTTCATTTATTTTGAAGTCCCACCAATTTTAAGAGAGTCCGGCATGTTTTTTTATACTAGCATTTATCTTTGAAGTACTGAAATATGTGACCTGATGGGGCCAATTTCATGATGCTGCTTAAAGGCAGAGGCTCGTCAGCAATGCGCTTGCGCCAATTTCGTGCCACGAAATTAGCGCGTGCGCATTGCTGACGACCCTGTGTTTTTATTAGCACTAGCTAAAAAACGTGTGGCTTACTGTAGCAGAAAAGTTGTGTGAACATTTTTTACAAACCTCTACGTAACAGGACAGGCAATTAAAACAAAAGTAGGGTAACATGAGGCATCTGTTTAGTGTGCAAGAGGTCTCGAGTTCTAATCCCTCTCAAACATTGAATGCTTATTCTTGCCATGTCTTTCTAATTGGTGGACTGAGAGAATGTGAATTTAGAAGCCTACCTGTAGGTTTTCGTGACAGGCACCACCCAGCTCTGCATCCCGTCCAAAACTGTGACCGAGATGTTCTCCTGACGATAGGCCACATTACACTGGCTCTGACGGGGACCCTCTGAGCCCGTACCACCACATGTACTAAAATGAAACGTCATTGCTTCAGGGGGAACCCGAGTTGGTAGAGGGCTCACTGCAAAAAGGAAGACAGTACAATGCCAAAGACGTTCCACACAGGTTGGTTTACCCACAGTATAATTCTGTTACAAAGTTCATATTTCAGATATTTTATTTATTTATTTATTTGATATCCAACAGCGGAGATCCACTTACAGGTATCATAAAGAAATTAAACATAAATAAATATATATAAATATAAATAAATATATATAAAAAAAACAAAGGAAAAAAATGACTCAAATTAAAATACATTATATTAAATTCAATTAAGTTAAAGAAAAATATTAAATTCAATTAAATTAAATAAATTCAAGAAAAAACAAAAAACAAAACAAAACAACAACAAAAACAGTTAATAGTAAGTTAATAGTAAGTTTAATGAAAAACCTGAGACTAAAGCAGGAAAACCTGAGACCCTTTTAAAATCTCTCTGCAGGTACAAGTTTCCCACAAAAAAATACTTAACAGGACAGAAACAAATTGTAACACTGGTGTCAATCCCAAGTGACAGGAAAACGTGCCCATTTGTTCTGTAGACATGCTTCAGTGATCAGTCTGTGCAGATTGTAAATGAAAGTTTAACTACGCTAGTAACATTACACTGTACCTATTCACTCTACCTTTAGTTATGAATTCTCGTACGCGAAAGACTACAGTATCTCATAACCGTGGCCGAGTGGTTAGGGCCATTGACTCGCAATCATGGGTGAAAACTTGGGGTTGCGGGTTCGAATCCGGCTGCGCGGTACCTGTGCCCTTGGGCAAGGCACTCAACCACACTTGCTCCATCCTTCGGAAGGGATGAAAAGCCGTTGGTCCAGTGTGTTAGGTAATGGTAACGTACTCTAAAGATCCCAGAGCATTCTTTCGTAAAGAGCAAGGGGATATTCCCCGGTGTCTCTGGTCATTTCTAATTCGAATTCTTCATGGGTTTCCTCACGCTTGCGAGTGACAGTGCAATGAGCACTATTGAGGAATCCTTGGTATGAATACCAGAAAGAAATAATAATAATAATAACCTATTCATGCAAATTATTAAATTCATTTATTACAGCAGGCTTGTTTTTACTGCAAGACTGAAACATGTAGAGTGGAAAATCCACACATCATCTAGCAGGCCTTTCCTGATTAGCACTTAATGCCCAGAGAGTCCCCAGAGATTTTCACCACCATTGACAGCGAACACATTTCAGCAAATACTTTCGGCCAAGCTAATATAATCCAATTTAAAAACATCTGCCACAATGTAGTCCTGGGTACATCCCAATTAATGTAATTTGCCCATAAGGCCAATGAAATTAGATTACTAGTTTCTCGTCAGCGCCCGCATGTGATTTTGTCCCCGCACCAAAAAATTTCATTATGCCAAAATTTCATTATTTTGCACAAAAAGGGTAAAAATCAGATGCAAACTACTCCCAAGTGAAAAGTTTCCATTTGAGTTGTGCAGTCGCGATCTGTTGTTTTGCAGCTTATGTGTTTATATTAAAATATATTGCTCTTTCATAACCAGACATCTCCTTTGTCAATTCCCATAATTTTGTCATCTCAACTTGTTCCTTCAAACACAAGCTACCCGGTATAACTAAATGGAATTGATACTGGCACCAAACCATTTCTGGGTGAGTTAAGAGCCTTAATAATCAGTTTCTAAATGGCAGTTCGTGTATGTGTAAAGGTTGTATTTTTCCTTGACTAAATAATGAATAATGAAAAAAAGTCCCTCACCAAAATTTGATAAATGGTTGACGAGAAAATAGTAATCTAATTTCATTGGCCTAACGTCTGCCAAGCATGTCCTTCTAATGGTATTAAAGGTAAACCAATTAGGCCAATATACAGTTGTCTAGACCGAGGCTAGGGCATGACTTAAACAAAAATGCCACTAGCATTTAGAAATGAAATGAGTGAAGTAATGCACATTCAGTGGCACATTCTAGAGGGGGGCGCGTGGAATTAAAGGGAATGTCTAGTAAGTGTCTGTATTGATTTTATTTACAAAGCATCGCGATAGTCAAGTTAGTCATTGGTATTTGGAGTCACCGAGTTGTACTCAAGTTGCACTCGAGTCACAATATTTTGGGATTTGGGACTTGACTTAGACCTTGTTCGTTCGACGAAGGTTCGATGATGATTCAACGTAGATATTTCCTGATGTGAATGCACTCTTCTTCTTCATTAAACCATGGAGGTTGTTCCTTCCTCCATGATTTAACAAAAATTATAATATCCTCTTTCAATAAAGCAAAATAGCTTCATCTGATGAAGAGACCGCTT
This sequence comes from Henricia sp. BOLD:AAB3569, assembly GCA_037783545.1. Taxonomy (NCBI): domain Eukaryota; kingdom Metazoa; phylum Echinodermata; class Asteroidea; order Spinulosida; family Echinasteridae; genus Henricia; species Henricia sp. BOLD:AAB3569. The sequence goes on from JBBELK010000217.1 coordinate 1,516,612, forward strand.
CATGTGACAAAGCAAGTTAGTATACAAATACAACATGGTTTAATGGGAGATAGTATACAAATATTGACTGCAATAAGGGGCATGGTTAAGATTATAGGCCCAAGGTGATCTCGAAGCCATGACTATGCCCCGAGGCGGACGCCGAGGGGCATAGTCATGGCTTCGAGATCACCGAGGGCCTATAATCTTAACCATGACCCGAATAAACAGCAGTCAATATTTGTTTTATATACCGAATGTGTAGATTTTTGTCATCTGGTTGGTTAAAAGTAACGAGACATCATACAGTCATGACAGTGGTCCTTCGCGTTTCGATTTCGGAAGCTGGTCTACGGCGCAAAAGTTGTATATTTACAGCAAACATTGTAGCATAATCACCTGGCACTTTAGTAGCACATTTCACCTGACACAGTTTTCACTGTAGGCCACTTCTCTTACTTTCTTAAGGACTTCATCATCTACGACAGACGACAAAATGACGTCGAGATTCCGCCATTACCGTCCTGATGAATGTTTACGTGAAGCGCACAGCTGCATAGTTGGTGCACAGCTACAGCTATGCTAACACATGTAATGCGCGCGTCCGGAACCCGCTAAATGACTATGCCCACGGGCATAGTAAAGACTATGCCCGCTGGCATAGTCACAATTCTGCGCGGCGGTGTCTAGCTATTTCAATGCCCGCACTTTTAACCAATCAGATGACAGGAATCTGTATATGAGGTATATAATGCCAATCATCCAACACCGAGGACTCGTTAGTTTTCACTATCTCCCAAGAAAACCATGTTGTATTTGTTTTACTATACCTCATGTTTTTTAATTTGATCGTGCAGTATTTGCAGTATATGCAAATACTGCAGTATATGCAGTAAACTAAAACATTCTTTTGAATTTAAGGAGACACAGAACAGAAAGTTCATGTCTAGTCATTTAATGTTTTTGAAATTCAGACATACACTGGAATTATGTTTAAAAATTAAAAGTTGAAAATGCAACAACTTTAAGGGTTTTAAATGGAACACCATCAATTCTGTCACAGTCAAACTTGGTGCGAACTTCGGCATAGAGCGGCGTAGAAAGTCATTTACTCTTCTTCCAACTGTTCTACTTTATTTATGGTCATTCCCCTGCATTCAGCGTTTGTTCAGCCTAAAGTGTCCGTCTCTGTTACGAGCGTTTATTGGAAATTTGTACACAGGGTTTTTAGAAAGGCATGTTGTCACACTATTCGCAACCCTTTTTGGGCCTACATGTAAGTTATCTCTTCAGAACAACTTAAACTTATTTCTTTTATTTTGAGACCAGACAAAGGTATTTCCTCAAAAATATGGTGTGTGTTGCCAAAATGCCCCCTTTACTGTGGAAAGACCCACTTGAGACTTGAGTTATAACCACTTGATGCCAGAGGACGTTTAAACACACCAAGATTTCCGCATCGGTGTAGTGGAGGACATGTTCACACATTGAGGAGAAATTCACTTGTTACTGCTTTTGACGTCTACACTCGTAGTAATTTACGAGGAAAATGGGCAAAACAGTTTATAACAAAGCGGTGTACAACGGGGTGTATAATGATGGTGTATCGACATAACAGCAATATTTTACCACGGATGGTTAATAAGTTTTCCTTCCTCCATGCTTTAACTGAAAATAAACCCGCGCCTATGGACAGCAATGTTTGAAATAATCCTGGCGTTAATAGGTCAATCTCAGTGTTGAATTGGTGCTTGATATTTTGCTACATCATATATGGTTTTTATGAGAGTCAAAGCCTAGACCTCTGACACACCGGCAAGAAGGTCTACCAGCTGAGGGAAATATACTTCTGTGCCTCATAGCTTAGCTGGTATAGTGTCGGCTGGAGGTTTCAAGTTCGAATCCCGATGCGGATCATATGATTTTTCTCTCGTCACAAATTCGGTTGTACTGGTTTGGTGCAATGGGAGTTGACTTGAAATTTGCTGTCACAGACTTGGGACTTGAATCTAGATTTGCTCTCCAAGACTTGGGACTTAATTTAAGGCTTGCTCTTTATGACTTTGTAATTGAATCAAGACTTGCTTTCCAAGACTTGGGATTCGAATTGAGACTTGCTCTTCAAGGCTTGGGACTTGAATCGAGGCTTGCTTTCCAAGACTTGGGACTTGAATTGAAACTTATTAAACACAAGAGACATAACGACAAACTTGGATAAAATGCAATATTTAGGTTCATTACTTTGCTCAGTTGCATACCCATGCAACACCGAGAGAAAAATGGGGTTTATAGGTTGACTTGAGGTACATGTACCAGTAGTATACAACTGGGCCTCATAGCTCAGTTAGTAGAGCATCTGCCCGGAATGTCGGAGGTCTTAGGTTAAAATCCCAATGAGTGACATATAATGTTCCTCTTATCTCATGTTTGGTTGTTTCAATCCTACATATCACACTGACCTGATTCAGTGGATTTTGACCTCTGTGTTTCGGTAATTCCAACTGGCATCGTAGGGGTGACGGTAGCCTGGGCCAGATCATCTAACTGGAAGCATTGTCGACTCAGTGTTATGTCATCCACTGCCATGTCTCCTTCATGTCTCCTGCCTCGGATACTCTCAAACTGGAGGTAGTAACTGCACGTTACATCCACAAAAACAGAAGTGGATTATTCCATGAAACGAGATACACTGCCCCCATTACATTGTGACACTTGTGGATTTGATTTCTTTTATAAATACCAGGCTTCAGAAAATGCCACCCTTAGCATAGTGTACGGGTCTTTCTATAAATTAGGGGTCCAAAAGTATGACATTTAGTGTCCCCCATTACACCTGATATGTTATTTTTTGTACAAAAATCATTAAAATGGCCTTTAAACTATTTTGTATGAATTGTACTTTATGTACTCACTCTTTGAGATGGACAGTATTTAAAGAATGTGTCCTGAATTTACAAAAACAAGATGTAAAATGTAACGGGAGAAACAAACATTGGACCCCTAATTTATAGAAAGACCCGTATGGCATCATGAATCGAACAACACCTTTATCTGTTGATATTAAGCAAAACATGAACTAAGTGTGACATTTTGAAACATTTGCTCACAATGTAACAAATGTTGCTCAATGTAATCTGAATTAACAAAGTAGATTCCATAGGGTGGGTATAAAACTACCAACTGCCTTCTTTCTCATTCTAAAGATGAGATCAGAAATTTTATTTTCCAACAGGACAGCATCAGCACAAAGAAAAAAAGGGAACATTTAATTAGTTTGTGAATTCTGCACCGCGAATTTTGCATCACGAATTCTGTAATCAATTACCGTGGTATAACAAAACAATTGTTGCCTGTTGTGAACGGGGTCCATGGGTTTTGTACACCCTCGGGGGAAAATGGCATCCTCAGCTTCGCCTTGGCTGCCATTCACCCAGGGATGCCAGTGGCTCTTACATGTACCTCTTCAGGGCCGGAAAAAAATCCACTATTATAATAACTGCATGTATGTGTGCACATGGACTCGCCAGCACAGTATACTGTACAGTATGTACATTGACAGTATGAGTGAAATGCAATGGATATGTCAGTATGTACATGTATGTGATCTAACCACTGCTGTATGGATACAGCGTCCTCTATGTACTTCTGATCGATAGTCTGGTTTCGCGATACTTTAGCCGTGAATGAGACATATACTGCATATACTGCATGTGTGCAAATCATTGGGAAAACGTGCTATGTGCGTGTACATACATGTACACACATGACATACATGACATATCCGGACATCGTTGATTAGTGAGAAAATTTTCAATGGTTTTTTTGGACTTGAAGAATTGAAAATATATTTTTCTTATATTTCCGGCCTGGAAAAAAAATTTTAAAAACGAATTCCGGCTATAACCGGAAGACTGGCATCCCTGCATTCACCCCTAATGATGGGTGTACAAAATACCACAGACCCCTTCACAGCAGGCAACAATTGAAAAGTTCCATCGCAAAATGCAGTTCAATACATTCTCGACCATTAGTCCTAAACATTTGTAAAAAAGATTATTGAAAAACAGTGCTATATACCACAAAAAACTGTTTTACTTATTGGAATTTAACATTACGTGTGAGTGCTTAGTTGTAATATAAAATTGTTTATACAGTGTTTTGCTCTGGAACTCCTTAATTGTATAATGCATCATACCTTTGAGTTATTGTAGGGAGGTATGCAACAACACTTTGCCACAAGTCAATGTCTTCAGAGTACTCGGTGAATAACCCATTGGTTGTCTCCGGTGTAGTATTCTGGTAGGCATAAAGTTTCAGGCTGCCGATGTGGTCTCCGTACATGTGGTAAAAGAACCTGATCTGTAGGAACAAAATGATTGAGGAGAGAGCATTTAATTTTCGCAGAGAAGGGAGCTAGCACGAGGATACCAAAGCCATAATTGGTATTTTTAGGAATATTACATGCAACCCTGTCAGCCACAAAGCCCTGTTGACTGCGCAATTCCTGCTGACCGCACATCCCTGCTGACCGCACATCCCTGCTGACCGCACAGCCCTGCAGCCATGCTGGTTTGTTTGGTACAAAATTGCCCGAGTACAAAACATTGCACAAGTAAACTTTCTCTTTTGAGAAGATGTGTGATTCTGAAAAGAACCAGTGAGAGTGAACTCTCTAATTACAAATGCGGAATAAGAAAAAAAAACACATATAGCGTGTTTCTATTGAAGATCCGAAATGTTACCGGTAAACCCATTTGCCGGTAAATAGCTGGTAATGCAAAGTTTCTACTGAGCTGCTTTATCCAGAAAATAGCCAAGCTTGCTCGCCTTCCATCACACTTCGTGAATTTGCCGGGTAAAGGTCATATGCAGGGGTCAAGCATGTGCATTGGGTCAGTCATTGTGCAATCACCGTGCGGATCGGTGTGTGTTTCTCTATTGGTGCTTACCGGATAAATTCCCCGGCATTTTCCTTCCTCAAGAAGGAAAATGGCCGGGGAAAATTCTCCCCATCATTTACCAATCAGCACTTTAGACAATAAAGAACTGATTCGGCAGACATGATTGAATTATCCTCATGGACAGTCTGGTTTAGGAACATTACTTACTTTACACGTTTGATAGTGAGGTGAAGTCTTATCATACGTCTCAGGGGGTGGTGGCGGGAACCAGACACTCCTCATGTATGCTTCATGACCTCTCCTGATATAGCTTACTTCAGTGTACATATAAAAACCTGGAAAAGTGTACAAGTTTACAAATTGTTTGTTTTTAATTGATCGATTTGTTTTTTTATGCAATGCATTCCTTAACGGTTCCCCCACAATTCCTTTTTGTCACGAGGTCGGTGCGCACGGTAGGTGGCACGGTAGTTGGCATTATAGTATGTGCGTACATGCCGCAATGAGTGTGTGGGAGACTTGTCAATATAACCGGCGCCGCTTGCACTCTAGCCGGCGTCGCGCTACCGTGCGCACCGAGCTCGTGTCAAATCCCAAAACAGATATACAGTATGTTGAATCTGTATCTGAGCCCTAAATTACCAGGTAACACTTGTGTTGAAAACACAAATTCGCAACGTTTTAAGAGTTTGAAGCAGCCGAGAGCTCCACTTCCCTCCGAAATCCCATTTGTTTGTACACGATTAAACTGAGCGTTCCTGTGCGGTGTACTAGAATTCCGTTCCATCATGCACTGTGCGCCGACTGCGTGCAGGGAATTGTGGAGGAACTGTAAATGCACGTATTCACCCAGTACAAGGTCCATATCAAGGTAAGGGCTACCCGAGTAAATTACCGAGAAACCAGCTCCTCACCCAGAAACAAGACTGTGCGGGATCGCATGCTTCCGAGCAACAGTGATTTGATTCGCTTTTGCGGCCCGCGACCCGCATAATGATTGTTTTTGTGTGACTGTCACCTTTTTGTGGAACCCTTTTAGCATATCCAGGCTATGTCATGCCCTCATTGCTTGTTTTTCCACAAGGAGTTCATGTGTGTCGTTCGTTATTTATGTACTCTGTTTCAAATTGTCTTCTCTATATTTTATGTTTGTATATGTACTTTGTTTTGGTCGAATAAATAATAATAATAATAATAAAGACTGGATTTTCCACTCTCTTTAAATTAAAAAAGCTGGATAAAGTTACAATCACACTTTCCCACTTTGTTTTAATTATCAGAAAAGTTCAATCAATCATATATACTGTCTAAGGTATTTATGAATAAAAGTTTTAAAATGTCACACTTGCATTCACAAGATTACAATATTGATTTTATCTTGTCACGTTTAATAAACAGGGCTGCGTTCCACATACGCGAATGTTTGCCTAACAATTTCAATGCCACCAACGTTATCAACAAACTTTTGGGTTATTCACAATGTTCGCAGGCGACAAGAAAGATGACAGACGTTGCTTTCCAGTTTTGAAAATAACAAATAAATCAAACCTTTTGTGTTTTTTTTCCTTATCGCTGGCAATACACAATCAAAGGCAACGTGTCACATTTCCTTAAAAATTTTGAAAGCAGCGCTGAGCCACATTATACAACGTCGCTACGACTGCTGGGGAGTGGACACCGCCATCTTGAAAATGTATTTTGGCAAACAATCCGTTCCACATTGGGCAAAACGTTAGCCCCAACGTTTAGAAACGTTCGCGTAAGTGGAACGCAGCGCAGGTAAAGGTGTTGTTCAATTCAGGATGCCATACTGAATCCTGATAATTATAAGAAAACAACTCCAGAAGTTTTACAATATATAAGAGAAACACTGTCTGTTTTTCATAGAATGACCCACCCACTTACCCTGATTGGAGCCCAATGTGTGATCCACACTTGGCCCTGTATTGGTTGAAGCCGTACTGCCGTGATGTCTGGTCCAGTTGAAGTCATTGTGTAGAACATTCTCCCAACCACACCATCCATCCTCAAAGGAGCATGCACCGCCATAGGGAATAACACCTGAATGGTGAATGTGGTTTTGAAACCAAGTCAGCTTTGCCTTGTTCAGTAGAACATTCTGTCCCAACCCATGAACAGGTTGTATTGAATAAATCCAATGCATTTATTATTTGTGTATTATTAACTCTCTCTCTCTCTGGCTTCAAAAACACCTTTTGACACGAGGCCAAAAAACTCCCAAGACTTGAGATATTTTCTTATGCTTGAGAAAATCTTACAAAAGTGCCATCGTGTGAAAGGACGCTCTTGAGAGTGACGAGCATTCCTTGAGAAATTTTCTCAATCCTTGAGATATTTTGGCAGAGGTCTGGACCTACGACAAAATCTTCTGCTAGCGAAAGATTTCTCAATGTATCCTTGAGAACGATTGAGTGAAACGATTTGTACAACGTCCTTTGGATACGTCTGTACACTGTACACATCCTCTGTGACAGCACAGCGCAGCGTGTGTGCAACCCAGTCTGACGAAATTTTGAAGCGAATGTAGAATCACGTCACGTTTTACACCAGGTTGGTGTCAGAAATTTAACACCAGAGTTTTTGCAGTGTGGGTCGTTTGTTACCATTGCTACCAACATTAGGACTTTTGGTTGAGTTTTTCTTTGCTAATGAAGTAACATTTCAGGTCATTGCAAATGATACTACATGTACAATGTACATGTACATGTGCCTTTAAAGGTGGGCTCATTTCAAAGACTTGACAACATCCAACTTAAAGGCCCTATGTATCATTTGCAAGATAAAACATTTTACAGATTCGTGGAATAAGAAACATATCTAAAGAAGAATGTTGGTAAACTAGCCTGAAGAAATTTTAGCTACATAGATGCATCAATGCTTCAGAAAACCTTGGAAATCTATGGATTTTGTGTACAAGTGAATGGTAAAAAAGTCCCGTGCACAAAACCACCTTCAATTTCCAACATGAAATACCATTTTTGATGGAAATAAATTCATGTGGTGTTTGTTACCATTGCTATCAACACTTTGGGTAAGGTTTTTCTTGTCAACTCATGAAAAACAAAATTGGGTCATTGCAAATGATACAATGAGCCTTCAAACATCCAAGATCGTTTCTTTGTGACCACAATTTTGATGGTTTCTAAAGGGGCTCTTCAGGTCTTTGAAAATGTCTCGACTATAACTCTGACACTAAGAAAGATACATACCACACTCATTAGGACTATCATCCTCTCCAAATAGACAGTCCTTGTGGAAATTGCACGTGTCATCCGGATGCACGCAAGCCAAGTTGTCACAGTGGAAATAAGTGGCCGGGCAGCTCTGGGCAGGGAGGTCTGAGGTGGAAGGTGTGAAGGAGAAGATGATTGAATAATAGGAGGGGGAACATTAGGAAGAATGTTGGTCTCGCGAGAGACTTTGGTGTGAAGCCGTCACAATCAATAATGGTTGAACGCACTCATCACGGCATCACACTGCATTCACTCATAGGGCTTAAAGCAAGGAGGCAAACATGTGGAGGCAAAAATGAATTAAAGATAACTTTCAAATTCCAAGTCATTGTTTTATTTTTTGTTAAAATTACAAACAGCACAAAGTACCACAGAGACCAAAGGAAAATGGGTCATTTAATGAAAATGGGACACAACTTTCTGCCATGTAGTAACGATTCTGAAATTAGCCGTTGAATTGTGTAACTTTGACATCATTGACGTCATTGCTAAGGTTACACCATTATATATTTTACATTTTTACAATTTAGTGATTTCTAAAAAAAGAATCTACTGCACAGCTCCAAACATCAGTGAGCTATTTTTGTGAACTGCATTATGGACCACACTGTAGCTCACGACGTGCCAGAAAGCAGTTTCCAAGAAAATGGCTTTTAAATTTCTGGTGATGTTATTTTTAAACACAATTTGGCAACATGCAATTTTCACAGCAACCCAATTTGTCTGCCCACGTAATCACAAGTAATTACCGGGATTACCCCCAAGGCCCCAGCTTACATTTTCCCTTTGCCACACGCTTGTGATTGATTTTGCTCAGATGCTATTTGCATCACTGCTTCAACAACTTTACTGACAATGACTGATTGAACCTCGAGTGTGTAGTGTATGTACTGGAGAAAATGTTGTCTGGCAGGGAGACAAAATGGAAGTGATTGTGTTTAATCAACAACAATAAAAAAAAAAAGTGGAAAGTCACTATAATGAAGTATGGGATCCATAAAAAGTGATTCTCATACATGTAAGCCGTGTCCGCATTGGACTAATTTTTGTAAAAAGTTTCCGCCAGTCACTGTTAACATTCCATCGTGGTAATTCTTCCGTGCATCTGCACGTGGATTTATTTTTGGCCCACAGAATGTCCCCTGCCACGTAAAACCTCGATGAAACATGTCACCTCATCCTTCAGGTCTACACAGAAGTTACACGACCACAACATGTGTTCTATTGGTTTTACATTACAATGCCCGTCCGCACAGGACTTTCCAGCGGTGTAAAATCTACAATGTAACCCTTCCGAGACTCGGCTTGCCCCGTCAAAATTACAGCGATGGAGTGTAAAAATTACAATCGACAGTCGACACTTTACAATTTTGGGTGTTTTCCGGCCGTCCGCAGTGGACTAAATTTTGTAATATTTACGAAGATCTCTGTTTTACCAAAATTAGTCCAATACGGACACGGCTTTAGTGGTCATTATTGGGGGAAATCCTCTCTGGGTGTTTAAAATTAGACTTATGCAAGTTTCACATGAATGGCATCTAATTTACAGATATATACTTCCTTTCACATGCACACTAAGTATCCAGATAACCAGACTAAATTTTTGTTGCTATGCATGTAGAAGGTGCGAGGTACAGAATCAATACCGTGTTTACGGTAGGAGAGAATGGCATTATGCAACCAGACTGTTTATTGCAAGGCATTGAAGTGCACCGGGTAGCAGCAACAGCATAGAATGAAGACTTTCTAAACTGCACATCCTGGTCCTGTGCCAGCTATAGTGCAAATGTTAATGTACAAGCAAAAAGCTAATAAATTCCAAGTTAGGAATTGGAATCGCGATACTAACCCTAACCTTTGGAGAAATTAATTTCCATTATTTTGGCAATTCCATGGAATACCCGACGATTGTGAATGCTAATGGTTTTAGAAATTTCAAAAATTCTAGGAATTTGGCAGTGTTTTATGATAAGTTTGCAGGATTTTCTTTCCAAATGTTAGTGCCAACAAAGACCTTGTTCTCACTTGAGAAATCGCTTCGTTCGATGAAGATTAGTTAATCATCATTAGTTAATGAAGTGTGTGTTCATATATCACTTAACGAAGAGCGACCGCTAACGAAGATCAAATGAAGCCGTGCGAGGTCGTACATGTGCGTCGCGCATCAAGCGCTGAGCTTTAAACGTCTAAACACGCTGTGTGGTTTTCCAGCGACGCGTCAAAAACAACTCTTGCTAGGCCCTCGACGCACAACGCGTTTGTGCAACAGGCCCGCCAAATCACTTCGTCGAACCAAGGGAGCCGTTCACATTATAAATTTGCTTTGCCGAATGAAACGATCTCTTCGTCCAATGAAGCTACATGTATTTCCTTCATCGAATGAAGCGATTTGAATCATCGTCGAATGAAGAGGCGTGCATTCACATCAGGAAATCTCTTCGTCGAATCATCGTCGAATAAAGCGATTTCTCCAGCGAGAACGGGGTCAAAGTCCACATAATGTGTCTTTTTCTTCTCCTTTTGGTGATAGAGATATTTTCTCGCAAATATTTTTATCTTCTCCCAAAAAAGAAACGACACGAGAAGATGGGGTGTTATGGCCGAGCGGTCTAGTGCGTCAAACTTAAGTTCCTGTGCTAGTACTAGAATGTAGGTTCGATTCCGGGCCGTGACGGGTTGTGGCACCTGTGCCCTTGAGCAAGGCACTCAACCACACTTGCTCCAATTCCTGTAATTGGCGGTCCCTCCGCTGTTGGATGTGGTGAATAAATAAATAAAAAATAAAAAGATATCTTAAGCCCCAAAAGGGCAATAGATAGTGCGACAACAAGCCTATGTAAACCACCAGGCGCGGATCCAGAGGGGGCGTTTTGGGGGTCAAAACCCCCCGCCCCCCCCCCCCCCCTGCTCCGACACCAAAAAATATAATGTAATGCATTTTTTGCGTGTCCGCCTGTCCGAAACAAGCGGACATAAAAATCTGACGGGCAAAACCCCTCCCTGGTTGAAAAACCCCCTCCTGGAAAAATTCCTGGATCCGCCCCTGACCACCTCTCCCCCTCCCCCTCTTTCAGTTCTCCCAGTACAAATTTCCCACATAACTTACATAACAAGGACAGCTCTAGACATTGTTTTTTACACGTCCAGGTTAAAGGCGGATACATTGTCACACTATCTGTTATTCTTTTGGGCTTAACTTATCTTCCTTGAACAAGTTATTTATTTTGAGAGAAGATAAAAACATTTGTAGGAAAATAAATTGATTGTAAAACAGACTTCTAGATTTAAAAAGACCCCATTAGTCATCCCACAAGCCTAAGTGGGATAACAAATTTATCTTCAAACAATCTTGACGCGCACACTCACACATGTCAAAAAGTGTTTGCAACAAATAATGCACGTTTAAAGATCCACATCAGATGAACACGCATCACTTTTGAATTTGCAGTAGTACTCTATGGTTACACTTATCTGTAACATCCATGTATTTGAAAGTACACAATATTTTCATCTGTAGCTAACAGGAAGACACAACAATTTTTCAACTGCTGTGAGCAAGTGCACTGTTAATGTTATCTTTAAATTTAATCTAAATGGTACTATACTAAAACCATAAAAGGTTTCATCTTGCAGATCCTTAAAAGCATCCATGGTACTGTAGTTTGTAGCACTGAAGAAACTTGTGAGGAGAAGATGAAATGTGAGCCACTCCACCAAAAGTAGGCTCTTGCATAACAAAATGAAAATGGAGCTAATGACTTAAAGGAGTGTGACCAGATCACTTTTTTTTACCCATAACTCCCCGGGACTTACCTTAGGCCAAAAAAAATAATAGTTCTGCTTCCGGTTTCCCGACCGACCCTATTTTTAGGCTGCGACCCTATTTTTTTTATCGGAAAAAAAATGGAAAAAAAAAAAAAAATGAAAAAAAAAAAAAAAAACGCAGATGCCTCCATATGATTGTGCACAAAAAAAATTGGCAAAAAAAAAAAATTCCCTACCTACCTACCCTATTTTGAAATGCCATGTAATCGGAAGCAGAACTATTTTTTTTTTTGGCCTTATGGGTCATGAGATTTTTATATCATAACATCCGTTATATTTTTCTGATTACGAAACTGAAACTCCCGCGCTTCTAGGCCGCATATTTCCGAGGATATCTACGAAAATTCACCGATTATTTGTAAACTAATTTTCCAGTATCAACGTTTATCCGCTGAAAGCATACTCGATAGTTTTGTTCAATTTTTACTGGAAATTGCGAATGTTTTCGGGTTTTTGGGACATGGGAGGTGTGTATGGGAGTTACTGTGCCTTATAGCTCAGCTGGTAGAGCATCTGCCTAGTGAGTCAGAGATCTCGGGTTCAAATCCTGATAAGGCCCTTACGATTTTTCTCTCATCCTAAATATGTTTGTTTCGTTTCAATGGTGAATAGGCACCATACCATACCATATGTTGTGTTCATTAATTTGCCCAGTTAATTGCGCCACCATGCAACACCGAGAGAAGAATTGGGTCTATAGGGAAGCCTGAGGGAGTAATACCAACTGTGCCTTATAGCTCAGCTGGTAGAGCATCTGCCTAGTGAGTCAGAGGTCTCGGGTTCAAATCCTGATAAGGCCCTTACGATTTTTCTCTCATCCTAAATATGTTTGTTTCGTTTCAATGGTGATTAGGCACCATACCATACCATATGTTGTGTTGATAATATTGGTAAGTTACATCGAAAACTATTTTCCAGAAACTCTGGTCACGCTCCTTTAATCAGATAGAGTATATTATAAGCTTCACAAAACTACAAACATTGTGTCAATCCGTAAAAAATTGACCAAGTTATGACCATTTCCGTGATGACCAATAGCACAATTTTTTAAGGAGCGCTTCAGAGAAAAATGGCGTAGAAGGTTGTACTTCTGTTAAGGCATAAAGTCCTTAGCAACCATGCAAATTCTGACTCCAAAAGCCCTATACCTATAGGAAAACATATGTGGGTGGTGTTTCAGCAAGAATGAACAAGAATAGCAGTCCTCAATTTAAAGGATTTTGCGCATGCTCAAACCGTGACACAGCCCCTAGGTCTTAACATTACCTGGTACACATGAGTCTATGGAAAATAATCAAGTCATCTACCTCGCGCCTACCATGTGTACTTTATGAAGTCATACATTGTAGCCATATGACTTGGATGCAGCCTTTATTTCTTAGATAAAGTACCATCTTGGACAACAATATATTCATGTGGTGTTTGTTACCATTGCTACCAACACTTTTAGCAAGCTTTTTGTCAACTCAAGTACAATTTTGGGTCATCTCAAATGATATAATGGGCCTTTAAATCCCAACAAGTGCAAAACTGCCAGAAATTCCTCTCTCTCTGTGAAAAATGTAGATCGCATTCTAGTTGTCTAGCTTCATTCTCTGCCTAAAGGGGCACCCAAGTAAATAGGCAGAGATCCGTGCGCCGAGCTCATGAATATTTTGTATGCCCTCAAATCCTTCTTTATTAGAGAGAGTTGCAAGCTGAAAGAGTGTGGTCTTGTGTAAAATATGACTATCGTTGCGATGTGGGGTATTTTTTCTTCCAACTATAAACATTTTGGACACTGTAGCTCCTAAAAGTGGCCCTATTTTGCCCAGTAGCGTTTGTGCCTTTGTTCCAAAATGGATGCTGGTCTGATTCACTGTTGCAGGAGTAGTTTTGTTTCAAGTGGAAATTGGGGAATAAATGTGACGGATTACCCCCATAAAATTGAACAGAATTGAAAAGATGAGACTTCAATGAGTATTTGGGTTGTTGTCCTGAGAAGCTGAGAGAGTTGTGAGTATGATTTTTAGCATTGGTTCCTACGGGACCTCTACTTACTTGTGCAACCCTAAAGGTGCCGTTTATGCAGCGTTTTGCCTTGACATTTACAGCATGAAAAACAACCGACTAAAGGAGCAAATTGAGCCGTAGTGGATTGAGCACTCAAGCTGAAACATGTCAGAATAAACCAGATGCAATGTGCAAGGAAAACGGAAATAAAGGCGGTCATCAGATGGCCATGAATTTGCATGAGGCGTGCTGTGACAGACATTCATACACACTCAAGCAGTTAAGAATAATACAAAGATGACTGGTTGTACAAACAATTTGATCCATTCCGGAGGTGAAGAACTGCTTCAAAATGCGTGAAACAGACCTGCTGTGTTTGAGAACACGGATTTCATTTAAATTTGAGTATGTGAATAGTCTCTAATCTTATAGCACATTATAGGCATTTTTCCTTGAGACCAAATCTCAGGGATAGCCCTGGGGTGATGCGGGGTGAAAATAAGCCTTATTACCACTTGAAATTCTCACTGTCGTACCACTTCTGAGCCACCCCCGATATTGCTCTTTCCTCGGGGCGAGTTCAGCACTACTCGGGACCAGGGTTGAAAATTTTGGCCCTGGAGCAAGACACATTCCCTGTGAAATGGTGTGGGGCGAGTTTGTCCGGGTGTGAACAATGGCGAGGGCCAATTGAAAGCGCATACTACTGTTTCGATCAATTTCACAACGACCATGAATGCAACATGAATGCCACGCATCTTTTTACATCCATGCTACAGTACATATGCTGGAATTGTTTTCAACACGTGCACGTGCGATTCTGATCTTTCATGTCTTTGGAGAACATTGCCTAGTAATATCACTTTTATTAGCTTATACGTCGGCTATGTTGCAGGAAAAGAAGTCAGCTGAAAGACAAATGTGGGGAGATGAGCAAATTCAGAAATTAATTGCCACATTTTGGGGGACGGCGAAATACAAAAGCAAATGGAGGGAATGACGAGAAAATATACTTGATAAGCGCTCGCCCAGGGGACCGACTTGTTCAAGTGGGAAACGATGGTGCCGATCCCTGGTGTGGTCTCGCCCCCAGCAAAATGTGTGTGGTTAGAGAAAGATGTGTGAAAAAAATTGGGGGTGAAAAATCGCCCTGGGGTTGGATGTTCTAGTGGCCTAATGCATGTAGTCAACAATGTAAAATGATACTTTTTGACTGCTACAGTAGATCCTCTTCTAGTCTCAAATGATTCACACAAAAAATCACCTCATTTTATGATTGTTAAGGTTGTTTTTGGCTCTGAACTTTTGCAGAATGTAGGTTAATGGTTTGAACATTTAAAATTAACCAAAACAATTGTAGTTTCGATATCGTACTGGTACATTCATTTAATGATTTTGAGCATACTTCGATAATATCTAGAATATGTATGCTGCGGTTTTTCAGCCCATGTGATGACAGGTAAAAAATAAGAAAACATGCCTCACAAATATGGCCGCTCGTGCAAAGGGTCTATACCTTAAAGACTAATAATATATTCACTGAACTCTGTTAAACCACCAACAATGAATAAAATTGGGAAACATATCATGGTTTCGCAAGTACTATTTCAATTACTTAACACCAAGCTTATCACTGTGAAATCTAATGAATTCATAGTCATGATAAATCATTACCATTTGCCTCCCTTAAGGTTTGGCAAAGGCATGTCGAAGCACAGATAAGAATTTTAAATTTGTGACCCTGTGGTATTAATTGAAATTTTAATATGTTATCTGATACGGTGCAAAATTGGATGCAGGAATTAGTAAAAACAGAGATCGATTTGCTGACAAACTGAATATTAATTTGTTTTTAATATGGGTCATTCCATGAAAATGGGACACAGTGTCCTGGTCGGTCATGACAATTCTGGAGTCGATTTTTTATAAATACTGGGCTTCAGAATATAAACCATGTAGCCTATGGTCCTGTGAATCAACCAACACCTTTATCTGATGATAAGTGTGATATTTTGAAACTTTTAATTGAAAGATTTACTGAAATAATGTCATTTGAATTGAAAAAGAAAAATTTGCTTAGTTATAAAAATTTCAAAATTGTATGTCAACTTGTATTCTTCGCAAGAGTAGCAGAACACCAGTCATCAATTGTAATACACATTATATCAGATTTTGACGAAAATTTTGTAATAAGAAAATTTTTCAGCTAAACAACTTTATGAAATTGGCATAAGGTTTTATAGAGTGTGTAAAACCAGCAGGGCATTTTTACGGTATATTCTGCATCTTAATAATGTATGACACTTCACATGTAGCTCGCTGGGTCATTATTAGGGCATTTTCACGGTAACCATGATAACTGACGTTACGTGAAAATGCCCACCAGCTACCTTTTCCAGAAGAAGAAAAAAGATGTTCCGTCTCTGGTCGGCGCGTGCATCGATTTCAAGCATGCGGTTATAATGGATTCCTACTGAGCAAGTTTTTAGAGTATTTTGAGAAAAGCATATCCAAATAAATCCCATTAGATTGCATATCAAAATGAAGGACGTCTCCGAAAAGGACGTGGGGGAACAAAGAGTCAACTTAATAGAATTCAAACGTAGATGTAGGCCTAAGTAACTGAAAGCAGGTCTCTCCTAGTCCTACAAAGTAAACAGAATGCTACATCAATGCTCAAATTGAATTAGGCATGAAATCAAGGGCATTCGGAAATATATAGCTACCCTGAAAATTAGGAGGGAAGAAAACCAACTTAGACAGTTGGTATTCTAAGCAGGCACAAGGATAAAGCAATTAATTGTAAAGTATGGAGCGAGTCTGTAGCATCTGCAAATTTATGAAAGAAAATGGGTTTTCTGAGATCAAGTGGGCGGCACAAGTGCATATCGTTGTCCTTCCAGATATATTGATTCTTTATGAAGAGAAATATGTACATAATGCAAACACTGACCTTTGAATATATTGGATGATGGATTTACTGGTGAAACCCTATTGACCAAATAATATATTGGTTAACGAATAAATATTGATTTGTGGATTGACTTTTTTTCTCCTCTGGCATAAAATTAAAAATCTAGAGCATGAGATTTGCAAACAACAGAAAGCAAAGGTAGCAAACTACGGTATATGAAATACCGCTTGACTGTAAGTGAATGATAAATGTACATGTAGTTTACACCATTTAAAGGCACAGGCTCGTCAGCAATGCGCGCGCGCCAAATTTGTGCTGCGAATTACGCAGCTCCTAGCTTTGCTATGGAGCTGCATGTTTCGTGGCACGAATTTGGCGCGTGCGCATTGCTGACGAGCCTGTGCCTTTAATAGACCTTTATTACGGTGCGGCCATCTTCCCTTTTCTCCTAAATCAACGTAACCAAAGCGAGGCTTGCAAAAAGAAGATTTGGTCCCGTGTTAAAAAAAGTAATTGTGTGCATCACAATGGAACACACGTACATAGCACAATCAAGAAAAGCACGGCGCTGACAGTAAAACAATGGTAGATTACACGCACTATCGTGTGGTCATGCAAACGCACTGATCGTGCCCAACACGTACTATGGGGAACAAGACAAAGATGGAGACACCATAATAAAGGTCTATAGTATTCGTCCTTCTGTACGGTTTCACAATGTGCAAATATCATCTGGTGGATAATCGCATTGAAACTTTGATAAAAATATCTGCGTTTATTGGAATCACAATATTTCTTGAGAAATAAGATGACATTTTCAGCTACGTGTGACAAAAATTTCAACAGTTTGACTTTAAAAGACTTTCGAATCTTGAAGATTTGCCAATTTATAACTTTAGTCATTGCTCTGTAGCCACCAAGAAGGTTATTCAGCACAGCCACAAAGTGTGAAAGAACAGAAGAATGAATCAACTAGGGACTGATCGAACCCAATCCACATACTACATGTAATTCGACAGGATTAGAACCACAAAGGTGGAAGGCGAGAAAAGAACTGCGATGACAACCTGATTCCGCAAATCAAAAGTCATCATGCCTATCAAGTACATGTACATTGTACTACATGTATGTACAGCAGTTTTTATTGCAATTAAGCATACTGCAAATGTCAAACCGACAACAGTATGCCTTTAAAGGAAGGACAACACTTGCAAAGGGTTGACCAACTCTGTACGCTTTATGTAAGTCGCCATCTTTTGCAGTTCGGCGCTCCGACTTGAGAGGGCGTGAGTCAGGACACAACAGATTTTTACATACTTCACGGCATATGGGAGTCGGGAAACAAGGCCTCAATCTTGACGTCATCCATGCAATCGTTGCATGGTTGACGTCATTCAAAATGTCAAATATGGCGCAGCACATAATTGCAATACGGTAGTTGCAGAGTTTATCATTATAATTGGGTTGCCGACATTGAAAACAAGATTCTCTGATTCTCATGAAGGTTTATGCACCGGGCAATGCATCGGTAATATTAAATTTGTCGACAACTTCAAACAAGTGCCCTTAATTCCTTTAAGAACGCCCTTTTGTAAGCTTTATTAGAAGGCGCTAGAGTATGATTGTGACAGACTGCATGACGCGGCATCTGTACAGTCATTACAGGCTCAGCTGGTTGTAAATGTCTCAATAGGCTTGAGCAGTAAGCATGACTAATTTGTGAATACATACACAATATGCCCTAATGGAAGTTGTTTTGATCTTGCCTAAACTTGTCTACAAAATCCCCAGCAATTAAGCACTCAAGCCAGAAATGCCATTGAAATTGACCTTGAACAGTGACACCTGATACAGCAAGTCAATTTTAGTGGTTTATCTACATGTAGTTTGGAGTCGTGGCAATTAAAGTCATCTCTAAATTTTTGATTTTCTACATGCTTGTTAAAAAACTTTGATATTTTACTGGATATAATAACCACTGTACTACATGTACTAATTAAAGTTGCACTGTCCGACTTTAGGCCGAATTTGAGAGTCAATATTGTTTTTTTAAAGTTAAATTGCTATTTTTCTAGAATAGAAAAAGCTATCAGCTTTCATTTGGCACCAAGGACATAAAAATCTGTCAAGGATTAATGCCAGTCGATTAAAAACCAAGAAATAATAAAAGACAGCCCCTGTCTTTTATTCGGAAGGGTGTACAAGCATTACATACACTATGCAAACTTTTAGACAAAAGGGGTCCGCATGAACCAGGTAGCACAGTAACTGTGTGGACTTGCACAGGTCCGCAGACGAGTTGTCTAAGCATTAAAAAAAGACAAGGGATGGGGGAGGGGGGGGGGGGGGAGTTTAAAAAGGGTTGTCTGTCGTAGATGATGAAGTCCTTAGAAAAATAAGAGAAGTGGCCTACAGTGAAAACTGTGTCAGGTGAAATGTGCTACTAAAGTGCCAGGTGATTATGTTACAAATGTTTGCTGTAAATATGCAACTTTTCCGTCGTAGACCAGCTTCCTAAATCGAAACTCAAAGGACCACTGTCATAACTGTATGATGTATCGTTACTTTTAACCAACCAGACGACAAAAATCTACACATTCGGTATATTATACAAATATTGACTGCTGTTTATTCGGGTCATGGTTAAGATTATAGGCCCTCGGTGATTTTGAAGCCATGACTTATGATGCGCCACGGCTTCCGCCTCGGGGCATAGTCATGGCTTCGAGATCACCTAGGGACTATAATCTTAACCATGCCCCTCATTGCAATCAATATTTGTATAATATACTGAATGTTATACATTTTCGTCATCTGATTGGTTAACAGTAGACCTCAAAATTTGTAGTCCATTGAGTTTTGAATTTAAAAACGGTGGTAAGGTCCATATCCACCAAAAAATATTGGTATCATATTTCATCTGATGCTTTCTATTTTTGCTGTTAGCCGCTTCATGAGGACTTCTTTATCTATGAGAGCTTTAAACGACTTTGAGATTCCGCCAATACCGTCTTACATGTTTGTACCATGCTGTTTTGAACAGAGCAAAATGTTTACAAAGTATGTGTACTGCACAGTTCCTGCACAGCTATTCTACACGTGCGAATCACACACCTGGTACACGCTAATATAAAACTGACTATGCCCGAGGTATGGCAAAGACTATGCCCAGGGCAACAGGCACGCGTGGTCTACATATTAATTCAATGCCCCACTTTTAACCAATCTCCTACTGTGTTTTCGGCACACAGTATAGAGCCACAACCCCTGGCCACCCTTAACCAAAAGCCAAATTGAAATCCACCCCTGCATTTACATAGCATTTGATGAGCATGTGTATAATATTTGAACAGCCTTTCGTGAAACCACAGATTTTTTTAAATATATATTTACACACACCAGTTCTCTTGTAAATCTCAGACTAGGATACATGTACTTGTTCCAGCACAAACAGTCTGCGTTTAAACAACTGCAAGACCAGCTGCAATTAGGAGTAACTGAGCGCCAACGATCACACTTTGCGTGAACGTTATTGTCCGAGCTAGAATCTCAATTGCTTTTCGGAGCTCAGTTTAATTTCCTGCTTTTCATCAACATATTAATCACTCTCTTTAACACTTTCTTTTTGCCGACTACTAAAGTGGGTCCTGATGACAATATCCTGAAAATCCACCTGTTGTTAATAATATAAGAGTTTTAGCCGGGGTAAACATAGTTAATTTTATTGTTATAAAGTAAACCGACAGGAAACCATTCTTGCCTTTTGTTTGCAGATTTTTTAATCAGCCGAGTTTGACTATAAAATTGAAATTTCACTGTACCCTTTTACACTCGATTCGCATTTGCCGAACCGAACTCCGCAATTTCCAAAAAGTCGCTTGTAGTTACCCGAATACAGATTCGGTATTTTGAGATTCCTTGGGATTCTACCACAATTATTTGTTCAATTTGAAATGCTTTTAATGTCAAATTATAGTGAAACTTCAGTACAGCATCATTTCGAGAAAAAACAAAACACCAGTATAAGTAGCAATGTAAGGAGCACTATATTGATCACAATATTGATCCTGTAGTGTTCTTTGAGTGCAATGACATTATAAATACCCAGCAGCACTGATGAAAGATTCCCAAAGCAAACTCTTGCAAACTGTTGAGACAGGGCAGTCTACTAAAATCAATTTCAGTTTATGCTACATGTAACTCAACCTTTATTTTTTGTCGGCACAAATGTTCTACCTGACATGTGCCATTTGCCATACAAGTATCATTAATAACTTTCTTTAATTATTTTTGTTATGAATCATACTTCATGTAATCACCGCTTTTTGAGATTTGTGTCCTGAATTTGTAACAGCTATAGGACACAAACATTTGACCCCTAATTTATGTAATGACCTTTTTATTTACACCATCTTTGAACAGAGCCTTAATTCATGGCCATTATATTGTTATACACTTACAATAGTTTCTGTAATGTCTTCAATTTTGACTGAACAAGTGACTAACCTGGTGAGCAATTCTTCATCTCGAGTGAGTCAATAGCAGAGCCACCCATACTGCCGCCCTCTCTAAGCTCAGCCTCAAAGACAATACGGAAGGGATTCCTCAATTGGCCTAGATGTAAGACATCGCCACGCCACCTGGCACGCAGGAAGAGGAAAAGGAATAAAAATATAGAATTTCATTAAGCCAGAACCAACTATTGCCTGGGGTACACCTTCTTAATAATAGCATACATAGTTGTTGGCATCTCTCATTTACATACATGTTGTACTTTTAGACACAAGTTAGGAATGGTACCATAGCGGAAATTGTCACAGTGAAGGTGCCGTTTCTCTTTACTTCAAACGCAAGACACGCTACAAGCACACACAAACCAAACGTACTAAAACCGGTTTATGATGATCTGCTATTTAATAACACGGCTGATGATTGTATGGCTAACAATGGTAATCTTTTATTTCCCCTACATGTAACATTGGTGGGCGGGGGAATTGCAAGCTGAAAGTTGTAACATAATAAGCAGCAAACCCTTGAACGTCACATTTTTGGGACTTCTAGGTCTATGCTAGTAATTTCAGGAATTACCCATACACATGTAGAATACATGATTGGTATCTCGAGGAATCAGAAATGTTCACAGATTTACACATAACTTACACAATATAAACATGATGATGGTAGAAAACTTCCTCTGAAATGGTTTTGTCTGAAGTGCTATAGTCTTTGAGAAATGAGCAAAACAATTATTTTTCGTCTCGCGAGACGTTAATTCGTTTCACCCCAAAACCACCTCTCCCTGGACAACTTCACCCTGAAGCACTTTACCCAAAGGCCATTTCGCCCCAAAACCACTGTGTCCAAACATTACCTCGCCCAAATGCCACTTCGCTCCAAAACAACTTCGTGCACAGGCTGTGGTTCAGGGCGAAGTGGTTTTGGGGCGACGTGACTGTAAACCTTTTTTTGACTGATTGCTCAAAAGTTAGACATTGATTTTTGCTCAGGTTGGTTTTAATCATACATATCTTCAATCACACAGGAGGATGAAACTATTCGTAACGGTTTACCAATCATGTATACTACCTTTAATCTAAATATAACAAACATATTTCAATAATACATTGTATCACCACCTTTTTGGCTCAATAAATAGTATTTTTATGTGCATGAATTTAATGAATGCAAAACATTTGACTTCAGTTTGACCCAGCAATATCAATTTTGCATTTCATAGCATGCATCCATGTAGCAAAAAATGTGCTGTCTCTGCAGTTCATTTTATCCTGTGTCATTGAACACAATATAACATGGGATAAGAGAAAAATCATATGGTCCCATCAGGATTTGAACCCAAGACCTCTGACCCTCCAGGCAGATGCTCTACCAGCCAAGTTAGATGCTCCACAGCAGGGGTAGACTCCCTCAGGTTTTCCCTATGAACCCAATTACAACCCTTTTACACTCGATTCGCCTTTGCCAAATCGAACTCCGCAATTTCCAAAAAGGGGAGTTTAAGCCGGGTAGGCACTAAGTGTAAACGCAAAAGGTGAATTGAAAAAGGCGGATCAGACCCGGGTCAGTGCCGTGTCGGACCCGTGTACAACCCGGAGATTTCTCATAGTGTGAGCCTTTAGCTCCACCGTTATTTACTGACTGAACGCAACTGACCTCGCTCTGTGGCATCTGGCCAATATACTATCAAATTTGACCACATTTTAGCTCCTCTGAAACTGTAGCTCCAGAGTTATCATCACCGTTTGAACGGGAGGGCATTTTGGACTAACTTACTTTAGCTCCAGTTAACCCCCACTAGGTCCATTAATTGGATTGGGGCTAACTAAAAAGTAGCCCTCCGTCTGAACATACCCTTATAAACCAAATTGATGCTTGTAGATTAATGAAACTAATTACCCTTGGCTCTGTACCAACAGTCAAGGAGAAAGTCCAAAAATGGTAAACAGAGGTAACCAAAAAAAGGAGGCACTCGTAGAAGACAAATGATGGAACCACAAGCCAATTACTACTCCTTGCCTAGCTTCAAATAAACCATCAATCCTTAATTGTCGAACGATTAACTTTTTCCGACAAAGGAGCTCATCAGAGGAAATTACATTTTTTAAATGGGCAAGTGAAAAATTGCACAATTTATCACATTGAAAACGTTTACTCATTATACAGCCGTGTTCTTGTTCAAAGTTTTTTGGAAGGAGGGGTTAATCGGTTTTTTTTCTTTTTTTCATTTAGCCTAATCTATGGTTTATGGGACTTAAATTCACAGTCTTCAGGCTGAATTTTATTAAACAGGGTGGTGCCATTGGCAGCCGATGGATAGAGACATCGTGTAATGTTCATACTCTTTACGAAACATTCCTCTGGAATCTTTAACTTGGTTTGTTAATACATACACTAATGTGTAACCAACGCCTTAATTACATCCCCTACATGCCTTGCTCATAGGCACAGGTACCACAACCGGGTATCAAACCTGCAACACCAAATGTCTTGTGTCTTGGGCATTACCAAGCTTACGTACGTATGTGCAGCCACAAATCTCATTCTGGAATCATAGAATGGTTGTTTTAATATGCGTGTCTCACACAGTAACTATGTTTTGTTTTTTTTCAACAGAAAACTGTCCCATGCATCACACCAAATTTGTTAACTGAAACAATTAATGAACCTGCTGAAAAGTACTCTATTAAGATTGCCACTTCTCAAAAGGTATGGTATATGCTGGTTCAAAATCTGTAGAGGTATGGTAATTTCAGGTCACTTAAAATTTGGATGCTCTTCAGGTTAAATTAAAAACAACCCAGTCATGTTCAATGTATGGCTTGGGTCCTTGCCTGAGCAAAATTCTTAGTGCTCTTTTCAACAGCTCAGGCAAGAAAAACACAAGTCACAAAAAGGCCTGATGAAAATCAGTGCATCAACGCTTTAAAGTAAATATACTACCACTTTAATGCAGAGAAGTCATTGGTGACCTTTTCAGATCACTGTTTATTATTTGACATTGTCATTCAGCATTTCTGTCACTGCACAACTGCATTGTGCAATTACAGGAAACTGGCTTATTTGGTTTCACGCTTTGTGATATCGTGGTTGTAATATTTTTCCACTAACAAGTGACATTTGGTGAAGTTCGATTGTGAATGTGGGGTTCACTTCCCCCAGGGCATGCCCAACAACATTGGGATTATTTTATTCAAGGGTGCTCCAAGATTTATAAGGTTTGGGGTATATTTAGGTTTGATTTTAACCAGTTAGTAACACACACATTGCAGTGTTTGCCTTTAACGTTTTTCCCAATTGGCCAACATCAGCATTTCAAGTGGCCTGGTTCAAATTTTAATTTTTTTTATTTTTATTAACTCACAACCAGGGGCCAATTTCATGGCGTTGCTTAGCACAGGATTTGTTTGCTTTATTTGGTAAAAATGGATTGCCAGCTAAAATCGTAAGTGATGTGTATTGAAAGGTATTCTTCTACTCTTGCGATGAACACAAGTTGGTGTATAATTTTGGCCTGTAATCCATTTTATAAAGCAAATAAATCCTGTGCTTAGCAAATTTTCGTGCTAAGCAACGCCATGAAATTGGCCCCAGTTGTTTGAATTAACCACATGTGAGCGAATAAACAAGGAAAATTTGGTAGATTTTCCCTTCAATTTTCTCTAAAAGGAGGCACTGTATGATAATACCCTACCTAATGCATTTTTTAAAAACAATGTGTCAGTTACGGCATGGGTCTGTTTTATTTCAACTGGCCAGCCGGACCATTTGGGGAGGCTTTCTAACTGGCCCAAGACAATTTCAATTGGCCAACGGACCAGTGCTAATTCGAACACTGCATTGGTGTACGTACATGTAGGCGCAAGTTTATTTTTAGTTGAAGCATGGAGGATGGAAAACAACCATCCACGGTAAAGTATTGTTAAATGAAGATGCACTTTCATTGTATACCCCAATGTACAGGTAGCTTTGTTATGAACTGTTTTTGGCCATTTCCCTCGGAAATTACTGCGAGTGTAGATGTCAAACGCAGTAACAAATGAATTTCCCCTAGACGTGTTTACTAGTCCTCCTTGGCATGTTTACACGGCCTCGGGCGTCAAATGGTTAAAGACACAGAAAGTATAGTTTTTAAGGCAAACACGATATGATTATCTTACAAACTTTTCTTTTTATATACTGTACATGTACCTCATACGTAGAACTCTTGATTAATGTTTGCTTTAAAGCGGATGACGTGACACTATTAGTTCAACTGAGAAACTACATGTAGAATGACGAAGCCACTACATATGAATCAAAACTTCTTTCCTGTAAACATGACTCATGTTGAGAAACGAGCGTGATCCAATTCCCTTGGGAAATCAAGAGACAAATGCCTTTCAGACAATACAACAAATGAAAACTACATGTAAAGTGAACCTGTATGTTTACCTGCTACTGATGTTAATACACACACCCAGTTTATCAAATGTTGAAATTGACTTTACGGTTTTATGCAGACGTTGTTTTTATGCATGAGGGACGGACAATCAATAAAATTCACAAAAACTACAATTTTTTAGGTGCATTTTCAACTATTTTTTGAAAATGTGATGGCACAGTGTGACCAGTCAAATTTATTCTGTTCATTTTTGTAACGATTGTAAAATATGGACAGTTCTTTACTGTTCAAAGTATTATTTTGATTAATTTAAGAAATTTTAAAATTTTCATCCAGTGTTTACCAGTTTTGGATCATGCTCAAACATTCTACGGTATTCAGTTTGAGTTAAAGTTGTGACACATGTATATTGAAATTATCTAATACGATGAGCGTGTTTCTACTTCGGGCATCAGCATTAAACGCTTTTAAAAAATGCCTTTTGACCATGCCTTTTATCAATTACCTTGGCTGTTATTATGGAGCACTAAAGTGAAAATGTCACCCTTTGTGTGTTGCCATGATTATTGGGTCTATACTAAAACCAATGAACCTGTTTCCTTCATTTTAGCGAGGCATTTTAAATTACCAGCGAATGTTTAGACCCAATTACATGTACCATGGCAACCGACGTCACACTTTACGGCGCAGCAGTTGGATCGACTCGCCACACTAAAAAGGCATTAGCAGCTTTTTGTACAGCCAAAATAACACATGTGTCTAAGCAGGTTTCAATTTGGTGTTGGTGCACTGGCAAATAAGAGTTTTTATTGGATGTCGTTTCTATTGGAAGGATAACAGTACCAAAGCATTTCTGACATGTTATTATATAACGCCCAAGTAGATCCGTGTCATTTTATTGGACGACAGCAGGTCACATGGCGTTAAATAATTTAACCATTTAATGCTACGTCACCAACCGTGCATTTTGGTTCAATACGTTTCCATTGCACGGCGCGTCTGTTTCCATTGCTCCGCCTCGTTGAATGGAACATTCCATCTTTCAACTCATGAAAATATTCGTACCATTTAACTCATAAACATTCATTATTTGTATAACAGTGCTGAGTAGAAACACGTTCGCGTGGTCTTGTATTAACCTCCCACCAGACAGCCTATTGTTCTTCTTTTGTTTGGACTTATACATGTAGTTTTGGCGACTTCTCTCATTTATTTTGTACACAATTCCAAATCGCGGACGTCCTTCAGGCGCGGATCCATAGGGGGGGTTTTGGGGGTCAAACAACCCCCCCCCTGCTCAGACACCAAAAAATATAATGTAATGCATTTTTTGCGTGTCCGCCTGTCCGAAACAAGCAGACATAAAAATATGACGGGCAAAACCCCTCCCTGGTGGCAAAACCCCCTCCTGGAAGAATTCCTGGATCCGCCCCTGTCCTTGCATTGGCAATCGTGGACTTTTGTTCCTATTGTTAAATGTCCCCCATTTAAATACAGAAACCCGCACAATGATACACCCATGCTACTCACTGATTCTGCTGATTTTTTGTCTTCTCCAAAATTGTTACATTCCGGTTGTCGAAGATGAGAACTACTCGGAGGGTCTCAACATCACTGCTGTATGCCGAGTAGGAGATATGAAGTGAACATTGCGGACCGGTCTCTGCATACTGTGGACTGATGAGCAAGGGTATTGTTCCCTTATAGATGGGGGTGGTGGTGGTAGTTACTGTGGTGGGGAAAGCACAAGGGATTAGTTTAAAGATAATAAAATGATATCTAAAAACCTGTTTTCTCGTCTAAATTGAGAGTACTACTAAATATATCTTTACATTTATGACTCTGCTTTTCAAATCAACACTTAAAAGATCATTGTATTTTTGTTAACTTTGGTCATCATTGAATCGCCGTCTTCGGCGAATATACACAAGTAACTCGGTGCAAGCTGCCAAGTCAAGCATTATGTATTTTAGGTGCGTGGAAGGAGAAGTCCTTTCTAGGCTCTGTGACAGTGTATGTTTACACTATGCGAGGGCCACAGTATTAATGCGTACATATGTAGCCAACTTGGAAAGCTGCACTTTTATACACGATCTTCCCTTCCAATCACATCACATTCACAGATGGTTCCCACTCACGACATTGCTTGTGAGTTTGTAAATGACAGACAACCAATACATGATGCCCCCAGCGACGAAAATGTGTCAACTTGTTTAACTTCCTATTTGACAATTGTGATTTTTGTTCACTCAAAAGTGCAGCACAATGAAAGACCCTACAAACTTTAACAAGCAAAAGTTGACTTTTTTTCTGCTACGAGCAAAACAAATTTCAGCTCTTTCAGAAATTGTTTTTAGACCTTTTTTTATACTAAAAGCAATCCGACTGTACTTCAACTGAAAACAGTACATGTACATGTGTACATGTATCTCGGTTGAATTTTACAGTGTATACAGACACCTTTTTAGCACCAGAAATGTGCATTACTATGGTCTTCTCGGACGAGATAACAGTATGTTACTAGAGCTACGTCTGTTCTTCCCCGCCCCCTTCCCCCCAAAAAATAATAAATAAATAAACTGCCTTGGCAGTAAATCTTGATGGCAAAGGCTGCATTTTAAACATTTTTGTGCATACACAGGACACTACTCCTTTAGGCTTTAATCTCCTAAAAATGTGTGCCGCTCCATGTGGAACACCTGCAACAGAAATCCTTAACTGCCCCGGATGCCCCCATTTCTCTAACCTCCCCCAAGGTTTTTACTTGCCATTGAAAGACCTTGCCAACTCATCTTTAATTGATGATTTCTCTAATTCTCAACCCTGACCATCTGTTAGCTTGTAAATAATTTAGGACGAGAAATATACCAGTATTGGTACTGTATAATAAAAACAACTGCATTAAACATGTAATAAAAAGCACATCCAAGCACTGATAAATACAGGCTTGATGGGAGCCAGAAAACTGTAGATCAGCCGTGTTAGTCAAAAGGTCACAGGTAACTATTGCTTGTCTTCCAGAACGGGAGAGAATAGAGCCACGTGCTTTTCTGCTAGCAGACACGTGCGTTTCCCCACATGGCTCTATTGTTCTCCTGGAAGACAAGCAATTTGACCCCCTGTGAAAGGGTCCTATTTAAAGGCCCAGTACGTGTATCATTTGCAATGACCCCAAAAAGTAATCGACGAGTTTACAGGGTAAAAGTTCTGAAAGTAAAGATTTAATTAATAGCAACTACCCAATGAAAGGTTTCCGCTCAAAATGATATAATTTTACCAGAAAATAATCCGTAAAGATGAAATTATTTAGATCGTTTGCAAACGATTTACTTATTTTTGGTTCGCAAAATTTTTGAATGGTTCAAGTAAGCTGTTAATTTATTTAATCCTTCAAAGAAACACTGTTAAATTATGCCTAGCGTACATCGACATGGCAACTGGAAGCAACGTAACTGATCTGTTGCTGTCGTTTTGTACGTAGCACGCTAATCGACAGCAACTGATCAGTTGCGCAACTAGCGGCAACTGGGAGCATCCAGCCATGTCTACATTTCCAGAGCGCGCACATCGACACAGCAATTCGGTAAAGCCCAGAGTACATTGACCTCGCAACTGGAAGAAACTGTTGCTTGCAGTTGCCGTCGATGTGCGCGCACGTGATCAGATGCACGCAAGCAACTGACAGCAACTAGTTGCAAGTACGCCTACATCGACGCAACTGACCGCAACTGGGTACAACAAGTTGCCAGAAAGTAGAACATGAGCAACTCGTGGCAACTGGGATTTTTCCCAGTTGCAAGTGCGCGTACATCGACCTTTTTTAAGCAACTGATCAGTTGCTCCCAGTTGCTGCGAGTTGCTTCCAGTTGCCGAAAACACCAGTTGCCACTAGTTGCTTCCAGTTGCAATGTCGATGTATGCTAAGCATTAAAGACTTGCACTGGCTCACTAAACTTTGTTCTTTGTCAGATATCTACCATGTAAAGCTTCAATTAACTTCTCAACACTAAAATGTCACCCTTTGTGTGTTGTCAAGGTTACTTGGTTTACACTAAAACCAGCAAAATGTTTCCATGTGTTTTAATACCGTAGCAATGAACACTAGATTACCAGCAAATGTTTAGACTCAGCTGCCCTGGCAACCTAAACGTCACAGTCTATTTTCACCTACGTGGGCCACATGGAAAAATGTTCCTTTGTCATAAAGATCTATATCTGTTCATCACCTGTTCCTCATCAAAAACAGTACTAAGAAACCAAACCTTTAGGTGCATGATTGTTTGACAAACATACATTTCTCTGAAGGGGTAAACATTTTGCTAATCGGAGAAAATAATTCCCTTTGGTTGTATGGGCTCTAGGAAAGAATGCAGTCAGTTTCCTGGCATACCATGTGGATGGTGATTACGTTTACAAATCAACATACAATGTAACATACCGGTACCATTATTTGGTAAGGCTTCACTTGTTTGATACTGCAAATAATGCAACTCGTGATGAATGAAAACATTTCTCCTTTTGTGCCAACATTTATTCATCCATGTTTGGCAGTGATTGGAACATGCATGGTGAATTTTCTAAAGGGCTTGAATGGGCAATTTCCGGGAGGCATTATTACAGACGTGGAATAATTTATTTCTAGGAAGTTTTGACCTCTTTGTAAGTTTGGCCACAACATTCATTTATAAATTCCACCTCATTCTTTCCATGAAGGATATTTGCCAGAAATAACTGTACAAGGTTGTTCCATAACACTAGGAAATTAACTTGTCGTTCACAGCCAACTTTCATTGTACAATGTAAAACATTTCAGATCAGACTGTCATGGTCCACTGCATGTTTCATAAATAAACCTTGGAACTAAAAATACTGTTTTAAAAAAAAATCACTCAAGCTTACTTCCTTGAACTGACTATTAAATTTAGAAATTTGTGCGGGACAAACAAACAAATTTTGCTTCATGTTCACTGAAAAACAATTTCCTGAAGTATTAAAATTTGCCAAAAAAAGTCTATGGGAAGACTGCAAAAGGGCAGCAAGACCAAAACCAGGGGGCAACGAAGCCAATGGCCTCCGTGAAATTCCCACACTGTGTACCTTTGGAGTGATGTGGCAAATTGTTTTCTAATCGCAAAACTTCAACATTCAGACACCCCGAGAACTCAACTCTGCTCAACATTTTCAACACGAGTGTGAAATTATCAGGGTTGAGTTTGCCTCCCCGCACCCCCATTCCATTTTGGGTGCATTAATATATGTAACACGTCGCAGTTTCACATGCCATCACCCTGCCTACTTTCTGTTCTTGATTGTTTACATATGATTATAATAAAGATCACAAAACTGTGTGGCAATGCCATACGAAGATTATTCATTTATACGTATTTTGTGAAGTAAAATGCTTTAGGAAATTTGTTGATGAGCAGCCAAAATTTGTCTTATTCAAGATCTTCTTTCAGGTATTAATGCAAAAAAACACCATGTATTTAACACACAACAAATACTCGTCCCTGGTTGACGCTGTGCAATTATAAAGTGTGAATTTGTTGTTCTCATCGCCGAGTTGATCTCACCTATGGGCATAATAAGCTTGCTTTGCCCAAACGAAGTGTAAAATAATACAGGGTTGATGAACGCAGGGTTGAAAAATTCATAACTCATGAGCGAGGCCTAGTGTGAAAAGCCATTAAGTTGGTGCCCAACAGCTAATAGATGTTTATACTATAATACTATAATACTATCTTGCACAACATCCGCTACATGTGTAAACTCCCTTCCCATTTAAAGGCAGTATACATGAAAATCAGAAATGTTCACAGATTTACGCCTAACTTACACAATATAAACATGATGACCGTAGAAAACTTCCCCTGAAATTGTTTTTTCTGAAGTGCTATAGTCTTTGAAAAATGAGTAAAGCAATTAGTTTTCATCTCATGAGACGAAAATTCAATTCGGCCTAAAACCATTTCGCCCAAGTGCCATTTCGCCCCCAAACCACTTTGCCCGAGTGCCATTTCACCCCAAATCATGCACTTCGTCCAAACACTACATCGCCCAAATGCTACCGGTACTTCGCCCCAAAACCACTTTGTGCACAGGCCGTGGTTCAGGGCGACATGGTTCAGGGCAAAATGGTTTTGGGGCGAAATGACTGCAAACCCTTTTTTTTTGCTGTTTTCTCAAAAGTTAGATGAAGTACGGAGCTGGTGTTTGCTCAGGTTGGTTTTAATCATGCATATCTTCAATCACAGTGGGATAAAACAATTTGAAACAGTTTACCAATCATGTATACTATCTTTAAGTGACATACATACCATTACTGTCGGTTTCATTTTGACCACCAGGTGTTGGACTCGAGAGGGGAGTTGCATATAGTTTCCATGGACATGGTGTTGAAAAGTCACATCTGATACCTGGGAAAATGTCAAGAAAGAAATAGAAAAATATGAAATCATTATTTTGAAATTTCATGGTGCTGTTTAAGCAGCCACTTTTGTACTAGCTAACAGCTACATGTAGGCTCTAGGCTATTACATGGAGACCGTAACAATAAGCACTGCTAAACATTTACTAGCTTCAGAGGAAGAATTTGCTAAACACCAGTGACAAAACAATGCATATTTCCAAGCACAGGCATGCTTAAGCACGCCATGGCAGTGAAATAGCGGTAATTTAAGCAGAAGTTTTCTGCTTCAGTAAGCACATGTTTTCAGCTAGCTCTTTAGGAGCCCCATGAAATTTTTCCCAGCTGTTTACTCTGAAACGCTTTCAAGGCTGTTCCACTTCAGTAATTTTTCTCCAGGTCCCAGACATCCCACAAAATGATCCCCAGAAAATTAGGTAATCATGAAATGTGAGAACGTTTGCTTCTGGGAGAATCCTGCAAAAGACATGACTAAAGTGTGACGTCAGTTGCCAGGGTTACTGAGTCTAAACATTCACTTGTAATCTGAAACGTTCATCGCTATAAAGCGCAGGGAAACAGTTCACTTGTTTTAGTATAGACCAAGTAACCTTGGCAATACACAAAAGGTGACATTTTTACTTATATTAAGGGCTTTCAAAACAAAATAAAAAAATTTTTTGCTTATCAATTTGATTGAACCTGCGTGGGAAAAGCTATAAGCCGTGTTCGCATTGGACTTGTTTTTTTGGGAGGTCTTACCGAGATAATGGTAAAATGAAAAATGGCTACATTTTACTGCTGTCCGCATTTGGGCTTTTTGACACAGTAAAATGTTACCCAGACCGTGGGAGAGCATGCGCAGTGTCCCTTCATAGTATGACCTTCACGGCCCAATTTTAGCTTAATTTTATCTAACAATAATAGTATTGGATGTATTTTCGGGTGATATGAGAACATGTAGTGCCTTCGGCTCGTTCTGTATTTTCATGACTCGTGCGGTATATTCTCATATCATTATTATTATTATTATTTCTTTCTGGTATTCATACCAAGGATTCCTCTAAAGTGCCCATTGCACTGTCACTCACAAGCGTGAGGAAACCCATGAAGAATTATAAATTAGAAATGGCCAGAGACACCAGGGAATTCCCTTGCTCTTCACGAAAGAATGCTCTGGGATCTTTAAAGTGTGTTACCGTTACCTAACACACTGGACCAACAGCTTTACATCCCTTTCAAAGGATGGAGCAAGTGAGGTTGAGTGCCTTGCTCAAGGTACAGGTACCACAGCTGGGGGGAGGTTCGACCCGCAACCCCACGTTTTCACCTATGATTGCGAGTCAATGACCCAAACCACCCTCAAAGCCATCCAATATTATATAATTCTATTAAATATTCTATGAAATTGTTTCTTGGTTGACTCGTGAACCCACTAAAATCTTAAACAGCTTAATATAGGATTTTTGATTGATAAAAGTATAAATTGTTTCAGAAACCTGCGGCTGACATTTTCAAAATAGCTAGCATTACCGTGACACACATTTCCACCTGTCACTATCTCCGGGACACAACAGGTGCACAGTATTTGTACAATAACTATTACCATTTAGCTTCAGTAAACTACATGTACAGCAGATGTCTAATGTGCAACACGTAGCGGTACTACATGTACATTTTTAATTATTGTATGAACACGAACCTGTCCACAGAAATTACAAATTAACTATGAGTATTGATATTGTTAAGCATGACTTGTCTACACCATTAAGCAACCTACATACATTGTACTATACAAATACTGGTTGAAATCAATTTCCTTTATAGACTATATCAAATAGCTGCTATCTTGTGTGGCAACTTTTGTTATTTAAATTGTCAACAATACGAGTGCTCCCAAAATGTGCAACCATGCATGTCCTCAAGGAACCAAGAAACTGCCCTACAAGATGGCAGCTATTTAATACGTTCTTTTGCAAAGAAATTAATTGTCCCATCCAAATTTTGTATTTACATTACCGTATGGTGGAAAAATTGTCTTGCATGCATCTGTGCTAGCAACACTCAGAGCGCTGAACTGAATTAAAGTTCAAACTTGTTGAACTTTGACCTCGAT
Source organism: Henricia sp. BOLD:AAB3569 (assembly GCA_037783545.1). Taxonomy (NCBI): domain Eukaryota; kingdom Metazoa; phylum Echinodermata; class Asteroidea; order Spinulosida; family Echinasteridae; genus Henricia; species Henricia sp. BOLD:AAB3569. The sequence continues at coordinate 1,550,898 of JBBELK010000217.1, forward strand.
GCGATTGACCTTTCCAACATTTTGAAAAGACCAGTGACCCGATCCTCATACAAAGCAGTGCAGCATCGCACACGGATGTGATTTTTCCGTGATACCTAATGTGAACTCCTAATTACATGTGTACATGATGTACAGTAGCTCTGCGTACATGTACCGGTACATTTTCTGCCTCGCGGGACCATGAGAGACAAATATCTATCCTGTTTGAATTTGTTCTGCCTCACGAGACGAAAAACTCAGTGTATGCGGCAAACCTGGACTACCGGTATGTGCCGGGAAACATGATTCTACATACATACATGTACATGTACTGTACAAACAGATTTGTACCCCTTTAATGTGGAGTGTCATGGCCGAGCAGTCTAGTGGCTCGTACTTAAGACCGGGGTTAAAATCCGAGGTTCGAGTCCAGCATACATGTTCATGTACGTGGTGCCTGTGCTCTTGGACAAGGCACTTTGCCATGAATTGACCCTCTCCACCCTTTGGTAGGAGGAAATGGGTACTTGCGAGGGTAGTGATTGTGGCCCCACTCCATGTGTCACTGAACCCTGCTTCCCTTTTCTTCTCTTCTCTTTTTTTTTCCAGTCAGTCAATTCTATCTATTTAGTTACAATCGGCCTAAAATTTGGCAGTGGGACAAGAAAAAAGACAAATCAGTGAAACGGTGCCTTCCTATGTATAAGACATTTTCGGGCTTTCAGCCTGTAGCTCATTTTTGGAGTGGCCAATTCAGAAAATTAGATAATAGAAACAAATAAAGGTGAAATCTGGGGTGGATTGCAAAATATATAAGTCTGAGACACATCATATGTCCTAACTGAGTTTATGACATCTTAGCTACATGTACGACACAAATGTTGAAAAATGCCTTGCAATATCCAAAAGTTAGGACGTCTTTAATAGCTAAGACATCAAAGCTTGTATGTCTTTACCGTTGTGAGCAGCGTTTCAATCGCATTCGTGTGTTTGCATACCATCGCGCATATGCATTACATTACTTGCCGGTTGTTGCTGCTGTACGTACGCGTGACAGTGGCGTGAAAAACATTTTGAAAACTTTCAGAATTAACTAACATACAGTGTAATTGTAATTTCCTTTCAGTGAAAACTTAGTTTAAGAAAGACAAACTATCAAAAAATAAACTTTTGATTCGTCACAATGCTCCTTTTGTCTGAATTGAGCAGGAAATTTCGAACAATTTTCAAAATACATAACCTAGGACACATTTAGGTGTCTTAAATTTTATGTGTCCTAGGACACAAGTTATGACACATAAATGTTTATTGCAAGGCAAAATAATCTATGAATAGTGATGTCAGAGTTGGGACATCCTAGGGTTTATAGGACGCCTAACCGTCATTATTGCAATCCACCCCAGGAGACTTGATTTGGTGAAATTGGGTCACATGATTATTTGCTTTGCAAAATGGATACAATCGGGCTCCACTGAAATCAGGGTAAACATAAGCAAGGAACACTGCCAATTCCCTGCTTATCAGGCAATGGAAACAAGCGTAGATTAGGGATGATCGAATAATACCACACTAGTGGACATAAGGATTTTGAAACCCACTTGAAAATCCTTAAGCACAGGATTTGGACTTTAACACCTCAAGTAAATTGCTGCCATTATTAGCAGTGCCTGCATTATCAACCTACATGTAACAAAAACGCGATGATCTACAATGTACGTCAATTGCAGAATTCAACGAAATTTGAATTCAAGGATCGGCACATGTTGCATGGAATGCACCTTAGGCCAACAATCAAATCGGAATTTATTATCAAAGGTCACTTTTTTATTTTAAAAGAACCTTCAATGGTACATTCAACCCTGTAATACCCTGAATATGTAAGATGCTCACAGTTATAAATAAAAATTGGTATGTGGGTCTTGCTCCAGTAATGTTTGGTGGTCAACAATCACGCACATACACGCGCGCGCCAATAGACGCACATGAACACGCGTCATGAAAAATGACAACCAAAATGGTGGAAAGCAATCAATAGAACCCATTTTGGTAATTAAGATACTCAGCAAAAATGCTGCAAATGACATGTATCTTCTCCCAAAATAGAAGCAATAACTTGAACTTGTTGGGGTGTTTCAAAATAATGTGAAATATCTGACAACCAGAATTTCAATAATTTAAGTGACTTTAAATAAAATTCAACCATACATGTATCTCCACAGACTTTAAACCAATTTCTAAAAAGTTGCAATGTTTTAAGTATTTTCCATTAAAGGAGCGTGACCAGAGTTTCTGGAAAATAGTTTTCGATGTAACTTACATGTACCAATATTATCAAGTAACTCCCATACACACCTCCCATGTCCCAAAAACCCGAAAACATTCGCAATTTCCAGTAAAAAAATTGAACAAAACTATCGAGTCGGCTTTCAGCGGATAAACGTTGATACTGGAAAATTAGTTTACAAATAATCGGTGGATTTTCGACGATATCCTCGGAAATATGCGGCCTAGAAGCGCGGGAGTCTCAGTTTCGTAATCAGAAAAATATAACGGATGTTATGATATAAAAATCTCATGACCCATAAGGTAAGTCCCGGGGAGTTATGGGTAAAAAAAAGTGATCTGGTCACACTCCTTTAACAATAATAATAACGAATATTTATACTGCGCCGGTATCGGTAATTAATGACGCTCATGGCTTATCTTTAGCAATCTGTTATTAGCCGAGGTTTTTGTACCCAAATCAGGTTTACATTAAATGTAGCAATAATAAATATGTCAGATAAAATTCAACTCACCACATTCATATTCATCGTTTCCATGGAGACAATCGTCAACAAAATTACAGATTTTGGACTGGTTGATGCAGCTGCCATCCAAACAGCGGAACTGCTGGCTGGGGCAAACTATTCCTGCGTTGACAAAGAAACGGATACTACAGTTTAATAACAAGACTATAAATACCATAGACTATTATTCAATTGTTTAGAAAGGACTAAATAAAATATCAGGTTATATTGTGGTGAAAATCAGGAAAATTTGTTTATATTAAAATTAGGGTAAAACAAACCCCAATTCAAATTAGGGTATTTTCAATAATCAATATGGGTTGGGAGGAAAACCATAGGCCTACAATGTAGGTCCTCAACGGGATTTGAACCCAAGACCTCTGGCACAATACAAGATGCATTATTCCCCCTGGGTTCTTTTAATAACCTACTTCTATCTCGATGCTGCATAAAGGCAGAATCATTGCATTAAACAGCTGTAACAATTTCTATCTTCCTTTTTTGTGAGTTTTTTTCTGGTCGAATGGATTATTAACAATTTAGGACATTCCAAAAATCTGGGCTTTTTAAGGTTTTGCCGATTACGTACCGTACATGTACTAACATTACCAACTAACTACATGTATCGGTAGGCCTACACCTGATCTAGAGAAGACTAATTTGAAAAAAAATTATTCAGATATTTAAACTTTTTAAAAACCAAATTCAATGAAGGTTTCTTCTGAAGAGAGTTCCATCACGAGCAGAACATTTCCACATTGCCTTTGGTAATTTACATATGTACATGTATGTCTACCGTTTCTATTTTAAAGTGGAGTACATGTACATGTAAGGTTTCCTTGCCTACTTAAAATAAGATTTTGGGCCACTGCAAATGTACAGCAAGCTTTTAGAGGCTTCCAAGGTCCAAATGTACACAACATAAGTCGATTGTCTCTTCATAGGCCTACAAAATAAGATTTTACAAACTATAAAAAATCTGAGGATACTATCTCTTGGGTGTCTTATATCATCAATCCTACAGTAAGTGGTAAATCGAATGGATTAAATTGCACAGTCAATCATGACTCACAGATCTAGCCAAACCAACAGATGGGGACCCAGGAAATCTGACAGTCAATTACAGTACAAATCGTCACTGACTAGCAACCATTTCTGGTTTCTACCAGGTATAGCTCAGCACTGATTGCTCATACAGAACTAAAGTGCAATATGCAGACAGTTCATCAAATTTCAATCACAGATCATGCCCCATGCTAGTTTTGCAGTTGACAGTGGTTAAAATTGTGTCAATTTGAAGGCATTAGTTTTGGAAATGTTAGTTTTACATTATTAGAAAATGAAACTCCCATGCAGACAGTCAATACAAAGTATAAAAGTAATGTCATAATCATGTGACTCATTAAGTGTACGTATTCCCACTACACCTTTTTTTTTTAAACTAAACTAAAATTAAGTCCAATGGGACGTGGACTCCACATCCCTTTGAAGTTACTGCAGCTACAATGTCAAACTTACAGGCCAAGAGAGGTCACAGAAACTTACATGTATTTCTGCTTTTAACCACTAACTTTAAAGGCATACGTATATTTTACTACATGTACATGTAGTCCAGTGGGAACAGTTTCGCCCTGTAAAGGTAACATGACCATGCAGTAAATAATGGGCTTACACAGGGAAAATTTAAAGCAGAGTTCACATTATCACAGAAAAAAAAACATGCTCATCCGCACCGGTCTTTCAAAAATGGAAAATTCCATTCCGGAGCTTGTTTAATACATGTACCTCATTGGCTGCGCGTTAGAAGGTCAGAAGCATCGTGGTCATATAGTTCAACAAATTTGAACTTTCAGTACAGCGCCTTAATTGTGCGCTGTGCATCGCAACAGACTGCACACAAGCAGAAAACCAGCTTAATTCTGTGGAAACGAATGGCACAGCCGTGCGCAAAACCACTTGGCGAGCGCGTGTGGTCAAGTGGGTTATGAAGCGGGGACTCCCAATCAGAGGTTGTGGGTTCAATAGCCCCACCATGACCAACGTGTCATGTGTGCCTGGGCAAGGCACTTAATCCCAGTTGCCTCATCAACCCAAGCAATATTTGGGAAGCTGTTAAGGGGAATGCCACAATCTAACTGCTGATAGGGTTGAGCGCCTGGCCAGCAGCCACCTACATGTACACCACATCCAACAGCAGAGGGACCGCCAATTACAGGAATGGGAGCAAGTGTGGTTGAGTGCCTTGCTCAAGGGCACAGGTGCCACAACCTGTCACGACCAGGAATCGAACCTACATTAGCACAGGAACTTAAGTTTGACGCACTAGACCGCTCGGCCATATACACCCCACCCATATACATATTTTTCCCCCTGTGGAATTCACTTCCTGTGTCATGTTTTCCCAAGATGTATTTTTAAATTGTCAGCATTTCTTTTGTTGTTCAATATACATTTAGCTGCCAAATGTTGTAGTCTTTCCTTAGTTTGTAAATGAGTCTTTCCACAGTAAAGGGGGAATTTTGGCAACACAGACCATATTTTCCACAAAATACATGTAACTTTTGTTTGGTCTTAAAATATTAAAAGAAATAAGTTTCAGTTGTTCTGAAGGGATAACTTAGGCCCAAAAAGGGTAACAACTTACTCTTTCGCGTTTAGGTCGACCGGTTATGGGTAAAAACGGCGTATTAGGACGACCGACCGCATTAGGGCGACCGATAGCCGGTCGTCCTAACGCCAAGTGCTTCAAAAACCATCTTTATTAGGTCAAAAACCATTTTTATTAGGTTCTTAACCATTTTTATTAGGTCACAAACCATTTTCGTCTAGGTCGCAAAACATTTTTTTTAGAGAATTAGGTCGAGAAAATGGGTGTCAATTCATGAGTTTCTTTCGGACAATTTTGTGGTTTTAGTGGTCTCTGTAAACACTCTACCCAAAAAGGTCGTCCTAATACGGGAAAAGTAGTTATCAAACATATAGCCTTTCTAAAAACCCTGTGTACAAATGTCCAATATACGCTCGTACATGTATGTACATGTAACCGGGACGGCCTAATATGTAACACAAGTGTCCGTCCCGGTTACGAGCGTATATTGGAAATTTGTTTTGAGAAAGGCATGTTGTCACACTATTTGTAACCCTTTTTGGGCCTAATTAAGTTATCTCTTCAGAACAACTGAAACTTATTTCTTTTATTTTGAGACCATCAGACAAAGGTATTTCCTCGAAAATATGGTCTGTGTTGCCAAAATGCCCCCTTTACTATGGAAAGACCCAAATACCAAAAATGTCCCAAGAATATTCATTGGCAGTGCAGTTTCAGTAGCGAAATGTTAGGCATGTAGTAATATTCTGCACCTGCTGGTACAAATGCCAAACACATAGAAAATGTCCACATTTATGAAGATGCAATCTAATTTATTGAAATTTTTGAACACTTCAAAGGTATTTTCATTAAATCATGTATCTGGCACTTTCATGATGACTCTACACCTGTTTTACTGGCCACATGTAAAATTGGATCCCATACAATGCATAGACATTTAATTTGTCTACATTGCTGTATACTGTAAGATTGTTTATATTGTGTAATCCAGAGTGGCAATTTTTATTAAGCAGTCGCGCCAGCTTTTACTTTAATTAAATTCTTCGGCTCTGCCTGGTGCAATATATTTGGACTGTCATTCACACTGCACAGTGCTGCTTATATTACACTTAGAGCGCAGGCACCACGTGTTTTCCAGTCCTTATGGAATGAAAATGCCAGAAGTCTGTATAAAAGTAACCACTTGACTGTGAAAAAGTCATAAAACTTTATGAAACTACTCAAACTAGTGAACTAACAATGAAAACTAAAATTAGCCTAGCGTACAATGTACCGGTACATCGACCTTGCAACTGGAAGCAACTAGTGGCAACTGATGTTTCTGGCAACTAGAAGCAACTGGGAGCAACTGGAAGCAACTAGAAGCAACTGGGAGCAACTGATCAGTTGCTTAAAAAGGTCGATGTACGTGTACTGGCAACTGGAAAACCCTAGTTGCTGCGAGTTGCTCATGTTCTACTTTCTGACAACTACATGTAGTTGTATCCAGTTGCGGTCAGTTGTGTCGATGTATGCGTATTTGCAACTAGTTGCTCTCAGTTGCACGAGTGCGTCTGATCAACTGGAAGCAACAGTTGCTTCCAGTTGCAAGGTCAATGTACATGTACGCTAGGCTTTACCAAGTTGCTGTGTCGATGTGTGCGCTCTGGACATGGCGCTAGTTGCACAACTAATCAGTTGCTGTTGATGTGCGCACTACACACACACATAGACAGCAACTGATCAGTTGAGTTGCTTCCAGTTGCAAGGTCAATATACACTACATGTAGGCTAAAGTAGTATAGACCCTTTGCACCAGCAGCCATGACAGGGGGCAGGTTTTCATATTTAAATGATGCGACAACAGATCCACAAAGTGCCTACTCGTGCATGATGCACAGTGACAATGAGACTGCCGCCTGTCATGGCGGCCCATGCAAATGGTCTGTCCTTGGGACTTTGCAGATTACCTTGTTATAACAGAAACTCTGTATTATCAGGAATGAAACTAGGAAGAACAAAGGACTGGGACCTAAATTTGTCCTTGTTATAAGCAGAATGTTGTATTAACAGTGTTCTTATTATTGAATTTCAACTGTATTGCAGATGTTGTATACCCTACGTGTGCTTCTAGGCCTACATGTAGCTGACCAAGCCCATCTGCCTTGTGTGTATCAGGTCTCGGGTTCAAATCCTGATGAGGATCATATGATTTTTTTTTCCTTACCCATGTATGGTTAATCTTGTCTTAATAACTTTCCAAAAAAAATCCAATAAAACATACGTTAATTACTGGGGTGGGCATGTTAAGACATGAACTAAAAGCAGTCCTCACTTTTGTTAAACCAGAAAGCAGTTGTGTGTGATACTTTTTTTAGCACAGAGCGTGATCCAATTCCGTCCATCACGCATGAGGGACGGAAATCAAGATACAAATGCCTTTCCTAAGTCAACAACAAATGAAAACTAAAGTGAACCCGTTTGTTAATACACAGTGACACACCCAGTTTATCATATAAATTGACTTTACATTTAATCAATAAAATTTACAAAAAAGGCCATTTTTTACATGCATTTTCAACAATTTCTTGAAAATGTGATGGCACAGTGTGCCCAGTTAAATTTATTCTGGTAATTTTTGTAATATGATTGTAAAATATGGAAATGTCTTTACAGTTCGAGGTATTATTTTGATTAATTTTAGAAATGTTGAAATCTTCATCCATTGTTTACCAGTTTTGGATCACGCTCCAAAAGAAACAGTTTAAATTCAGTCTTTACGTATGTACACTACTGCAGTGTGCCACTGAGCAATCTACACAGAAGGCTTGAGAATGCACCTTGTTGATGCACACAGTTTGTTTGATTTAAATGCTGGTACATGTAGTGTGGTTAAGCTGCTGCAATGTGCCTGAATTTGTCAAGTGCTATTCTCAAATACCAGTACTGCCATAATTGTTTGCAATCTGAATCAGAACAAGGACAAATCAGTATGACCTACACTGGACAGTCATTATTTATAATGCTCATAAGTAACACCGTGTTTACACTCGAATCGGCAAAGGTGGATACAGATCCAGCATTTTTATTGCGACCACAAAACTGAACATTTGCCGCGTTTACACTATACCCCAAATCGCTTCAACTCGCTTCAGAAACCGCAAAAGTCACCACTAAATGTAACTGCAGCGCATGCGTGAGCTGTTAAGGTGTTGCTGCACTATATAGTGCCAGATTGGTCAATTAAATCTACTACACTGCGGGCACCGCCCCAAGGACACTTAAATTGCCGAATCTGTATTCGGGTAGCGTTTACACTACAAGCGACCTTGACGATTGCAGGGTTCAACCCCGCATTTGTGGGGTTCAACCCTACCCTAAAGGTGACTTGAAAAAGACGAATCAGACCCGGGTCTGATCCGCCTTTTTCAATTCACCTTTTGCGTTTACACTTAGTGCCTACCCGGCTTCAACTCCCCTTTTTGGAAATTGCGTAGTTCGATTCGGCAAAGGCGAATCGAGTGTAAACGGGTTGTAATATGTACAATATGCACAACAAGTTCAAAGAACTTGTACTTTTAGTGCTTTTATTAGGTTATTGTGCACAGATCTACCGGTATGTAGAATTATAAATTGCGTACTGTGGGTTTCTTTGGGATTATACCGGTACACACTTGACAAATGTTAAGCTTTTCAAGTGCAAAATTTAAATACAATGGAATATTTGAATATTCGATTCAAAGAGTTTTTTTTTCTGAATCAAATAAATTATTTTATAAATGATCTTTCCCATGCAACCTCAAAAAAAATGTTTTGTAAAAAGGTTGATATGCTTGATGAAAGCCAACCAAATATAGTACATGTACAGTTCATGTCATTTCCTTGGAGAAAGACAAAATGTCCTCCTGCCTGCACATTCAGGGTAATTTACCAGTGCGTTGTAATAATTAAGTTACATGCACATTACATTCGTTTGCACTCCCTCAATTTTCCTTCCTTCCTTTACCGAGTGTCTTGTTGCAAGGAAAGCTAAAAACCACCGAAACCTGGGGATATGGATCGCCATCATTCTAGGGTTTCACCAACAAGGTGATAAGCTAACATACCGTATGTACAGTGTAAGTGATCTCAGCCATACATACATGTACATGTATGTGCAATGCATACTCAGGAAATTGAACCGAGATAAACTGTTCACACTAGATTTTCTGACTCAAAGGAGGATGTTCAGAAAATGGATTTTGGACCTAACCAACTGGTGTGACCTAACAATCATATAAAATACCTCCCCAAAATTCTATCCATGGGAAAACAGGAAATTTGCAATCTCCAATTTGGATGTGGAAGTAAAACGGTTGTTGTAATCATTGCACTGCTTTATGTAACCGGAAGAATTAGTTTACCAAAACTGGCCGAAAAAATAAAGAAAGACATTAAACCCAGAAGTGCAGACGCGACAAGGCCGTCTTTCGAGCTAGGGCAGGTCATACGCAGCTAGTGCTGTATGTACGCTACGTAGCCAGTGTGTTGCCGTACGGGTTGTACTATGGAAGTCGTGATCGCACAGTGGCTCGTTTTGATGCCGTGTGCAGTTTTCATGCGCTAGACCACCTGGCTAGACCCAATATTCTCTCCTACAGCAAAAAACCTGGAGACGGCCTTGGACAAGGCTAATGTAAATGCGAACGCAAATTTGACGACATAAGTTTTTGCACCGCGAATTCACAGGATGTTGAACTAGTTTCAACTTGTGCAAAAGTTCGCTGCGAAATGTTTGCCGTCAGATTTACGCAAGATTCAAATTCGCATTCGCGTATGAACCGGGCTTTAAAATTACCACACTGCAAATTGGCTAGCATGCCTCTCCAATGTCTTGTGCATCTACATGTATGCCTCTGACAACATTAAATGAGGGCCAAATTGAGGCCGCAACTCTCGCTTTGCTTATAAATGCCATGCCCCTCTTAACAAAACCCAAGTGCACACATGATGAAGCTGAATCGCTACTCGTCATACCAACTTCTGATCTGAATGAACCAGGCACCTGGGCAGAATCATCCATCTCAATTTGTCATCAGCTTGAAGCCGCTTGATTAAATCCTCTCCTCTGTCTTATTCAGTTGAACTTTGTGGAGGGGGGAAAAACCTCAGACTTGGCAATTTAATGAAGGCATTTTTAGTCAGCAGGGAAGTGATTAAAAAGAATGTGGCTCTTGTTGACATTGTCAAGAATGTTCATTGAAAACCATGAACTGGTTCTGAAAGTACGGTAATTGCAAAAGTGGAGGGTCACAATGCATTTTTTGTGAAGGAAAAAAATTTAAACATTATTAATTCTTTCTGGCAGTGAAAGCAATTATTTCTCAAAAGTGCTTTAAGCCTCAAGAAACCTGTTTTTCAGAGGTGGGAGAAAACCCCTACATGTAGTACACAATTCTACACAGGGGAAAACCCATGGAATGAAGCACGACCGAGAACCCAATCCACATTTATTTTTTTATAATTTTATTTTTAAGGAAATCCTCATGAAATGTTTAAATTAAATTGTTGAATATTTAAAATATTTTACAAACGGACATATCTTTGTATCATAGTTTTGATAATGTTCAAGAAAACTGTTTAGCATTTTCAATTCTTATGAATAAATCTGAGGTCAGAAAAAGGTAAGTACATGTACATGTAGCTGCTGGTTTTACCAACCCAACAAAACCTGTAATTTAAGTTTACATGTAGTATTACATTATGACATGGATGAGTGAATTTTCAATAAATTTAAAAATGTTACACTTGCATTTATTAAAAATTGCACTACTTTATTGAAAACATTGTCATCATGTTTCAAGTACCAACAGGTATTAAACAGTGTTGTTTGATTCACATGGACATACGGTACATATGTTGAGGGTAATTGTTTTCTGAAGATGAAGCCGGTTATTTAGAAAAATAAAATAAATCAATAAATCAACTCCCAGAAGTGTCAAAACCTAAGGGAACACTGCATCCCGTTTTCATGGAATGACCCATGTATTCTCAGAAAAACACCAGAAAAAAATGTAAACACTACATTTACCAAAGACCCTTTAAAGGATTGTATTCAGATTTTCCAGAAAAATGGATTTCATTCTAAGGCCAATGAAATTAGATTACTAGTTTCTCGTCAACCACTTTTCAAATTTTGATGAGGTTTTTTTTTCATTATTCATTATCCATTATTTCTTATCAATGAAAAATGCAACCCGTTATACATACACTAACTGCTAATTTGAAACTGATTTAGGCTCTAAAAGTCGCCCAGAAAGTTAGTGCCAGTATCAGTTCCATGGAGTTTACCTGTACATGCTGTAGCTTGTGTTTGAAAGAAGAACTTGAGATGGCAAAAATCATGGAAAATGTCAAAGGAGTTTTGAAAGAGCAATACATTTAATTTGGCAGGCCTTTACGGCCCCCAAAGAGGGTGTGCGTTCTATAAGATCGGTACAGTTCCTACCCACAAAAACCTTCTCTAGATGCACGTGTTCCAAAATCCGTGGACGCTGCTGTCCCTGTTCCTGTATAGTGTCAACCAATGCACAGTTCCGATTGCGAAACCACTCCGTTGCTTCGTCTATGCCATCGACCAAACCGGACTTCAGTTCGTCGAAAAGTTGAATAAAAGAATATGAATTGCTCACATCCCCGATGTCCACAATCTTCCATTTAACCACACACCTGTCTTCATGATAAACCGCCAGGGAAAACATATTCATAGCGGGAAAAATCCACACAAAACTGCAAAAGACACACAAATCTGCATGTGAATGCGCGCCAGAAAACAATCGATCTACCAACCTCGTGACCACGGCAAAAATATACAACCTGAGTTCCGTGTACAATGGCCGTGCATATAACGCTATCTGGAAACGAGGTCACAAATTAGCGTATGTCGAATTCGGGCGGTCTGTTCTTGGCACGCATGGCGCGAACGCGACCCGAAAACACTGCACTAGGAACAGGATCACACACCACGTATCCGTCCGAAGTCGACCTGCAACGAACGGTTTTCGCTGGTACCCACCGCCCATACTGGGTGCTGGGGAAGCGCTGATATGCTGTACGGTTGGTTTACTGCATTCTGTGATACATTTTGCAACACTAACTGCGCAACCGAAACAGAAACTTCGCTTGGAACTGAGTAGTTTGTGTCGGATTTCGCCCATTTTTTTGCAAAATAATGACATCTTTGGAATAATGAAATTTGTTGGTGTGGGGTCAATATCACATGCGGGCGCTGACGAGAAACTAGTCATCTAATTTCATTGGCCTAACCTAACAATCATACAATGTATAAAATACCACCCAAAACACTATCCATACTGGAAGAAAAATAGGAAATTTGCAATCTCCAATTTGGATGTGGAAGCAAAAAAGTTGGATCACTGCTTTATGGAATGGATAGATTAGTTTACAAAACATTGGTGATTTTTTTACGATATCCGTGAAAATATACGAATTGAGAGGGTGAAATTTATGACAAATGTGACAGATGAGTTATCAAAAACTCAACATCATGCATGGGAAAAATGGGCGGCTCAAAAATGTGATCTGAACAACCTCCTTTAACAGAGGCCTCAGGGAGAACACTAAACACTGGAAAGAGATGCATCACAGCAGAAGGTCGCCAGTCTTGTTAGCAGAATGACGCCGCCTGTGGATAAGATCCGCAACACGGTAATAAGAAACACGTCTATGGCAAATAAACCAGCCAACGTCTGTATTGACTCGTGTGTGTTATTTCAAGCCGTAGCCAAGTAATCTAGACGCACTTCAATCATCAGGTTGCAGCGACCAATAGTGACTGGAAACCCGCTGGACAGTTTGGATCCAAGATGTCCTTCATGCAGTGACCTGATTTGTTTAATTCGTAATTTGTTTTTAGACGAAATACCGGGGAGGCGTTTGTAAGTATTGTAATTACAAATTCTGTAACAGGAGCTCTTCTGAAAGCAGTAAATATGTTCGGGATCTATGAAAGGCCAAAAATAGAATTATCACTCAAGGCAATGTTAAAGGACTACTTTATCATTTGCGGATGGAACTTTTGAAGTATTTACATGGAACGTCATTATTTTAATACAAAATCAGCTGCACACATGCAGCAGTACTAGTGTGCCAGAAAACCTTTAAAATCCACGTTTGGGTTTTATGCTAAGTGAATAGTGAACAAAATTGGTGTCCACACTCATTTGTTGAAAACTACATAAAAGAAGCTTCCTATTTTGGACTGAAGTAGATTTGTGGTAGATAAGGTTTTTAGATGGTATTTCGTATAAAAACCTTATTAAAGATTTAATTCATGAAGTAAAACTTTGGGTCGTTCCAAATGATACAAAATCTGTGCCTTTAACACCGTGTTTACACTCGAATCGGCAAAGCATTTTTATAGCGACCACAAAACTGAAAATTTGTCGCGTTTACACTACACCCCAAATCGCTTCAACTCGCCTTCAGAAACCACAAAAGTCACCACTAAATGTAACTGCAGCACATGCGTACGTGAGCTGTTAGGTGTTGCTGCACTAGTGCCAGATTGGTCAATTAAATCTACTACACTGCGGGCACCGCCCCAAGGACACTCAAATTGCCGAATCTGTATTCGGGTAGCGTTTACACTACAAGCGACCTTGACGATTGCAGGGTTCAACCCCGCAATTGCAGGGTTCAACCCTACCCCAAAGGTGAATTGAAAAAGGCGAATCAGACCCGGGTCTGATCCGCCTTTTTCAATTCACCTTTTGCGTTTACACTTAGTGCCTACCCGGCTTCAACTCCCTTTTTTGGAAATTGCGGAGTTCGATTGTAAATGGGTTGTAACCCTTCAACTCTTTTACTACGGAATTGTTTTATTGAAGGCCACCGTTTGTTTATGTGTACAGGCGAGCCGCTCACAGCAGCTTTCCGTCCGGAAGTAGACTATTCTCTAGCCGCTGTGAGCGGCGCGCCGTAGTGAAAGAGTTAAAGACCATGCATTTCCACATGTACCAAGCTGTACCGTACACCTAGAGTGATGCTAAGAAAATTAGATAAACTGGTTAAGAACAGGAAAATCTTTACATCTGTACAATTAGACAGCATACAGGTTGTGACCTTAATTAAAAGCTGAATACTTAAAGTACACAATAAAATTAAAAACATTGAGATGTTGAGCACAGTTGAGCTGGTGGCCGCTTCCGGCCGCTATGGGCGTTAAGCTTCAGGACGCTTGTGGCTGCTATGGTCTGGGTTGTACCTTTAATACAATGCCAGATGTGAAATGACAGCCAAAAAGCATTCATTCAAAATTAATTTCTGGGAATTTTACTGAGTCAATGATAAAAATATGTCGTTAAATTATATGATTTACTGCTGTCTGCCCACATCTTTGATTTGTGAACATTTTCCAAGCCTGTAACATTTACACCCTGTTTACACTTGATCCCGAGCTCGGGGTCGAACACCGAGCTCCGGATCATGCAAATTGGCCCCGGATCAGACCCCGAGATTTTGGTCTCGCGTTGGCGGAGGGTTCGATCCCGAGCTCGGGATCAGTTTGCGGTTAGATAAGCAATTAATCTTTACCTCATCCTGCCGCGAAAGTCAAGTGGCCTTGTACACTGTACATGCACAACCCATGCACACATTGATAAATGTACATATGTAGAGCATGACCTTTAACTGCAACTTCTGGCACCGCGCTCGAGATCAACTACAGAATGTAAACATGGCACTCAGGATCATTGCGGTTAACACTGACTCATTCTTATCAGGGCATAAATCTTGATCCCAAGCTCGGGACCAGTGTAAACACGGTGCAATTCACAGATAAGAAAAATTTAGCACATGTTGGACACGCTGCAGCTGAACAACAAACATACAGCAATTACATATTTACAGAACTAAATGTTTCTTATTTACTTTCATTTTAAAATCAATTATTTTGTTGTTAAGCAGATTGTTCAGAGCTGTACTGATAATCAATTCAAGATAAAGGCATGTTCCCATTGGACTTTCTTTTCCGCTGCCTCGCGGGAAGTTACCGCGACCTTCGGTAACATTCCTTCGTGTAATCTTCCCATGCGTTCCCATTTGCAATTGTTTTCAGTGCCCATGCGGAAAGCTACCGCCACCTTGCAGTAAACTTTTGTCGTGCAGGCCCATAGTTTACTGCAGGATCGTGTTCATTTTACAGGGCGAAACTGTTCCCATTGGACTTTTCGATGGCCCTGTAAAACTCCCGCGGCTGAGCGGAAAGTTTCCGCGGACTCTTTTACCCTGTAAGTTTTACATCGTGGTCGCGGTAGCTTTACAGGGACGCTAATTCTCCGTGCGTCCCCATTGGACTAAATTTTATTACCCTCCCGCACAACCACGGGAGTTTTACCAAAATTAGTCCAATGGGAACACCACTTAAGATATCTATTTTGCATGCCTACATGTACCGGTACAGTATGAGATACTGGTAAACAGCTAGTGCACGTGTCACATCAGTTGTCAATGACAAACACTGTTGGGGCATTTTTAGTATAACAAGTACAGACTTGTAGGAACATGACTGGCCCAATATAGGCAACACGTGATCCACATGTACCTCACTAAATTTTCAAAGCCAAGACAAAGTCATGCCCACAGGCAGTATTTTTGATGGGGGTGCAGAGAGTGAGACCAACTGAACGTGTACTGTATGTGGAGTCTTTCCTACTGTACACATACACCATTCACATAAAAAAACAGGTCTACATTTGTACTTCGATCAGCCTGCTTGTAACGGTTCTGTCCTTTACAATAAAGCAGACCTCTGCCTTTTTGGGGGCAGAGGGGCGCCAGCACTCACTGGGATGAGCTAGGGGAGTGGTGTGTAAACACATTGCCGCCCTTTTCCTGCCTTCATGAAAATTCTAAATGGTCCATCTTGGACCAAACTACCGGTACCACCTTGTACTAATTTGAACAACATGTAGTCTTTATTGATTTTTAATTTTTACTTTTCCCTTCTTTAATATATGTAATTTTTGGGTCTTAATTTCTATCTCCAGTCTAAAGCACATTTTTGACAACTACTTTTAAGGCCAAAAAAAATAATAGTTCTGCTTCCGGTTTCCCGACCGACCCTATTTTTAGGCTGCGACCCTAAAAATTTTATCGAGGAAAAAAAAAAAATTTAAAAAAATAAAAAATAAAAAATAAAAAAAAAAAATGAAAAAATGAATAAATGAATAAATGAATAAATTTTTAACGACGTGCTTCAAAGGCGCACGCTTTCAATAAATTTTACAACCGCGACGATCCCCGGGTAGTTCCCTGTCTCATCAAGGGTTATGTAAGCTGCGCGCCGCGCCTGGACGATCTTTTCGCCACATACGGCGGTTGAGGCGGTCATCATATCATGTACATCGTACGTCATGTCAGCGCACCAGCCAACGAAGTACATACGCGCGCCTGAATACAGAAACTGTGCATGCAGAGCTAGAGCTGAATGTAGTGCCCTGGACTGAGTACGGTGGCTGATTCTCGCCATTTTTTTAGCGCGCACCTTGGTTTTTTTTTTACAGTAAAACTTCGCTGTACTATCATGACTATAGCGTATTTTCGCCGCACTATTGCGTATTTTCGCCGCACTATTGCAAAATTTCGCCGTACTATTCCCGCGAAATTTCGCCGTACTATGTACGGCGCGTAGAATCCATCAACTAAAAGTACTGCATTGGAGTACATGTACAGTGTCTATAATCCTTCCAGTGTATGGATTCTACATTTATTCGGATCGATTTCGATCACGCACTGCCTAGCGGTGGCGCGACTGCTTTTCAGGGACCAAATAATTGATTAAAAGTTTGTTTTGGACTGGATGGCAGGGATTGATTTGTACTTTTCCTTAAACTCAATTTTTTTCTTTAAACTCTTGTTACCCGACTTCGACTACACGCAGATGCCTCCATATGATTGTGCACAAAAAAAATTGGCAAAAAAAAAAAAATTCCCTACCTACCTACCCTATTTTGAAATGCCATGTAATCGGAAGCAGAACTATTTTTTTTTTTTGCCTAATCTACATAGTTCTCTCAAAATAGAAGACGTAATGTAACCAACTTCATAAGAAGATTAGGTACATGTAGGCCTGTATAACTTTAGCCCCAAAAGGATACCAAATGGTCTGACAACATGACACCGTTCTATAACCTCCCTGTACAAATTTTCCATAGAATCTATCAAGAGTGACAATCAGTTTTTTGGGGAGCCAGAGTTCGTCTCATCTTCCAAAAATGGCAAAAACAACGACCATCATTGGTCAAAATGTACGCTATGATGACCCATTGCCTCATCGTAGCTTACGGTGCGTTGCCATGGCAAATATACATCGTTACACTCATCGCAAGTTTCTTGAAATCATTCGTGGGACACATCACGAGTTACAGAGCGGTAACCCATCGCATCTCGAGTTACGTAAGCGTTAGTAAAATCGACTCCTGGTTCCATAAAGCAGTGCAGTGATTACCTCAATCTTTTTGCTTCCACATTCAAATTGGAGATTGCAAATTTCCTGTTTTCTTCTAATGGATAGTATTTTGGGGAGGTATTTTATATTATTGTTAGGTTAGAATTGATTCCAATTTCAAGAAAAATCTGAACGAGCTCTGAAGCAAATGTAACAGTGTCTGAATGATGCCATATTGTACATGAACATCGTCTAAAACTTTTGCATCTGCCATCCTTTATGATCTTGTAGACATAAATCTCCTTGGACCAAATAATATGCATGATATACATGAATGCCTCCAGCTTGTGGTAATCTGGGGTTATGGAATCCGACTGGTATCCCTCCCAAGGTAAAGATTATTCAGCTGAGGCTTGCAAGAAGCATCTGGATAATTAGAGCACTGGTATGGAATGTTAAAACATGGCATGCATGGAGTCTCATGGTGATTCAGTGGGCTTTGCTCATTTGCTACTTAATTTTTCACGGTACACATATACCACGGTAATCAAGGCAATCCACATCATATATTATACATGTGTACAATAGGTTAATTGCCATTTCTACAGTATACATACATGTACACTATGAAGCTCCTTTGTGAACATACAGACACATCTGCAATTAAACGCATCTAACGCATAACATTCATTATATACCTCATGCGTAGATTCCTGTCATCTGATTGGTTAAAAGTGGGGGCATTGAATCGGCTACCGGTAGACCCGGCGCGTATATGTCCACCGGGCAATAGTCTTTGCCATGCCCCGGGCATAGTCATTTAGCGGGTTCCGGACGCGCGCATTACATGTGTTAGCATAGCTGTGCACCAACTATGCAGCTGGGCGCTTCACGTAAACATTCATCAGGACGGTAATGGCGGAATCTCGACGTCTGTCGTAGATGATGAAGTCCTTAAGAATATAAGAGAAGTGGCCTACAGTGAAAACTGTGTCAGGTGAAATGTGCTACTAAAGTGCCAGGTGATTATGCTACAAATGTTTGCTGTAAATATACAACTTTTCCGCCGTAGACCAGCTTCCGAAATCGAAACTCGAAGGACCACTGTCATGACTGTATGATGTATCGTTACTTTTAACCAACCAGATGACAAAAATCTACACATTCGGTATATAAAACAAACATTGACTGCTGTTTATTCGGGTCATGGTTAAGATTACAGGCCCTCGGTGATCTCGAAGCCATGACTATGCCCCTCGGCTTCCGCCTCGGGGCATAGTCATGGCTTCGAGATCACCTTGGGCCTACATAATCTTAACCATGCCCCTCATTGCAGTCAATATTTGTATACTATATCCTCTGCAGATAATCTACCTATTTTTCCTCACATGAAACATGTGAAAAGAAGAAATTTATGGCAAACTGTCTTGCTCAAGGACTTATGTGCAATAGCCATAGTCTGGTCTTGAACTCTCAACCTGAACAATTTGGCAAGGTCGAACTTGCATTACTTTTGTAGATTCACTAAACTGTTTGGCCATGGAATCCATCAATTAAATGTACTGGTGGTCAACTGCATACATGTGTACATACACACAATACAGGGCTAGAAATTCACAGAGGCCATTAGCCCCCATTGTCAATGGTCTTGGCCTTGGTGTCCTAGCTGTTGCGATTCTCCCAAAGACTTGTTGATTTTCCAATGAAAGTGCCCTTTTTAAACTCCAAAAGACTCCCCTAAAACACAAATGGCAGTGCCCGTTGATCGAGTAACGAATTTCCTGCCCTGCAATATGGTGTATTTTTCCACTTCAGTATTTTTCCACTTTTACAAAATAGACTAAGTATTTTTGTGTAGAACTACCGAAATTTCCGTAAGAGAAGAAAAACAACAATTACATTCAAGAGTTTCATCGCAAAAGGTAATAAATGCCATATCAAAACAAAATGAGATAATGGTGTCACTGTCAGTACATTCTCGATTGGTGGTCCTTAGATGCATTTGTCAAATAGATTATTGGCGAGCTGTGTTATATCCCACCAAAAATAAAGTTTTACTTATTTGAATTTGCCATTGAGTGTAGTGTTTAGTTGGCAGTTTTCTCAAAATGCCAACAATGGATATACACATGTAGCATTTTGCAATGAAGCTCTTCATTTTTAGCAGGTTTTCAAGGCCAGGACTGTATAACCATATCCTTTTTATAGCTCCATGGTATAACTGAATTCTACGTTACTGATAGATATTGTTGAACTACATGTACATGTACAGGTGTACCATAAAACTGCAGAAGTATCTCATCAATTTCTAGTTGTTTGGAATGAATTCGTGCAAGATTGAAAACAAAATGTAATGTACAGTACGTATTTGTGCCATAGTCAATAAGTTCAAAAATGGTGACCCCAAGTACTTACCTGTATCATTTATTGTGTCTTGAAGTGAGACTACAAGCTGGGGGTGTCTGTCGACGTAGGCACTCTCAGTGGATGCCAGCTTCAGTGTAGACTCTACTCCAGGATCTGGATCTAAATCTGTCCATATCAAAAGACCGTGGTTTGAGCCTGGACTGTCCAACCAGGACTCAAAGACCGCATTGCTGACGTTCAATGATAGTCTGGCCCCATTCTGACAACTGCTGTAGTCTATGCGCACGTCACTACGAGAAAACGGGTACGAGGCATCGTGACCCGTGTGGTCCAAACTGTCTGCCCACCATGTGTCACCATCCAAGTTTCGAATGGACGAAGTTACTGCAATTTGCTCCCAGGGTTGTAGAATTTGTGACACTTGAACTGTACCAACAAAAATTCTCTCAGCGTTTCCGACAGAATAAGCCCCGATGCTTACACACGACAAAATCAGGATCACATTTTTTATCTTTGATTGTATCAAGTTTGCAAAGGTGTTCTCGGCACCCCGTCTGCTTTTTTGCACAAAGTTATCCAAGTTGAACTTCAACAAGATTCTGCTCTCAAGACTGTCGCCCCTTCGACCGACTTCCAGAAAGTCTCTCTGGAAATATGTGGTTCTCTCCCCATGAATGAAAGTGTCTTGCATGGGTTGGAGGCGGTAGGTGCGCTTATAGTCAATCTGCGCAGAAGACTTGATGGGAATGAGCAATACAATTGCCAAAATGTGCCAGGAGCTAAAATGCATGATGATGCAAAATGTGTTTGTCATCAAACTATTTACATTTCTGCAAAGATTCTTTTAAACCTCTCTTTTCGATGTGTCTCAAAAATTGTGGAAGTGTTAAAATTGCAAGTATGTAATAAGCTTGGCTGCTTTTAATCCAAAGTTTGCCAGCTCAAATACAAGCAAGTCTGCGAAGCGATCTTGAATGGCGTTTGTCGCCTGCTCGACTGACGAATTACGGTGTACATGCATACGTACATGTATCTTGTAAGTGTTGATGCACCGCCTCTGTGCCGTCCTCCAGCTTTAAGTCAAGAGTCCCCATCATCCACGCTTTCACAGAGGCAACAGCCTTACGCCACACACGTCACATCATGACACTCGTGTCTCCTGTATGCACGTATGGAAAATGGGGCCACATACAACACGTGGCTAAATGGGTTGTGCTGCCAGTTTTGACCAATGGTAGTGCACCACAGTGCCTCATTCATGACAATGTATAATGCAGTGTTGCACAAGTGTCGCCAGTATGTGATATGCCAGCCACTCAATATCCCATCCAATAATTCTTGCTTTTAAAAGTACATCCTGTCTGCACCTCCTTGCACGACCTATCTCTGCACATTAAAAAAAATGCATTAGCTGCACTCATGAATTTTGCAAAGCAAGGGTGATCAAACAAGCAAATGAGACAATTGCAACCAAAATATTTTGTATGGGTATGTATGTGCATGTACGGTAGTATGAAAAATTAACCTTAAGTAAAATTGTTTTGCAACAATGGTTAAAAACAATTTATTTTGTGCAAAAAATTTCCAAGGCAAAATCTCAAATCTAAACCAAGTTATTTTTTATCAGATAATAACGCTTAGTTTTGAGGTGATTTCTTTCGGCTAATGCTACACTCGATAGACTGGCCGGATCAAAAGAAAAATAAATCCAGAATAAATGTTGTCATTCTTTTAACGGCCATAAGGCCACTTTTTACCCAAGTTTCTGAGCGAGTTTCGGGCGATCTGTTCTTGACATGTAGGCATGTTCATTCGTTTCTGCCGTTTGGGCCTGTGTCGTGTGTCGCCCGTGTCAAGAACAGATCGCCCGAACTCCATTGATTATACATAGCACCCTCTTTATCCTAAAGTCCCATGATGCAGTGCGGTCGCAATTTTGGCCAATTTAACAAACAGTGTGCTCCGCGTCGAGGTGAATTTGTCGATTGGAGAAAAAAGAAGAAAAAAATATGCAAGTTTTGAGAGTATAACGTACAACCACTGCGGTATGTAGAAAGTGTAGAGATTTTAATTTTACCCAAAATTGCAGTTTTTTTGTTGTTTTCCGCTATGTTTTGGGGTTGATTTTCGCCTATATTTTCGGGTGTTTCTGGGTATGTTTTGGGGAGTTATTGGAGTGTTTTTCGGTATTTAGTTTGTGTTTTCCAGTGTATTTTTTATTTTTTTGGGTGTTTTGCGATATGTTTTCTGGTGTTTTCTGGTGTTTAGTATGTTTTCCGGTGTTTTCCGGTGTTTAGTATGTTTTTAGGTGTTTTCCGGTAAATAGTACTACCGCGTGGTAGCTCAACCCTGGCTCAACCAATCGTGACAGCCCTTCTATAATGCTACAAACTGGCACCGTTTAAAAAGTCGAGTTTTCTTAGTTTATTTCATCTAAGCTCTATAGACCTTATGCACGGCGGCCATGATAGAGGGCAGACACATTGTCACAGTGCGTCATGCACGAATAGGCACTTTGTGGGTCTATTGTCACATCATTTGAATATAAAAACCTGCCCTCTGTCATGGCCGCCATGCATAAGGTCTATTAAAATAAAAATCATATTTGTCAAAAATTGCATCTTTCCTTGATCAACAGCGTGTGGGAAGATCACATGTCAATCGCTTCACAGAAATGAGAATGAAATCCATGAACATTGTCATGTCCCCAGAGCCCCATAGGTTTGTGTGAAAATTCCCAGTTTCATTTGTCATCCAATCCCATAATGCATTGAGAACGTCGATAAGGTTTATTGATAGGTGCATAAATAAGTAACAGCTCCTTTAATGTAGACTGGTTCCCGTCCACATATTCCACACAGGAGAATATAAGGACAGGTAAAGGGCGCTTCATCTTGATCTGTAATTGGTCGTCTTTGTGTTTTTTATATTTAAAAATTGGCCAAGCCCTTTGCTTTAGGCAATGTACTTTATTTACAGAATTGGATATGTTCGACACGCACGGACAAGTTACAAATGTCAATGCAAAATCTGCGCACTTCCTAACAAAAATATAATAATAATAACCACGTGACGGGCAGAATTCTGCCCGTCATGGCTGCCCTTTACCAATCCCTATATTTTCGCAATAAGCGAACCAATCTATATGGATCGGGAACCAATCTATATTGAATGTTGAATAAGTATGGTGGTAACACTATTGAATATTCAACAGCGAACGTCGAATAAGTAACCAACTTCACTCACACCGGTGGCAAATGTATTTCGCCACAATAAAACTTGTTCAGCTATAAATTAAAAGTGATCCATCACGTCCCAACATGCCCATTGCAAGTTGACTCGAAACAACATGCCCAACGCCAACGGCCATGCCCATAGCATGATGACGGCCATGACGGCCGAGTTATTTGTTGCACAACAAATGTTAGGCCTACCAATACCTGTGTGTCCGACACCGCAAAGTCAACCCTAACACACCTGCCATGTAGTTTCTCAAATCGAAACAATTTTAAAAGTTCCGTACGAGTAGGCTTATGAGCTGATGAGTACGAGATGGCTCCCGTGCAAGATCGATCCTGGCATTCGCTTTGATCGTTCGTCGTGCAAATTAAATGCGAAAAAAAGTTTTGTTTCGTCACAACACGTCTCCCTAGGCGGACTCAAGAGGGGGTACTAGTACTACGGCTTCTTACGGCTAATTTAGCCTTTTAGAAGTATGGCGGAACAAAAGGAGAGGGCGCAATTTCATTTGGGTATGATTTTTTTTATCAATTGTATTTCTTTCCAAAAACTTGATTTACATGTTGTAATTATAATACATAGACAGAATTATCAATAAAATTGTAAAGTGAAAAACTGAGTTATTTTGCATTTTAGCCGATTTTATACCCACTGCAAAGTGCGCCCTCCTATTGTGTCTGCCATACTTCAAAAAGGCTAATGGGTGTAGCGCTAGGTCTAGGGGCCATTTTGAAGCTCTGTCCGAAACGGAGTCTATGGCCTTTTTCAAAATCTCAGCTTCGTCTCTGTCTCCGGCTCCGTCTCCATTCCGCCATCTTGAAGCCGCATACCAAACTTCGGCTCGGCTTCAGGCTTCATTTTGAGGCTTCGTTTTGGCCCAAAATGAGGCTCCAAAACGAAGTCAACTAAAGAGGTGACTTCGGCCGGCTTCGTGACGTCTGAACTGGAAAATCACGTGACAGCAACAAAAACTTTGTGAACTTTTGCAGGTTTGCTAAACTTTGCCGCCGACAAAACTCGTCTGCTAGCGCTTTAAAAAAAGCCGGTGAAAAAGAGTGGTAGGCCTACTAGGCCCGACTAGTGTTCCAAACGGTTTTTGGTTTGGCTTCACTAAAGTGAAGCCGGAGGCATTGAAGCCGGAGCCGCATGAAGCCGGAGCCTGGACCCTGAAGACGGAGTCGAGATTTGGAAAAGGGCCATAAGCTAGAGCTAGAGCTAGAGCTAAAACGTCATTAAAATCTAGCCACAAGGGATGTTGTCTTGATGTGCGCTAGATCATGATTTGATAGATTTTACAAATTTGCAATGTCCTATATACAATTGTATTTTCGAAAAAAATATATAAATTGCCGTGTCGAAATCGTTGGGTTTGCCAAGGGCATTACGATTTTCCCAGCCCGCGGCTTCCCCGTGCAGATGTGAAGACACAGCGGCCCTTTTCCAAATCTCGACTCCATCTTCAGGCTCCAGGCTCCGGCTTCATGCGGCTCCTTCACTTTATTTAGCGAAGCCAAACCAAACACCGTTTGGAACACTAGTCGGGCCTATAGGCCTACCACTCTTTTTCACCGGCTTTTTTTAAAGCGCTAGCAGACGAGTTTTGTCGGCGGCAAAGTTTAGCAAACCTGCAAAAGTTCACAAAGTTTTTGTTGCTGTAACGTGATTTTCCAGTTCATGACGTCACGAAGCCGGCCGAAGTCACCTCTTAAGTTGACGTCGTTTTGGAGCCTCATTTGGGCCAAAACGAAGCCTCAAAATGAAGCCTGAAGCCAAGCCAAAGTTTGGTATGCGGCTTCAAGATGGCGGAATGGAGACGGAGCCGGAGACGGAGACGAAGCCGAGATTTGGAAAAAGAAGCAGACAGTGCGCTCTGCATAACATTATACAAAACAGGTGCGCGCGCACGGCGCTGTTACTGCTAAATTCTCTAGACGTTGTTGTTATTGACTGTGTCGCGGCGATCGATTTTCGGGATGAACGCACGTTCAAAACAAAAACAACAACAATGTCTAGGGCCTAGACTAGGGAGCACCAGGGACGAGCGCTCGAAAGCAGCCCAAGCCATGTCAATTTACAATGGGCAGACGTGAGCGGCATGTAGACCATGGTGACAGAGGACTTGATGCGAAATTAACTATCGTTATGTCTTCTCCGACATGCACTAATCGCATCTTAAGACTAATCATCAGTGTGTATTTAGTCATTTTTGTATCTCTGGCATACTTTAATGTCACCAGAATTACGGTTGGAAAAACAAGAAGAGGCTCCACTCGGGTCACCCCAACACCACAAAGTAGTGGGCCTGCCGCTGCATTACTCGTCAGAGGGTAAGCTACACTTACAGTAGTAGTAATTTAGTTTACCATTTTTTTATTTCTGATAATTATCAGAAAGGGATTTCGTTCTAACCTAACAATAAAAAAAACCTCCTCAAAATACTTTCTACGGGGAAGAAAACAAGAAATTTGCAATGCAGTTTGGATGTACGGGAAGCAAAGCGGTTGATGTCTGCACTGCTTTCATAGAAAGAAAAATACGTTTACAAATTTTTTTGGGGACGATATCCTCGAAAATATACAGATTTAGAGCGCAAAATATCAGAATGGTAATGAGATAAATATGACAAATGATATTATGGTAGTCTCAAAACCCATGGGAAAAATTGGGTTGCTCAAAAATGTGATCTGGACACGCCCCTTTGTCCATCCCCCCCCCCCCCCCCCCCAGAAAATGGATTTCGTTCTAACAATTATATAAAATACCTCCCATAAATACTACCCATGGAAAGAAAATTTACAATCTCCCGTTTAAAACAGAAAGTCTGTGAAGAAAGAAAGGTCAATATTTTACTGGAGGCCTTTGCTTCCACCGTGTTGCTTTTGTAACTGTTGCAAAATAATGTATGCATGCAGTGTGACTATTGCCTTTGCACTAATCGATAATATTTAATATCAAGATACTGCACTATAGAAATAAACGTCGTCGCATCGTGTATGCTGCATCACCCAATTGAAGCAAAGATGGCGTTCCCGATCGCCAAAAGCAAGCCATTGTTTTCTTTGCATGATTAACGTCTACCCTGAGACTGCGTCTGAAATTATATTGCTACGTTTTGAAATGACATGTACATTGTACACACGTACACGAGTCATTGAATGCATATAATCATGGAGGAAGGAAAACACCCCTCCTCCGTGATATAATGAATGTTGTATAGTTCATGATTTGAAAGAATAGAACATCGGGTGTATAAATAAAATTTGACGTTGTATACGCTCGCATATAAATTGCAGATGATGTGTTTTTAATGAATACCTGAAACAACAGTATTTATATTACATGGACCCTAACTGAAAAATAATGTTGATAAACATGGATACTTTAGAAAACCTTAAAAAATCTACGCACGGTTTTTGTGTTGAATGAATGGAGGAATTATTATCTGTTTTATTTAACCAGGGTAGCCTTCTCAGTTATAAAAAGAACTGCTTTTCTTAAGGGCCCTGGATGCTAAAATTGAATGTTAAAACAAAATATAACACTGCTATTATCAATAATAAAAAGTTAAAAGATACAAATTAGACATGTACATTCATAGAAAAACATAAAAAGAAAACCAATAAAATCTAGTAAGAAATAGGAGAATAAGGAAACAAAAATTAGGATAGAAAAACCAAGATCTTTAGAATTAAATAATGACAGAAACAAAGAGTAATCAAAGTTGATTTAAAAAAAATTAAAATGTACAAGTAAATGTATATTTCTGAAGTTAATTAATATAAAAATGTACAAGTAAATGTATATTTCTGAAGTTAATTAATACAATTTAACATAACAAGACACAGCAGGAAAGATCAGTACAAATAAAGTATACAACGAAAGTCTAAAAAGGGGGAAAGATGAAACCGGGAATCAGAGTAAAACATCCAAAGAACGGTTAAACAAAACATATACGACATTATAACATAAAATAAAAACTAATAACCACTTGAACTTAGAAAGTATCTCGGTCTGTGTATGATAGAAGTTAATTTGTTCAATCCCAAGGTCTCTAGTTAACCAAACAGAACAAAACAGAAAACCAAAAACAACCAGTACAATTAAAATGCAGTTAAAATAAGGTGTTAGAAAAACTATATTAAATAAAACCGAAAGAAAATAAAAACACATTACTATGCATGTACACGTCAAACAATAAATGAATGAACACAAGCAATAAATAGAGCATCCTCTTGCAACAGTGCCCCTTTAAAGCACTCCCTAACTCCTGCGTACAGTGGCCCTGTTGAAAAAGGCCCCATTTGGCGGTGGGACTAGCGACAGAAATCTTGTCGCCTCTGCTGGACCAATCAGGACGCTTGCAGTGCATTATGCAGCACGATTGCAGGCATTCAAATGTAACGCGCGCAGATTGTAAACACCGTGCATGCATGTGATACATGTACTCGGTAATGCTGGCCGTTGTCCACGTCGGCGATTAGCTGCTATTTAAAGCATACTGGGGAATCCGTTCCATTACATTCGTCAGCATGCATCCCTGTTATTAATTTGAAAAACTGCGGAGTAAATAAAGTTCGTCGTTTGAAAGTTTGGTAGGAATGGGACAGTCATAAGGAACGGAACCCAATACAATTTCTGGAAAGTATAGAAATTGTTTCTTTTCGGCATAACATGACCGAATTGATTAAATTTACATCAAAATGACTCGGGCGTGAGTTGGCTCGCTCCACAGATTTGCGTGTATTTCCTCAGGGTATTGTCACGTCGCTTTGCAGAGTGGAAATTCCCTGAGATTTCAGGATGTAAATAGAGCTGTTGCGTGGCAAACTTAAAACAATTATAACTTGGATATAGTGTCTCGGCCTGCCTGTGTGAAGTTGTTAATTTATTCCATCCCGAGGTCCACATATATTGAAAAGTTCGTTTACCTGCGTTTGTCTTAGGAAGAATTGATATGCTCAGTGAGCCGTTAGAATGTGACCTGGTGCCAATTTGGTGGCAACCTCGAAACGAGACCAGAGATACTTGGGATTCTTAACTAGCATCAAGAATCATTCTCGCGAGGCGGTTATGCAGCTTAATGAGTTTGTCACTTTTTGTACTTGGACAGCCAGACCATACAACGCTACAATAATCGAATAAAGGCAAGACCATGGCATTACTTAGAACTCTGAATGTGGATGCAGGGATGCACGGTTTAGCGATCGTCTTAAAAATCCTATTTTATTGGAGATTTCCCTAGCTATGTAGTCGATGTGATCAGACCAGGGCAGGTTTTCATCAAGCATGACACCAAGATACTTAAAGCCTTGACGCGTTCAATCATCTCGCCTTTCAGTGAGATAGTAATATCTTTTAGACGATATGGAGGAAAATCTAGTTTGCAAACGATTTTTTAAAAGCACCCTAAGTTGGCAATTTCTCCCCCAAAGGTACCATTATTCATGGGGAAAAAATCATGTGGTGTTTGTTACCATTGCTATATTAACACTTTTTGTCGGGATTTTCTTGTAAGTAGGCCTATAAGTAAAAATTTGGGCTTTACAATATCATATATCTGCAATCCTGCAATCAAATGGCAACAGACGCTATACGGCATGATCACGTTCCATATGCTCGTGTATAATTACAAGACGTTAGGCCTATATAGTCAAATACTCGGGACATGACCTGATAGTTCCGATTAATTTACAGGAAAATGATGCTTGACATGTAGGCCTACAGAATAAACTTCAACAAAAATAACTCCAACATATCTGGTAGCATAAAAAGTGAACTTATTAACACAATAAAAATGTAATGTTTTCCGATGAGCTGATTTTTTTCCCCATAAGCACCACAATTCTTAGGCTAATTTTTAAAATTATTTCATCTGCTATAAGGGAACCTTGCACATTTGCAGCGAGCTTCGTTAAACACGACCAGTTTTCATATTTCGCTGTCGACTGCTGTCAGATCTATACAGATGAAACAGACACTGTTTCATTTTTTACAGCGTTGGACTTCCACTATTCTTTTCTACGCTTAATGTCCAAACATTACACGCATTCTAAATAGTTTACCCGAAAAAATTCTGACCTCGGTCACGACATGAGAGCTACACCCGACGAAAAATTTAAAGGAGCTTGTCCAGAGGGGTGTTCAAAAATTTGATTTCTAATTTCGAACTAAGTTTTTCCCCCATGGATTTTGATATTTTGATACCATATCATTTGCCATATTTGTCTCATTACCATTCTAAAATTTCGCGCTCTCAATCCGTTTATTTTCAAGGATATCGGCAAAAGCCCACTGATGTTTCGTAAAACTACATGTTCCAATAGCAGTGCAGTGATTACATGCACCAACCTTTTTGCTTCCACATCCAAATTAGAGATTGCAAATTTCCTGTTTTCTTCTCGGATATGATTATAAGGTTAGAACAAAATCCATTTTCTGGAAAAATCTGAACAACCTCCTTTAAGTAATTCGTCGGCGTATTTTTCCCCATCTCTGTCAGTTATTTCACTGGTCATTTTTGCGCACCAGAAGTGTTAACTAAATTACATAGATACAAATGTGGACAAATGTCCATAATGAGTTTGGGAAATCTGGATGCAGTAAAAAGCAACTTGGCTCCACCGGGATTTGAACCACGGACCTTCTGCTTAACGTGCAGACGCCCTACCAATAGACCTATGACATAATGACGTCACGCAATGTTTACCGCGGTGCATTATGGGAGAAATGTGGGGATGAAATCTCTGCATCGCTAGTTTGCACAATTATTGCAGGGCCATTTTCGCCGCCTTTTGAGGACTTAAAAGTTAAAACCATAGTTCCGGGGTCCGTCGTGGGCTTAAAACTCACGCAGGCACAATTAAATTGACACGTTGAACCATTTTAGAAATTTGCGATCTTTGTTTTTGACGTTTTTTTTGCCAGCGAAGCGGTTAGTAAAAGTTACGTGCATAATAGTCCGATCAATTTACGGGAAAATTGTGCCTGACCTAGAATTAATTGCAATAGAATGCATTACAACACTGGCTGGTGTATACTAAAAATCTAATATTTTCTAATGAGTGGAAATGTGATTTTTATTTCACGCCAATAGACAGCCGAAGTGTGACGTGCGTTGCCATGGCAATTGGATCTAAACTATCATGGCCGTCGGGAAAAGTACCATTGGAAAAGCACTGGGACACGGTTGAGTGATTTTTAGTTTAGATCCAATGCATAGTTCCGATCTGTCAATCAAGCCTAACCCGCCGACCAATCACAACAGAGCTAGCAGACGGCGCCCACATATGTCAAAGTGATGCAATCATCACGCAATCACGCGATTTTCTGCCCATACAGTTTGTATGTTGTATGCGCCAGTGACCGGGTGAATTTTGGTTTCAATGTCGGGCGATTCGCTGTTCAGAGGTAGGAAAGCGCATTTTTATGAATATATGTCATCCCTGCATTACTAGCCCTTCGCTCAGTGTGTGCTACGGTAACTGTCGACCCTAAAACATAAATACCTTTGAGTTTTCTCCAATGAATCTGTGCTTTCCATGCCGAGTCCCGTTGGTTTATACGTTGTGTCGCCATTTTTTTTGCGATGGCTTGTGAGCACATAGCAACAATATCTAAGGGGCGGGGTTAACTGGGCAATCTCGGAACTATGCATTGCCTAGGCAACCAACAAAATGTGACGTATTCACTTCGGCAGTCTATTCGCGGTAAATTTTGTAAGTTTTTTAATCATTACATTGAGGGCGCTAATTCGTCTGTTACCTATCAGGAATCCGTGCACATTATGTAATAAGCTTCGGGAAACACCAACTACTCGTAGCAGACGAAATATTCCCGTCGTCTGCTAAAAATGAGGCATTATAAACGAAACAGACATTTCGGAATTTTGTTCGTAGTTAGTGGTCAAACAACTGCCCTATCTGTTATTCCTTCTTGTAAATTGGCTTGTAATAATTGCTAATTTTTGCTTGTGTGGATAAAATAGCACAGTTTTGTGTAGAAAAATTATATTTTTTTATGGAGATGGTGATAAGGTCCATACCAAAAACAACAAAGGAAAATATATCTTAGATTTTTTTAAATTTAATTTGTTTTGTTAAAACACATGTACTTCTTGTTTTGTAAATGTGCTTATTACAAAAATAAATCCCAAAATTCGGCCATCCTCATAGAAATAAGAGCGTTTTTCTTAAGCGAGCACCTGATTTGGACACTGCCGTCTGCTCGCAAGTGGTCGTGCGCGTGATTACCATGTACCTATACCATCGCGAAACATGTAGGTTGGAGTACGTTACCAGACTAGTTTCTGAGACGTCGTCGTCTGCTTGCAAGTGGTCGTATTACTACGCATCCACTATTACGAAACATACAGACTGAGGAACGTTACCAGACTAAATTTTAATTCTTAATGTTTGTCTTCAAAAACTGCTTCAAAAACACATTCATTTCCACTCAAAAGAAACAATTAGATTTTTAATATGTTGTTTATTGAATGTTGCGGCCTAGATTCATGTTAGAATGATTTCTATTGCAATTAGTTCTAGGTCAAATCGTAAATTTACTAGACTATAATACGCTAGGCGCTATGCATACAACGCACGCAAACTAGAGATGCAGAGAGTTCGTCACACAGATATCCATTACAATCTAGACTAGAGCTCATGTGCTTCACGAAGCACGGATATCAGCCTGAAATAGCTTTTATGAAAGGTTTTTCTGACCTTTGAACAATGTAGAATGTTGGGGAAACATTTGACTGGAAATCAAGATTCTGATGCATATAGTTTTTTTGAACTGGCACTGCTCCAGTGTCACATACAGCATATACATGTACGTACGTACAGCATTGCCAAGAATGTACCGATATTCCTGGCCGTTTTCGTTCCGGCTACATGCAATTCACCATCCGAGCAATACAGCGCATGAGCGCGCATCATAAAAACGACCAGGAGAAAGACTAGGGGGTATCGCAATTGAGCAATTGGATATACCCCTCTAGGCCACCGCTGTATGTTGTGCATGGTCCTACATGTACAAACACGTGCATGACTTGTATTACTATATACTGTGTGTAGCAATCGCCGAGGATCATGAATGCGATGTATTCATACGTAAATTTGTATTGTGAATCACCCAGTAGTGATTTATAAAACCAGGTGAGGGTATCGCACTTTTGAATTTTATTTTGTCATTGATGAAATAAACAAACAGCGAGTTCCAATCGTGACTGGACAAAAACAATGCATTTTTTTGTTATTCTGATTTGTGCAAGTTCTTCGCATGTAACTTTTTTAGTCTACTTGACAAAGTTTACAATTTCGGCCAAAACTGACCAGTGGTCAGTTTTGTCGATGTTTGGTATTTTTGAGCTCGCCATTGAACGTAGATTCCAAAAATACTACCCAAAGTCCATTTTGGACGAAATTTAAAATTTCGGCCACTGCTGACCACTGACCACCACCTCAAAAAAATTGCGCTTCCTCGCTGACCCCGAAAATGACCTTCATGTTGCCATACGACCAAGTTGAAAATTTCGGCCACTGGACTGACCAATGACCAATAGAACTCTTAAGAAGCATTTTGTATAAGATGGGACTCGGATCAACGAAGATCCTGTCCAAATTTGGCTGAAAACGACAAAGGATTTGGGCAAATATTGGCACATATAGCATTTGGGTCATTCCGAAGAAAATGACCCGTACTGACCATTAGGTAGCCGATGGCCAAATTCTGTGAACAACCCATATGTAGCTTGGTCCAAAGATGTTACTGACCACATTTGACATTAATTGGGTCAAGACTGTGGAAGAAGAAGCATTTTATAATTTTGAAGAAAATGACCAGTAGTGACCAGTAGTTGACCATTGACATCACGTGGTGGTCACCCAAGATAGGACTCCGGTCAAGGAAGACTCTGTCCAAATCTGGTTGAAATCGGCCACGGCGTTTGGCAGTTATTAGCAGATATGTGATGTCACGTGACCGTTTGCCCGAAGAAAGAAAGAAAGAAAGAAAGAAAGAAAGAAAGAAAGAAAGAAAGAAAGAAAGAAAGAAAGAAAGAAAGAAAGAAAGAAAGAAAGAAAGAAAGAAAGAAAGAAAGAAAGAAAGAAAGAAAGAAAGAAAGAAAGAAAGAAAGAAAGAAAGAAAGAAAGAAAGAAAGAAAGAAAGAAAGAAAGAAAGACTTTTTTTTTGACTTTTCCAAGGACAACTTTATTACATTTTCTGTGAAACAAAATACAATATTTACAAACTTAAAAAGAAAATAAATTACACAGATAATGCAATTAAGGAAAAGTAAAACTTTAGTTTTATGACAACAAATAAAGAAAAACAATACAGAGATAGAAAATTAAACCAAGAGACAAGTTAATTAGTTTAATTATTACATGAATATCATTAAGGGGAGGGGAGGTGAGAAAGGAATGCCTATTCCAAAAAAGGAGGGGGGCAGGGAAAGCCAGAGCCATCAACCACTGTGTGCGGTTGCAGTGCATCCGCACGTGATGGCTCTGGCAGGAAAAGGTGGGCGGTAGAGGGCGGTATGCACCGCGCTGTGCTTTTTGGGGGGCACAGCTACCCTCCGCCGTCCACCGGGGAGGGGGTGGGGGAAGAAATAATTTGAACAACTATAAATAAATTAAACAAATGGAAGGTGGGGGGCGGAGGTCCAGCAAACTGTGGACGCCGACAAGCCCGTCCAAGGATCGGAGGCATAACGCCATGTCTCGACGAGTCGAGCAGCCGATCCAAGGACGAGCGAGCCGACGCCGGAACAAAAGCCCCCACCCTACAAAGACAAAAATAATCAATCAATTTTAAAGAGAAATCTTTTTACAAAAGGAGGTCCGTTCCCGGGTATGATCCCAGGAGGACCCCAAAGGTGGGCACTCCCTCCCCAGAAACAGTGGCCATTGCCATGTCTCGAATGCTCGAGCTGCTGTTCCGGAGAGAAAGAAACCCAGAAAAAAGGTCCATCCCAGGAAAAGGACCCGGGAGGGGCTCCACAGTGGAGCATCCCCTCCCCGGAGCAGAGGCATACACCATGTCTCGACAAAGTCGAGCAACTGCCCCGGGGAGAAGAAAACCCCAAAACAAAAGGCTGGCGGCTATATCAACCACGTCATTGTGTTGTTGTTGTAAGTAAAAAAGGTGTCATTAAAAGACCATTTACTGAGAAAATTATCTAGGTTATTAACACATTTAAAGAAAGAAAATTCGATCAGGATTTTGCTTTTTATTCTTTGGACCCAAACGATTTTGGGATCAACAAAGTGGGAAGTGCGATAAAGGAAATAGAGGATATTTTTGCAGCTGATGATGAGGTAATTTGCGAGGCGGACTGCTCCTTTTGTGCGGCCTTTCGCATGCGGGATCAGTGCCCAGTAGACATCGAAGTCCAGGTGAATAGACGGAAGCAAGCGGGCAAGGAGGGAAGCGAGGAGGTCCAGGGTGGATTGGATGGCCGGGCACTGGATGAAGAGGTGTTCGATCGTGCCTCTCTCTCCGCACCATCCGCAGGTTGAAGAAATGTCCGGGTTCAGATGATGAAGAACTGTGAGTGAGGGCAGGAAATTATGGAGAAGTTTAAATTGAACATCACTCTCTTTCTTGGAGGTTGGAGGTTGATAGATTTGTGTCCATTGGATAGAAGTGGAGAAGTCGATGAAGCCAATTTTGTGCCAGTGAGAAGAAAACGATGACGGAGAACGAAACACGGTTTTAACAAAGTTGGCGTAGATGGTTTTGGATGGTGCGGAGAGTCATTTCTGTGCAGATGGCAGGACGAAACGAACCGGGGAGTCGGGGTGATGAGAAATGTCTCCGATGTCGACCCGGGAAAAAAGAAGACCATCTGCACAGAAGACTGCAGGAAAAGCTTGAGGAAGATGACAATGAAGATTTTGAAGGTCTTGATTCAAGAGGCGAAGAGACGGAGGCCGAAATCCAGAGAAAGACGAGATAAGAGCTTGACCGTCCATCCAGTGTCCGGTTGATGAGTCGAGGAGGTGGCGAACGAGTGTTACCCCGCACGCTTTTAGCCGCACAGGAGGCGTTTCCCCATCACCAGCTGCCTGGGTAGAGAGGGCGCTGTTTAAAGGCAAGTTAATGACGTGGTTGATATGATCGGGTCGCGTTTCAATGCGAGCTCCGGACGCCGTCCAAGCACGCAAAATGTCGCTATAGAAAAAGGGGAGACTGGTGTGGAATTTGGGGTCAGT
Organism: Henricia sp. BOLD:AAB3569; assembly: GCA_037783545.1. NCBI lineage: Eukaryota > Metazoa > Echinodermata > Asteroidea > Spinulosida > Echinasteridae > Henricia > Henricia sp. BOLD:AAB3569. The sequence goes on from JBBELK010000217.1 coordinate 1,586,526, forward strand.
AGGAAAGTAAAAGAGCTGAAAATCATAATTTAGTTTTCGGTACTGACGCAAGAAGTAAGACATAAAAGAAAACGCGGGATGGGGAGAAAGGTTTAGGAAACGTTGCGCAGTACCGATTCGGAAGGTCATGATGCGTGCTTGGAGGCATGCTAGACCCATTCCTCCATTGTCAGGTTTTTGATACAACATTTCACATTTCAGGTAGTGTCTCTTGTTGGACCAGACGAAATTGACCAGACTTTTCTGGAGTTCATCTAAGACAGTTTCGGGGGGTGATAAGACAGCAAGGCAATGGAAAATTTTAGAGGCTGCAAGTTGATTGGCGATTAGTACTTTGCCTTTGAAAGAGAGTGTATGAAGAAGGCGAGTCCAGGAAGAAAGAGTTTTATTAAGTTTTTGTTTGCATTTGGTCCAATTTTGATTTTTGTAGTTATTGGTGTTGCCTAGATGAACTCCGAGAAAAGCGAGGCCTTCACTATTCCAGGAAAAATTCAAGGGTTTGTCATTTCGTCCGGTCCAAGAACCGGCCCATAATCCCTGGGACTTTTGGGTGTTCAAACATGCTGCCGAGGCGTCGCTGAAAAGGCCGTAGGCCTTCTCAGCGGCGCCAAAGCCTGCATTGCTGGTGATAAATAAAGTCACGTCGTCTGCGTACGCCGATACGACTAAAGGGGCGTCTGTACCGGGAATGCGAAGGGAAAAATCCGAAAGTTTTGTGCGGAAATTGTGGAGCAATGGCTCAATGGCAATTGAGTACAGCAGCCCCGAGAGCGGACATCCCTGCCTTATTCCCTTCTCGAAAGAGAAGGGAGAGGTCAGGAAGCCTCCAACCTTTACAAGACTCTCGGCGCCGCTGTACAAAAGTTTAATGTGACGGATGAACGGGTCCCCAAAGCCCATGGCTCTGAGTACAGAAAACAGGTAGCCGTGGTCAACGTTGTCAAAAGCCTTCTTCTGATCATAAGGTTGACCACGGCTAAGGGAATATATTTGCTATTACAATAGAAAAGCACGTCTCGAATTAAATTTAGGTTGTCGTAAATTGATCGACCCGGAACGCAGTAACTCTGGTCCGGGTCGACGACGCTGTCGATGCACTGCTTGAGCCTGCCGGCAAGCAACTTGGCAAAATTTTTTTGGTTGAAATCAACCTTATCGAAATAGACTTTAAGAGAAGCATTTTTAATGGGAGAGGCACAGCCCAGGAGAGGCCAGCCCAGGAATGTCAGAAGTAAACTTTCTGGCAACCTGGGCTGGTCTTTTGCGAGATTTCACAGAGGATAAGAATTTTATGAGCTGTTCCGACGACAGGGGGCCATGTGTAACCGGGAGGATGTCAGACGTGAGATCTTCTTCAGTCTGACATGTCTGACTATCCTCCCAGGTCATCGAGTCCGTGTCAGTGCTTCCGCTGCCAGGAGTAGAAACAACTGACGTTTGAGACATAGGAAGGGAGGAAGTAGGATTTGGTACGGGTGGGCCGCTGGGAAGAGGGGCAGTGGCACTGGGATCAGGGGCAGGGGCACTGGGGCCCGGTTGAGGGGTGGGAGGGGCGGAGGAAAAAGAGGGTAGTATGGGGACAGAGATAGGGGTGAGGGGAGGAGGTGTGGGGGTGAGGGGAGGAGGTGTGGGGCTGGGGGAAAGAGGGGTGGATACGGGAGGGGCAAGGGGAGTGGACACGGGAGGGGGAAAGGGGAGGGGGTGGAACTGGTGTTGAGATATCAAGTGCCTGAGACACGGAAGGAGAACTTCGAGCTATTTTTCGAACTGGTGAAGAGGATTTAAGTGTGGTCATTTTGAAGGGAGCCGGAGACGGAGGAGAGGTAGATGGGGGTTGTTTTCTTTTGGTAAGGACTGCAGAAAAGGTTCTGGAAGGGGCGGGGGGAGAACAAGGAATGTGTGTGGATTTCTGTCGAGGAAAGGGGGCATCCGCGCAAGACGGGCCCGCGATGGACCCGGCCCCGGTTGAATTCGGCGGCGCGGACCCGGCAAGCCCACCGGCAATGGCCGGCTGCAGAGTGCCGGCCACGCTCGGCGCGCCGGCCGAGCCCGAAAAACCAGCCGACAAGGACGGGCCGCCACCGGCCACGGTCGAGCGCGGAGCAGGAATGGGAGGGGCGGTCGAGGAAGATTTTGATTGTTTTGGAGGGTGTTTAGGATCTGATTTCTTGTTTTTACCGTGCATGAACGTGGGTGGTGGATTGAGTGGATTGTCAGAGGATGGGTCGGGTTGGTTATCAGGATTGGAGGTGAGGTTTTTTTTACAGTTTTTACTAACGTGACCAAACTCCCGGCAGGAGAAGCACCGAACGGACTCGGTGGAGAGAAAAACGCGATAGTTGGTTCCAGAATGAGAAAAATTAATGTGGTCGGGGGGAGTGACATTTGGACTGAGAATGACTTGAACCTGTCGCCGGAAACTCATAATGTGTGACAGATTTTTGTTTTTTAGTCCGAGGGGTATGGGCCGAATCTGAGACACCACCTTACAAAACGATGAGAGCTGGCTGGCAATGACTCCGTTTGGTATCTCAGGGTAGACATTGGAGAGAGTTAACCGGGTTGTAGGGCGGACAAGCGGATTCAGCTCGAGATAGGAGCCATCGTAGGATAGGCCATCTTGGACCGCCTCGATGACTGCCTGTCTCGAGCTGAGGTAAAAAGCAATGCGACCATTAGAAATTCTTGAGGCCGAAACGATAGATTGTGGGGGTAGTTGATTTGCAATGGCGTCCATGTACCCTTGAACAGAGACATTGTCAGCCGCTTTGAAAAACACACCATTGTTCCTGGTGACGCCCTGAAAGGGCTCGTCACCGGGAACAATGGAACCAGCAGAGCCAGACGCGCTAGTGCCGGGCTGGCCCTGCATGGTGGGTTCTGCTTGACTGACCACAGTGGTCAGTCATAGCAAAAAAACCAACAGAAAACTAACAAAATTAAACCTAAAAATACACTAAAATTACTAAACCTGACAAATGGAGGATGGTCTAGCAGAACCTGTATGTTATAACGGTCACAAAGATGTAAAAATTGTGACCTAAGTAGCATAAAATGCTAAGGTTTCTTACGGTTTTCCGGAGCTCGATAGAAACACGACCTACCGCCAGAATTTAGAAAGAAAGAAAGAAAGAGATCGGACGATCACAATATATCAGCGTGCTGCGCACGGCTGATATAATAAGAAACGGAGGCCGTACGCGCATAACTGTGACTTCATTACCATATTTATAGCCACCTCATTTGCATGCTTTTGGGCACATTTGCATAGTTTTGGGCACATTTGCATAGTTTTGGGCACTATTTGCATAACTATTTGCATAGTTTTGGGCACTATTTACGTGGTTTGGGCCACCTCATTTGCATGATTCTGGGCACCGTAAATATTTTGCATGATTTTGGGCACTTCTATGGGTTTTCGCGCATGCGCACAGATGAAAGCTGCTGTCGCATAAATGTTTAATATTACGCACGCGTACGTGTTCGAAACTGCCCCAAGCCGATTACGGTGATGTGCCATTCAATAACACACCGGTTTCTCATCTTGTTGTTAAATAGAAATCTGTGGTTCGTCCCCACTTTTCACCCATAATGCACCGCGGTAAACATTGCGTGACGTCATTACGTTTCAGGTCTATTGAGTCGGATATGCAGCCAACTGGTGGTCTCGAATCACAGTATAGTGCAGTTGCTTCTCACTGATTGGGATTGGCTATCACGTGAGCTTAGCAAGCCCTACAGAGAAATAACACCCCTCCCAGCGATCAATTAAGATACGCCCCAAACCCCTGCCCCTGATTAAGTGATTATTTTTAGGGATTATGACCCAGGGACCGCCGGGGTGAATAAATTCGATACAAATGTGGACAAATGTCTATAATGAGTTTGGGAAATCTGGATGCAGTGAAAAGCAACTTGGCTCCACCAGGATTCGAACCGCGGACCTTCTGCTTAATAACATGCAGACGCCCTACCAATTGAGCTATGCCGCCAACTGGTGGTCTCGAATTACAGTAGTGCAGTTGTTTCTCACTGATTGGGGTTGGCTATCACGCGAGCTTAGCAAGCCCTACAGAGAAATAACCACATACATGTAGTTGTAAGATGAAAGCTAAAGGCCTACATTTCGGTGATTTTGGGTATATACATGCACTACTCACAATTTATAAGTTTGGGATATTGTTGGGGGAGGGAGGGGGTGAGGGGGTGGAGTACAGACTTTGTATAGGCCTACACAAATATTTTATTGAGGGTACATGCACCTGGGGGTGCACTGGAATTGCGTCTTAATTGCTCAAATCCATCGCAACTCGCAGAACCCTTCGTAAATTTACGAAGGGTTTTAATAGGTCAGTCGGAATTTCGTCGTCCGTGTAGGAATTTAATACTTAAAGGGCCCCTTATTTAGGATTTTTATCAATGAAATCTATGCTTTAAAACCACTCTACTCAGTTAAAGTCATCAAAATCCTAATTGGAGCTTGCTTTGGGGGTTAAAACAAAGGTTTTTAGTTTTTATGCTAATGAAAATATGCATATTCATGACCAAGGTCACGATGTCACAAGAGGCAAACACAGGAAAATCACATTCAACTGTACACAAATGTTTTCTCAATTTTCCTGAAACTTTTGTAATCCATGGCTGTTTGAGTTTGTTTTACATGTTGCCTGCTGTAAGCCATGACAAAACTTGGGGTAGAAACTGCAGCAATTTGCCACAATTCCAACTTGAAGTCTTATGTTTTTTCTTAACTTTTCCCTTCTGTCTTTATTATGTGATGCACTCAAAACAGCGCTCTCTGTCTGTGATTTATTGCAATGAAATCTTCAAAGTTGAAAAAGGCCACCTTTTATTGATTTTACATCCAAACGAACAATAGTATGTCTTGCTGAACAAGTAATCCGTCAATAAGAAGCAAAGCTTAGGCACAAAGTTGTTTAGCATGTCACAGGCCCTTTAACGAGACCTAAAAAGGAAGTCGGTCCTTATTTATCGTTGAAATATTTATTGATGAAAGATGAAAGATTTGAAAGATGAAAGATGAAACATTTATCGTTGGCCTCAAATACAGCCCAGCTCAGGTCGTTTCAGCAAGGGTTCTTGGCAAACTAGGCACGTGTGCAGGAAAGACCGTTGCGAGAGGAAGATGCCCAAAATGTTACTTCACGAGTTGACAAGAGAAAACCGACTAAAAGTGTTGATTGCAATAGTAACAAACACCACATTATTTTTTCCCGTGTAAAATGATACCTTTGTGAGAGAAATTGTCAACCGAAGGTGGTTTTTAAAAAGTTGTCTGCAGACAACTTTTTTTTACCATCCATGGATTCTTAAGGTTTTCTGAAGTAGGCTATACTGCATCTCTGAGGCTGACATTTCTACAAGGCAGTTTTCCAGACATAGTGAAAATTACACCGTTTTTAACAGTTTACCAATCATGCACTGATATCTTTAAGTAGAAGGTCCGCGGTTTGAATCTCGGTTGAATCAGGTTGTTTTTCACTAAATCAAGATTTCACAAACTCATGGCATTTAATCTACATTTTTATGGATTGGGTTTTTTTTTTCTTGACAGTGCTCCACGGTCCGCAGGAAGGGCGTCACAAAACGTTTCTTTCGACGACTACACAAAACGTTTCTTTCGACCAACGTACCCCAAATCTAAAGATTTCGTCGTTTTCAAAGGAGGAAAACGAGAGGAGCTCACATTCAGGAAAAATCCAGCTTATGTTCCCTCGGTAAGGAAAATATTTAGAACAAAATGATCGATAAAAACACTTAATTAAAAATAATTAATTTCCACTGGTATAATGTACGGATATCTGAAAGTGCCATCCAACTTGTTGATATCCAAAGCCCGAAAGCCAATACGCCCTCATACGCATCTTCTGCAGCATATCAAAAAGCTAGCATTATACAAAGACACGAGATTTGAAATACTGGTGCACAATTCTGGGTTGGTGTAGAATAAAAAAAAAACCTACGGTAACCACGTATAGCGACAGTTTTTATAATAATGTCAGATTTTATTGGCTGGTAGATCCTATGTGAAAAGGGAACCCCGAGATTTGTAGGCAGACCTCTGAGGAAGAGAAAAACGTCTTGAACTGCGAGACGCCTTGTAGGCCCTATATATATTAAGCTGGCTGATTCGGAGTGAAACGCTTCCCTCGAAGTCGTCGACGGACCTTGTTACTTTGATACTTTCGATGGCAGTTTGGTTGACCTCTCCGTCTTATACCCCAGTCACACTAGAGGCGGATTGAGCCGGAATGCCGTCGGGATAAAACTTCCTCGTGTATTCCGGGATATTCGAAGTGCATTCTAAAAATTCTGACTGCATTCTGAGTGCATTCCAAACATTTGGGCCCATTCTTGTGGCCGGCCCGAATGTTTTGCTCATGCTCAAAACATTCGAGGTGCATTCGAAGAAGAGAAATATCGAACGGCATTCGAAGTGTATTCTAACTGCATTTTGACTGCATTCTAACTATTCTTACGGCATTCCAACAGAATTCGAAACATTCTGATCGCGTTCGAGGGAAAAATCGAAATGGCAAGCCATGGCAATCCTGCCAGAATGTCCCGAATGTGCCTCGAATGAGCCGGAATGCACCTCGAGTGTATCTCGATTGCTGCCGGAATCTATTTTGATACTAAAATAGTTCAGCTGTAGGAATGCACTTCGAATGCCTTCTGGATATTTCTATTGCCGCTCGAATACATCTCGAATGCAGTCGGAACGTCCCGATTGGCCCTTGAATGAGTCCGGACGTAATTCAGAACACCACCGAATCGCATGAAAACGCAGCTAGCTGCCGCAAAGCAACATGGTCTGGGCTGAGACTGATGAAAATGCTAGATTCGGCAGCGTTTTATACCCTATCGGGGACCATTCCGGTGGGATTCTTGGTACACTCGGGACATTCGTGTTACATTATAAGCACATTTCTCAGCACGGTTCGAAGCGCATTATAAGTATTCGAACGGCATTCTTACAAAGCTGTAAGAATGTTGGTCAGTTTGAAATTCCCGCCCGAACGTGGCACGAATTTAGAAAATTTGTCATTCCGGCTGGTTCTGCTTGATTCCTGCTAATTCCGAATAAGTGTGACGGGGGCTTTATCAATATCTTTCAAAAGCAAGGAACCAAAGAGTTCACCAATGGACTACAAATTCTTGCAAACCTCTTATTCTCAACGTCATCAAAGGGGCACGTTGACGAGCCATGAACATTCTTTGACTTCGTTGATTTTGTTGACTTCGTTGGGGCTGCCAGGGCCGGTCAATGCCTCAAACAATCGCAAGAAAAGCTGCCTTGAGTATGTCTGTGCAGCTTCTAGTTGTTTGTCTTGAACCACAATGGACAAGTAAACCAAGAAATTCATTGATTCCTCATTACGGTCTTGACTCTTCTGTCAAAAGTTTGTGGGATCTGATCTTTTCCCACCACGAGATTTTATTATTTTTTAAAAGATTACCTGTGAGGATTATAAAATATGTCTTTCGGATTGGATTTGAAACCTGGTGAAATTTCCACGGTCTAAAGGACTGATGCACCATCTCTGCCACTGACAGAGGTAAAGGTTGCGCAACAATCACTGCATATATCGGAGAATCACTTATAGCACTGTTGCTCTACGGTGGCGGCACGACAGAAGGCTACATCGGTGCACCACTGAGATGGATAATCCCCATGCCCGATGCAACAATGGACACTGTGTATTACCCCAGGGCCGGTGGTTCCACGGCAGTGTCGAAAGAAAATCGTCTGCGGTTGTGAAAACACAGGACGGTCTTGGCTAATTGCCGCCAGCGCAGAAGGTCCGCGGCTAGAGTTGGTGCTTTCCACTACAGGCAGGTTTCGCAGAGACAAGTTCCAAAACTCGTCGCGAAAGTGTGACTCGGTGCTCTTATGACAACCTTTGGTTTTAGGCACGACTACTCTCCACCCAAACCGCCACCATGCAGCTCACAACGGTGACGAGGTGATGCGGCATGTCGTGGGTTCCAAGCATGACCTTCATGAGGTTTGTCCTCTTCAATATCCCGATAACGCTAAAATATCCACAAGTCCAGAGTGAACAAAGTGAGCTTTCCCCCGCCAATCCCGTAATAGTTGATGGCATAAAGAGCCTCAGTGGACTGTTTGATTGCTGCGTGTGACCATATAGTTCCGAATATTTTGCTCTATTTTCTTTGTAGAAATGTCCGACATCAGTTTGGCACAAAATGTCCAACATGAGCCGAGACGAAACGATATACCACCCGGAACTACACATTACGATGAACAGTAATTTACTGAACAGGTCCGAGTACAATAGATTAGCTCCTTTCTGGATGCCATTCGGCTACAAACACAAAGAGAGAGTGGACTATAAACGTGAGTTGTTTTTTTAATGATGCGTGGAAAGACAAAATAAAATTCGACATGGCGGAAGATGAACAATGTAAGCCCTAAGCACGTTAAAGATGTGGTTCGGTTTAACCAATGATGACCTGTGGAGGTAACCTACACGTCCGAGAGTCATCTGCAGCTTCGTTTAGAGTCTTCAAAGTGCTTTTTTGTGCTAAATCTGCACTATATAGGCGGGTCAATATACCACCTGACCCCAGAAAATTGCAACAAAACGTTTTATGATCGTTTTCTGTACTATTCGACGATGTGACGAACAGCAAATTATCAAAACTTTTGACGCACGGGAAAGTTTCCAAAAATGACGTCAAAAACAAGATGGCCGCCAACACAAAAAAGGTTAAATAGACGGGTATATTTATAACAAAAAATTATAACAAAAGGTTTTCAACGGTTTCTGGTCCTACTGAATGTGGCGAATAACAGGAAAAAAGTATGAAAAACCGTTTAAAAACCTTTTGTTAGAATGTTTTGAGGTTATGGGTACTTTTTTCCATAAATATACCCGTCTATATGGAAAAATGGACTTGTCAAAGATGTTCAAATTCTTTACAAATAGCGGCCATTTTTTAACGTCAGATTTTTACACTTTCCCATGCTCCGTTTCTGTCCAATATTTGATATGTTGTTCAGCATGCTTGAAAATACAGGAAATTACTTGTTGCAATTTGTTTAGGTTGGGGTATTTTTGGTGCTATATTGACCCGCCCACACATACACTTTAGTCGCAAAACAATCGTCGGCTAATGTGTTGCCGACGGGCGTAGCTCAAGTGCAGTTTCGTTTTAAGAAGCCAGTCGCCGACTGTTTTGTGTACTCGCAAGGTCCACCCGAAGATGGCTTTTATACAGAACCTAGACCTTTGCAATTCAGTAACACCAACTCCCCGTGCATGCCAAATCTACCCAATTCCATTTTGCCTCTCCCATAACACTGCAGGAGCACTTTCTACGTTGAAACTTTTCCCGGCAGAAAACTCCATTTTCAGATTTTCGACCGACAAACCGCGGACAGCGTGTCTGACCTGTGCTGTCATCGGCAACGGCGGCATACTAAACGGCTCAAGAAAAGGACAGGAGATAGACGCTCACGATATGGTCTTTCGGTGAGTAAAGGGGCCATTTCACCAAGGATTGTTTTGGTCCCGATAGTACCCGATCCTTTTTTCGGTCGATCGGCCACATTTTTGCGAAAATAGTCGGGAACCTGCACGCACTGTCCTATACCTTCGGGGGAAGATCTGGCGCGATCGCCTCAGTCCTCCGAGGGTCGGGTACCGAAAAAGTGATCGGCTACTGTTTTTAAACATGTTGAAAAACAGTAGCCGATCAAAAACCGTCGGCCCGTGGTCGTCTTGGCCGTCCGAGGGTCCCCTGAAGGTCCCCTTGTCTCGCCCGCCCTCTGGAGCTTTCGTATAGCCTCTGCCGCTCTCTACCGAGGGTCGTGCGTAGTGTCGGCGGAGTGTAAGCACCCGACCCTCACCAGATCCTCGGACGACCGACCTGCATGGCTGGTCAGAAAGTGATAAAAGGCTTCGATCTGGCTCGATTTATATAGTCCGGCCCCAAAAACACCGATCTCCGGCCGATCTAGGCAAATTTGGTCGGCCGAAGAACGTCCGAAGATCGTTTAAATCGTCCGAAGACCGTTTACTTTCGGCTTCCTGCGGCTCCCTGCGTCAACATACGCTATACATTCGGCCACTCTCGCGCGAAGAACGGCGGACATCGGCCGCAGAGCGGCCGAAAGCGTCCTCTCTCGAGCCGGGATCGCCCATTTTCGGCCTCTCTCTGCCTCTCTCGGCCGAACAACGCGCGAAGATCGCTCACTTGCGCGCGAGAAGCGGGTCTCTACCGGGCCTTTGCCGTATACCTGCGGGTACTTGCGCGTACTTTCGCATACTTGCGCCCCGGAAACGTGTCGATCGCGCGAGGAACGTCCGTGATTCGTCCCCCCGCCATGGTCCATTGGTCGGGACTCAATCGGGTCAAAAAAGGGGACGATTGGAGGCGATTCATGACGACAATCGGGCCGATCAAAAAAATTGATTCATCAGGGACAATCTGGTCCAGATCGGGCCGATTGGAAAAAAACAATCTTTGGTGAAATGGCCCCTTAACCAAAACATTACTCTGATCGTGGATGGCTCCAATCCGCTTGATGTAGCTCCATAGAAAAGTGTAAATTTAAAGAAAATGACGTCATTGGTTCTTGGGCTTATTTCACGTCTAAAGACTTGTTAATTTGACACAGGCTAAACCATGCCCTTCGGAGGAACCATGAAACAGACGTCGGCAATCGAACAACGCATTACTTTTTCTTCGACCGATCTCTTCGTAGTACGAGTAAAGAAGACGTACCAAGAGATAAGGTACAAAATAAGACCGATGTTGCTCCATGCATCGACCTATTTCCCCGACCTATTTCCCATACTTCTTGGGAAACGCCGAAATGGGTCACAAAACGTGTGTACAGGACCATTGGGTCAGTTTGCACCATTGTTTCTGCAGATGATGGCTTTGGGCACATTATGTCTGCACCATTGTATCCGTTTGTACCATTATATCCGCACCATATTGTGTCCGTTTGTATCATCATGTCCGCACCACTGTGTTGCAAGAAACCACCATGTCCGCACCATTGTGTCTGAAAAACCAACTGCAGACTCAATGGTTCAAACTGTCACAAAGGTCTGTACAAATGTGTTGTAAGCCATCTGGAAGACCATTTAAAACTCCAATCGGAGCCTCCATACAAATACCTTTTAGAATTTTACCTTTTTTGTTAGTCGTCCAAGAAGGAAGTTGGTGCAGACCCAGTAACCTTGGCAACACAAAAGGTAACATTGGTGCCCTTTTGTGTTTTGTGTATATGTCAAATAGAAGTGGTTTTCTTCTTCAAATCCCATTCAAAGACACACACACTAATAAATTAATATGATTAAAGACGTGTGTCCAGATCACATTTTGAGATTTTGATACCATATGAATTGTCATGTTTTTCTCACCACCGTTCTGAAATGTCTCGTTCTCAATCCGTATATTTTTAAAGATATCGTCAAAAAACCACCGATGTTTTGTAAACTAATTTATCTGGTTCCATAAAGTAGTTCAGTAACTTAAACCAACCTTTTAGATTCCACATCCAAATTGGAGATTGCAAATTTCTTCTTTTCTTCCCATGGATAGTTTTTTGGGGGAGGTATTTTATATGAAGGTTAGGTTAAAACGAAACCCATTTTTCAGTCGAATGCTTGTCCATCTCGAAATTATCCCATGATAAATTTGAATCGGACAGCGGGGTCTTTTTGTTTTCGTCCAGGGAATAATTTATATATTTGTGCCCTGCCGGGGATACGACTACACGTACATCACCTCGGTAGTGAGAGGAAAGGACCCAAAGATAAAGGTTTTAGGGAAAGACGTCAGAATCCTGCACCCAGACTTCATTAGATACGTCATGAAGATGTGAGTTAACCAGAATGTAAATGGTTCTTTCAGTCTAGAGCACCTTTTGGTGATCAATCATATGATAATATTTTCCTGTAAGTGGTTTTATGCTCTGTCAAAACAGAAGAAATATCTTCAACCTGCTCTGAGAAGATAACTTAAGCCCCCAAAGAGTAACAGATAACATATATTATACAAATATTGACTGCAATGAGGGGCATGGTTAAGATTATAGGCCCAAGGTGATCTCGAAGCCATGACTATGCCCCGAGGCGGACGCCGAGGGGCATAGTCATGGCTTCGAGATCACCGAGGGCCTATAATCTTAACCATGACCCGAATAAACAGCAGTCAATATTTGTTTTATATACCGAATGTGTAGATTTTTGTCATCTGGTTGGTTAAAAGTAACGAGACATCATACAGTCATGACAGTGGTCCTTCGCATTTCGATTTCGGAAGCTGGTCTACGGCGCAAAAGTTGTATATTTACAGCAAACATTGTAGCATAATCACCTGGCACTTTAGTAGCACATTTCACCTGACACAGTTTTCACTGTAGGCCATTCTCTTACTTTCTTAAGGACTTCATCATCTACGACAGACGACAAAATGACGTCGAGATTCCGCCATTACCGTCCTGATGAATGTTTACGTGAAGCGCACAGCTGCATAGTTGGTGCACAGCTATAGCTATGCTAACACATGTAATGCGCGCGTCCGGAACCCGCCAAATGACTATGCCCGGGGCATGGCAAAGACTATTGCCCAGTGGGCATATACGCGCCGGGTCTAGCCGATTCAATGCCCCCACTTTTAACCAATCAGATGACTGGAATCTACGCATGAGGTATATAAACCTTTCTATAACCTCCCTGTACAAATTTAACTTGTAACTTATGTAACAGGACAGACAAAGATGTTCTACAAGTGGCTGTCCTTGTTAAGTTAATGGGTAATTTGTGTAGGGAGGTTATAACAATCTATGTTGTAAGACTATCTCTTTTCGGGGCTTAATAGACAGCCGAAGCGTGACGTGGTTGCCATGGCAATTGGCTCTTAACTATCATGGCCGTCGGAAAAAGTACCATTGCCAAGCACAGGGACACGGTTCAGTGATTTTTAGTTGAGAGCCAATTGCCTAAGCAACCAACAAAAGATGACGTATTCACTTCGGCAGTCTATATGAGAGAAGATAAGCATTTGCGCGAAAAAGACCCAAATATAATGAATATCAAGTAGGTCACCCATTTTATTTTTACATGTACAGTAATTTAACACATGCACCCTACTTATGGAGACATGTACAGGCGCGGATCCAGGAATTTTGTAGACGGGGGGCACAAAAAAAAGGGACAAATGCGAGCGCGTAGCGCGAAGCCCTTACGGCGTGGGGTCCGGGGCCCGCTTAAGGGCCCCGGGAAATTTTGTATTCTAGATGCTCTGTGGTGCAATCTAAGGCGATTCCTGGCCACTTTTAACTGACTTTTTTAAGCAAAAGTTTTGAAGATTCTTGTGTGTTTTGAGAATTGTGTGTATGAAGAATTATTTTCGCCATTATTCTTAGCCATTATTTTTTGACAAAAATCTATAAAGTTTCTCCCTCCCCAATTTGGCATTTAATATGCAGTTTTTACCCATCATCATTTCTTATTTTTCCGGATTTTTTCTTGGTTTTAATTCAGTCCAGTTGAAAAGTTCAAGAAAAGGACTTGATTTCAGACTGTTCCTTGCCCTAATGCCCTGTGTTAAAACATCGGCAGATCGGCTGCAAGACATAATAGACCATTAGTAGGCAGGCCTATGTGTATTGGCGTCAAGTTGTCCTCGGCAAAAATTTCCACAAGGTATACCTTGAACCTTTTTCAGACGAAACAGAACAATTTATATACTTTGAGGAATCAGGTCAGCAAACCAGACTTCACAGACTACCGATAACAAACGAAAAATGGTCAAACTCAATTAGGGTAGTACCTAATGTATGTATTTGAAGACAAAAAAGTCACTTCAATCGTCATTGGAAAAATTTTACACGAAAAATTAACTTTTCTTAATAATGACAGTAAAGCAAATCGTATGCGCTGTGTACCTTGGATAGTGGCTTTATTTTTTCCTCTGCGTCTTTAATATCTTATCCTTTTTATCAACCTCACATCCTTGATTTTTTTTATAACTGAAGCTCTTATGGAAATCAAATCAAATATACACGAAATACTGGACTTGACTAGTTTCCATATGCCATGCATCATGATGAAGCTCCTCCTGAGCGTAAACTATTCAGGCATTAGAATGTGGTGTACGGGAGTGTATTATAAGTGCTGATCGTAAGCCTGAAAGTCAAAGGCTTGGCTTTCGTATACACTTTGATACCACTACATTTTCACGCATCATCATACAATACGCATGTGCATAGAATCATCAATGGTGCACTACAAAAAAAAGGGTAACATCTTGAATTATTTTGGCCGTTCAAACGAAAAAAACTAAATGTAAGTTGAGTCCACATCCATGTAGTAGTTTTTCGGGTTACGTGCTCACTATTACCTCCTTTCCTTTCCGCCCATTTTTTTTTTTTTTTTGGGACTTAATTTGCCCGGGGGGCACGTGCCCCCTCGGCCCCTCACTGGATCCGCGCCTGATGTACAGTCATACTTGTATGACGTGCCACCACAAACTGTGCACCAAAGGGTTCCTCATAAAAAGGTGAAATTTGTTCAGTCTTTTGGTAACTTTCCTAAGCTCCTCAAATTTCGCACACTATTCTTGGTCCATTAAGGCAATTTACTGTGTGTGGCCAGATTATCCATGCAGGTTTAGAATTGCACACACATGTCTGTGTGCCCTGACCACTAGCCACATAAGACAGGGACCAAACAAATGTGGCCACTTTATGCAGGTGACCTTATAGAGGTGGCCTTAATAGCAGGTTTGACTGTATCAAGTTATACAATGACAAATACATTTAAGAAGTAATAAAGAAGTACATTTGTACAAAGTTTCTTTTATTGTGCAATAAACCCCGTACAATGTATAGACCGTATCAAATAGCTGGCATATTGTGGAGCAGTTTCTTTGTTCCGTGAAGACATGCATGGTTGGGCATTCTGTGTATGTTATAAATACATTCAAGATGTCAGCTATACGATACTGTCTATATAGCCTACATTCGACTCGCCAAGCAAATTACATAGGAAAATGTTTTTGAATATCACTTAAGGGATTCTCTTAGTAAAGTGATTTCCTTAAAAGTTAAGTGTAAGTGTAAGTGTTTTATGAATACGGCCCCTGGTCTGTGACGTCGCCACCCTATTCATCAGCCATTGTTAGGGGCGCGCGTTCGAGACGCTTACACCGGGTAACAGAGGGTTTACACCGGGGAAGCCCCCAGAAGATGCAAAACGAACGACACAGGGTCTCGCTTTGAATTATGGGAACACATGGTCAAAGGTGTGCCGGGTGGCGCTTTATAAACGCCGGTATCGTTTGACTCGGGATGAAAAATGAAGCCGACGCCACGCAAAAATAGTTGCCCTAAAGTACCGCAAAAAACTTTGTCAATGCTTACAGACATGTACTGATTCAGCAAAATGTATTTACAGCCCTATTCCCTCCTATTTTGTGTCATAAATCTGTGTTTTTCTTCGTACTCGCGTCACGATTTCAAACTGTCCGCCATGTTTTACTACTCGCGGTTACTAGGTGACGTCATTACACCTTGCTAATAGCCTACACCACAGACCCGCCCGCGAGCTCGGGTAGTGGTGGCTGCCACCGGGGCAGACTCGTGTAACACGTGATGGCTAAAAGAACGCTCCGGTGTAAGTCGGTGTTACCCGGTGTGAGCATCTCTAATGCTACGTTTACACCATGTCCCCGGCAGTCCCGGCGCCCCGGTTTGGCCAAAACGTAGCGTGCCGTGGAACTTTTGTCGTCTTTTTATTACTTTGGCTTGACTCGGCCCTAGTTGGGCCGGTGTGTTGCGTTCTACCACGGTGCGTTACGTCCCGGTACGTAAAGCGTGGCGCGCCGTGCCGGTTCCGGGCCGCGAGGCGAACGGCGCGCTACGTTTTAAGCGCCGTTCCACTACGGATGGGTCCACGTCCCAGGCCGGCCTGCTAAGTTCTGATGCGGTGCCTCACGTCCGTCCCGTTCGTGTCACGTTTGTTGTCCGGCCCAATACGTTCCCGACGGTGTGCGAGGGTCTGCTGCGGCGCCCTGCGACTGAACGTGGCAGCTGTCACGTTTCACGCCCCGGTGGTCACCCGGTGGTCTCCCGGTGAGCCCCGGTTGGTATAAATAGTGCGCTCCACACCTTCTTTTTTACTTCGTCCTGGAGCGCGACGCAGTGAGGCGTAACTGGCCGTGAGCAACAACCGTCACACACCTTGGCGCACCGCAGTTTACCAGGCCGCATTCACACCATGTTGTGGCCGCTACCGTGTCGGGCCCTGGCAGACCGTGGGGTGCCGGGCTTCCAAACGTGGCGGAGCGCGAGGCACCGGCCGCGATCAGAGTTCCCCGGCACACCAAGGTGCCACACCCCGGTGAGTCAAGGCACACTGCGGTCCGTCACGCCCTGTGACGGAAGCCCCGTCCCACTGCGGCCCAGGACGATTCTCATTAGTGCCGGGACTGCCGGCGCAAAATTTTTGACAGAGCTGCTCACCGGCCGGTGGCAAGGGTGAGCTACGGTCATTCACGTTTCGCCACCCCGGTCCCCTACGCTCCCCGACGTCCATCCCGGTGCCTCCCCGGTGCTCCTCTACCGGGGCGCCGGGACTGCCGGGGACATGGTGTAAACGTAGCATTACGCCCCTAATATAGGGTGCTGAGATCACAGTCCTTGTGATTATGCCGACATTTACGTTAGTGCTATCACTATGAGCAACTAACAATGTAAATTGGGCACACACCATTGTTAACAACAATGGTTTGTGCCAAATTCCCATTGTTAGTTGCTCATAGTGTATGGGGTCCAGCCCTGTATGACTATTAAATGCCGTAGGTCTATAATAGAGAAAGTAGCCTTATGACAGTTATCAAGATGTCCTCTGTTTATTTACCCATGCAAGTTTACTTTTACTTCGTCCAGTTGGGTTAACACTCCTCGCAAGTCCTTCCGACCCACAACAGGCACCATAATGCTCACGACAGCCCTGCACGCCGGCTGCGACCAAATTAGCGTCTATGGAATGGGCTACAATAACGATTACTCGCTATACTACTACGACGAGAAATTCCGAACGTTCAAGATGTCGGTGCACTCCCACGATACGAAAAGTGAGCTGGCCATATTGAAGGGCCTGGACAGGATGGGTGCTATAGACTGGTACAAAAGGGACGTTGCTAGATTATTCACGTGACAGCAATTCAGTTTGGTGTGTGGTACTATACTACGTGTCAAAAACAAACCTGTCCTACTTTTAATCTTGAATAACCTTGTTATTTTCCCAACGGATTTAAACCAAAATTTCACATCATGTAAACAGGAAATGACAAATTTAGGGCCTAACTGAGTGTGCTTCATCGGTTTTGCCCAAAAGGGTGAGATTTAATGGCCATACGAAAAAAAACACCTAAATTTCAGAATTTGCCACTTTTGACTTGTGCAACCGCCATTTGCAAGGTCCCTTTGCATGAAGTGCTCGAAGCGATCGATCAAGATGGTTTGCAATAACATCTGGAGTGATCCTGCCTTTCTTCATTAAGCTTTCGGCTGCAGCACACATTCCACCATCGTCTCCAGCGATGTATACTGACAGGGGGAGGCGAAGTCGAAAGTGGCTTTTTTTTTCTCTCGTATGGCCATTAAATCTTACCCTCTTGGACAAAACCGATGAAACTCACTCACTTAAATTTGTAAGGCCTTGTTTACATGATGTGAATTTTTTGTTTAAATCCGTTGATAATGACAAGGTTATTCAAGATTAAAAGTAGGACAGGGTTTCCTTTTTACACGTAGTAGGTTAAAATTCTGACAGACCTCGGCTAGAGGAGCGGTCGGGTTAGCGTTGTGGTTCTTACACACTAGTTTGATTCCGAGACGTGTGTGTGTGACACCCCGTGACACCCCCCCCCCCCACCCCCCACCCCCCCCCCCCCCACCCCACCCCCCCACCCCACCCCGCCCCCCCCCCACCCCCCCCCCACCCCACCCCCACCCAAATTGGGTGCCCCTCCCTTGGTCGACCGAGCAGCCGTTCTCCACTATTATGTCATGTTCAACTAAATAACGCATTTTAAATAACCATCCTATGGACAACCACATTGGAAGAAAATAAGGGCAAAAGAGCTATTTTTACCACCGTTTGTATTCAACAGACGAATTTTGGCAAGAAATTATTATTATTTCTTTCAGGTATTCATACCAAGGATTTCTCTAAAGTGCCCATTGCACTGTCACTCGCACGCGTGAGGAAACCCATGCATGAAGAATTAGAAATGGCCAGAGACACCGGGGAATATCCCCTTGCTCTTCACGAAAGAATGCTCTGGGATCTTTAAAGTGCGTTACCGTTACCTAACACACTGGACCAACGGCTTTACATCCCTTTCGAAGGATGTAGCAAGTGTGGTTGAGTGCGAAGTTGCTCAAGAGCACAGGTACCGCAGCCGGGGGAAGGTTCGAACTCGCAACCCCGTTTTCACCTATGATTGCGAGTCAATGACCCAAACCATTGGTGTTCGGGGCGATTACGCAATATGTTTTACTGAGGGCGAGTTTGTTTCGGACGGATCCAGATTCAGATCTGCGCAGATCCAATTCACGTGACTTGAATTCCTAGTCGAGAGCAGTTACGTTTGTTTCTGCGCGTAAAATAACTCGGGATCTGGATTCGGATCTGTCGTGAAACAAACACACCCGTAGGCTGGCTATATAAGCACGCGGTTGCATACTGTCCTTATACGGGGCGGTCGGGTTGGCGTAGTGGTTCTTTCCTCGCCTTTCACCTCTGACGTCCCGGGTTCGAATCCGGGGCGAGTATGTGGATTGGGTTTGCAGTCCCTACTTGACCGCGTGGGTTTCCCCCGGGGATTTCTCTGGGGGTTTCCTCCCACTTCTAAAACTGCAACTCCTTCTTCGTCATCTCAAGTTGATAATAAAGTATAGTTAAAGCTAAAACCGTATAGTTGATGGCATAAAGGCCCTTAGTTGCCAAATATGCCATAAAATTAACAACAACTATGTCCTCACTGCACGGTGTTTAGTCTGTGCTTAGTCTGTGCTACTAGCGTTCTTTCGCTTCGATGGTTCATTGCACGTAAAAAAAAACGTATACGGCGTGAACCATCCAATCAGAAGAATGCACACGTTGTAGGTCCCACCTATACATCATGTCAATCAGTCGTAAGAGTCGTCATCGACCAGCTGCTGTTACATTATTATTATCACAAAAATTCAAACGAGATTCCTAGACCCACAGCGGTCTTTTTCAGTGTAGAATGCATTGCAATGTTGCGCGGTAAATAATTCCCACAGTGCTCACTTACGTACATGGTGTTAAAAAAAAGAAAAGATAATCCTAATTTAAAAGGTTGTTTTGACCAGACTATACACGTTTGTCAATAAAAAAGGGAAAGAATAATTGTACAAGTCGGACGTCACATAAGTTCTCCTGCACTAAACCTATTGGACAACTTAAAAAGTCATTTCACGAAAAGAATAAAATAGTGACGTCCGAGTACGGAATTCTTTTAGTAGAAGGCACTGTATCATCTTAAAGCAGATATGAGTATGTGCTTTCCAATGATACTTTCCTAAATGGGGGTTGGTTCACTTGTTTAACAAATTGAACAAGATTCGAGATTATTTTCATTTTTTTTTTCATACAACTCTCTTTGAGAACATTCTGACGTATACGGTAAATATCACAATTCACTTACTTCAAAGAAAAAATACGGCGCTCTGTGAGTGGCATCCTATACTTGTTTAATTACTGAGATAATTTATCTGACCAAGTCGACCTATAATGTTGATTATGTCCGAATTTCCCGCACAAATTACTGATACCTAATAAGTCGTCTTGAAAAATTAAGGGAACATAGTAAACTTCTCAATTCTTACCACAAAAATTATTATGTGATTTTACACACGCACATCATTATGTACAAACAACATGGGTGTGGTAGCGCGACCATATTATAACCGACAGGTTTTTTTTTCTGACGTCGCCTTGCCGACGACCAAAGCCAGCCATTAGTTGATTTTCAATAAGCCAGTTGCGTGATAGATGTGCATAAATCCTACAGTCCTGCCTCTGCGCTATGGCGCTCGCATATAAGAGAGTCATGCACCAGACTACCAGGCCGTTGGCAACGGTTGCCAAGTGGCAAGGGATGCACGCTAGAACATGTTAGCCGGCGCGAAAGTCTGTACGGTACCTGCATGGAATTTTTCCAGGGGGTGGTTTCGGCCCGTCAGATTTTGTTATATATATATACATATATATAAAGTATGCAATCTATCACTTGTACATTGCTGAGTGATGCACTTACCTTATAATAGGGAAGACTTGTATATCGGGGAAAATAACCTCCTTTAACAAGATTTTTTTTGTTTGTTTAAGAGCAGGGGGGAATTGCTTTGCCCTTGATATGAAGCAAACCCATGTGGCTAGTGTGTGTGCATATACCATATGAAGTCAATCCGACCATCCGTGTGGGCACCATGGGGAGCTAAAAATTAAATAAAGTTACCACGATAATCAAAAACGAGGGTTTTCGGGGAGCGACATCAACAGGCACCATAATGCTCACGACAGCCCTGCACGCCGGCTGCGATCAAATTAGCGTCTATGGAATGGGCTACAATAACGATTACTCGCTATACTACTACGACGAGAAATTCCGAACGTTCAAGATGTCGGTGCACTCCCACGATACGAAAAGTGAGCTGGCCATATTGAAGGGCCTGGACAGGGTGGGTGCTATAAACTGGTACAAAAGGGACGTTGCTAAATAGAATTATTCTTCACGTGACAGCAATTCAGTTTGGTGTGTGGTACTACTAGCCTACGTGTCAAAAACAAACCTGTCCTACTTTTAATCTTGAATAACCTTAATTGTTATTTTCCCAACGGATTAAAACAGAAATTTCGGGGGCGGTCGGGTTGGCGTACGGGTTCTTTCCTCGCCTTTCACCTCTGGGGTCCCGGATTCGAATCCGGGGAGTGTATGTGGATTGGGTTTGCAGTCCCTACTTGACCGCGTGGGTTTTCCCCTTGGGCATTTCTCTGGGGGTTTTCCTCCCACTTCTAAAACTGCAACTCCTTCTTCGTCATCTCAAGTTGATAATATAGTATAGTTAAAGCTAAAACCGTATAGTTGATGGCATAAAGGGCCTTAGTTGCCGAAGATGCCATAAAATATACAACAACAACAACAACAACAACAGCAACAACAAAAATTTCACATCATGTAAACAAGAACTGACAAATTTAACTGAGTGTGCTTCATCGGTTTTGCCCAAGAGGGTGAGATTTAATGGCCATACGAGAAAAAACCCTAAATTTCAGAATTTGCCACTTTTGACTTGGCAACCGCCATTTTCAAGGTCCTTTTGCACCTCCTGATGAAGTGCTCGAAGCGATCGAGATGGTTTGCAATAACAGTTGGAGTGATCCTGCCTTTCTTCATTAAGCTTTCGGCTGCAGCACACATTCCACCATCGTCTCCAGCGATGTACTGTCAGGGGGGAGGCGAAGTCGAAAGTGGCGAATTCTGAAATTGAATTTTATTTTCTCGTATGGCCATTAAATCTTACCCTCTTGGACAAAACCGATGAAACTCACTTACTTAAATTTGTAACGCCTTGTTTACATGATGTGAATTTTTTGTTTAAATCCGTTGATAATGACAAGGTTATTCAAGATTAAAAGTAGGACAGGGTTTCTTTTGTACACGTAGTAGGTAAAAATTCTGACAGACCTCGGCTAGAGGAGCGGCCGGGTTAGCGTTGTGGTTCTTACACATCTGGTGTCCTGAGTTTGATTCCGAGACGTGTGTGTGAATCCCCCCCCCCCCCCCCCCCCACACCACCACCAGCATCACACAGTTCCCCGCCTATGCACCTCTGGCATCCCAGGTTCGATTTCAGGGGGTGCATTTGTGAATGCCTGCAAACGTGGACCTTCTCTATCTGGCATATACGGCACCTTCGATATGCCGACGCTTCAGAAACGTGGACATCCACGGTTAGTTTCATTCGAAATCGGGGCCGTCCGTAAAGTATGTACGCATGAAATGCCGACTTTTTAGACCCACCCAGGTGCGAATCCACATACAACCGCGGACGTCCCTTTGTTCCTCTTTTGTTTTTTTGTCCTTAGGCCTACTCTCGTTATAACACCCCCGATATAAAGCTCCTCTCGATATAAAGCTCTCTTTTCTAAGTCCCAGCCATTATTCCCTGCATTGTGTATGCACTGGTTATAGCGCTTTCTGGATATAAAGCTCAAATTATTGAAGAGCGCTATAATAGGAGTTTAATGTATATTTTCACATCACCCGAAAAGACATCCAATATTAATATTGTTCTATAAAATGGAGCTTATACCTTCTTTGTTTTGTAAGATTCCCGCAAGATTTTGTGTCCGTTTGGTGTTGAAAACTTTAGTTCATGTGCAACGTTTACAACTGCATGCGCTTTTGTTACTGTTGTACAGTATTTTTTGTTACTGTACTCACGCACGCATTGCACACACGTGCAATCCATTCGCTCGATGCAAGACGCACGCATGACATGCACGTGTGCTTTGGTGCGCCCAGCGTGGACGTGCATTACATTATGGCTCTGTGCTGCACAGTATCAAGAACGTATAGTATCCGCAAAAGCTTCATTTTATATAATAATACTGCATCTATGTGGCTGTAATTTCTACAAGGCAGTTTATCAACATTATTCTTTAGTTTTGTGATGCTCTTGTTCCTGTTCTTAAAAGTTTTCCAATCATGTAAGGCCAAAAAAAAAAGTATTCTGGTTCTGGTCAGACCGAAGTTCCACAATTGATGCGGCGACGCAGGTTTTTTTGTTTGTTTTTTTACCTCTTTTTTTTTCATCGCACACAGTAGGGCCTATAGTAAACTTGCAGAGCCGTCACAACACTGAATGTTCTGAGAGTTTTCACTCCGCAAACAATGGACACGAAAATAAGTCACAGCATATTTCAGTATTCAGCTCAGCTCACAATAATTCACAATCGCAATTCCTTGTGTCGCGTGAGAACTAGCCACTGATTAAACAACCTCATACTCACTATCATTCGTTCTCATTCGATATCATCATCAATGAGTACGAAGTCGAGCTGCCCGGGAAAATACATAGACTTGTTCCCATTCCTTACGTAGTCTACAGGATTGGCGATCAGTCTAGAAAACGTGAGGCGATGCGGAAATAGAGGGCGCTGTTTTAGGACCAGAACCAGAACATCTTTCTTTTTTTTGCCTAATCTGTCTTTAAATATGACCCTCCCCCACTATATGAAAACATATTTACAAAAAATCCCAACAGTTTATTTCTCAGAATCAGATTTACTAGATGACGACGATGACTTCCTTTTTGTTCTAGCTTTCTTTCTCCTAGATTCCTTATCTTTCTCACTGCTACTGCTGCTGCTGCTTGTACTGCTGCTACTACTACTACTGCTGCTGCTATCATCACTGTCCTCATAATCCTCATCATTGTACTTAGCCGCCTCCCTCTGTATGTCAGCTGACTCCGCCTTTGACTCTGCCCTCGACTCCGCTCCCAGCTCCACCCCCGACTCTTCATCTTCCTCATCTTTGTCCGGTTCTTCTTGTTTTTTCTTCCACTGTTTGGCCATAGCCAGCAGTTTGAGGTTGGGCAAGTTGGATTCGTCATTGGGGAAGATGTAATCGTAGTATTCCTCCCAGCCGGTGTCTGACTGCAAAGATGAGAGTTATAATGGACTTTAGTTATGCTCTGTGGATGACAGGAGGCTAATTTGATGGTGCTGTTAACCAAGGAAATTTGCTTAGCACAGAATTTCTATGCTTTGTAAAATGGATTTCCAGCCAAAATTGTATGTCAATTTGTGTCCTCTAGAAACATTAGCAAAATATTAGTAAATAGACATCACATACGATTTTGGCTGGCAACCCATTTTTGCAATATAAAGCAAAGAAATTCTGTGCCGAGTGAATTTTTATGCTTAGCAGCGCCATGAAATTGGCCCCAGATCTTACCCCATCATCTGTTTGTATTTTGCGTCTCCTCTTGACTCTGTTAGGCATCAGTTTCTTGACATCTGCCAGGCTTTCTTCGTCACCACATTCCTCCTGAAAACAGCAATATAAAAAGAGTGCATGTGAGCTGCCATAATTGAGCTTTGCTATTATTATACGGAACCAAACTTTTGATTTTGTGAAAAAAGTGCACCTTATTTTATGGTACCTCAAATTCCCTCCAAGCTTCCAGCAGCATCAAGCGTTCCTCCTTCCCCTGCGAGTTCCTCAGTGCCCTGCTTGCAAGCCTTGCATACTTGTAGCTACTCCTCTTCCCCTCCCAATTAATGCACCCCCATCTACCAACTATAAACCACCACAGTACCAACTGGGTCTTTCTATAAATTAGGGGTCCAAGAGTGTGACATTTGGTATCCCCCGTTACACCTGATATGTGTTATTTTTCGTACAAAAATCATTAAAATTGCTTTTAAACCATTTTGTATGAATTGTACTTTATGTACTCACTCTTTGAGATGGAAAGTATTTAAAGAATGTGTCCTGAATTTACAAAAACAAGATGTAAAATGTAACGGGGGACACCAACATTGGACCCCTAATTTATAGAAAGACCCAACTACTCGCTGCTGGCCTTACCTCAAAGTCCCTCCAAGCTTCCAGCAGCATCAAGCGTTCCTCCTTCCCATGCGAGTCCCTCAGTGCCCTGCTGGCATCCTTGTAGATGCCCCTTGCCTTGGCAATGCAGCCTTCTGTGCCTGTGGACAGCTCAAACTTGGCAAAACTTATCCAGACCTAGATGCAAAGTGGTGGTCAAAAGTCGTAAATGGTAATACTAAAGAACAATGGTATTTTTATTAGTTTGCGCCATCGTTTGATTTAACATTTATTTGTGGTTGGTTTTCTTAGACTATACGTTTAAGACTGGCTTGGGACCTGACATTGATAAGTCTCGAGCCAAAAGGTGAAGGCCATGATCAGTGTCCAGAGTCCTATTTCAGAAAAGTTAAAAACATTCTGTTTTTGAGCGATTCTGCGAATAAAACCATTATAAATCAAAAGAAAGACATCAACAAACTAATCCGAAGAAATTTAAGCTTTGTCAAATGTACCACGTTTAAAAAAACCAGGAAAATCCATATGCGTTTTCCTGGTAATGGCAGGGTGTTTCAAATATATGTTCTCACTGTTGATCGGGTAGTATGTGGCTTGCGTCATGCACTCTGTCATGCACTCTTTATATACTCATGTATATAAAGAAGAATGTTGGTAACTGGCCTGCAGAAATGTTACCTACAATAGATCCTAACATGGTTTTTGTGTTAAGTGAAGGGTAAAAAAGTGTCCATGTGGTGTTTGTTACCATTGCTATCAACACTTTTAGTCAGGTATTTCTTCTCAACTCATGAAGTGAAATTTTGGGTCACTGCAAATATATATCGAGGCTTTAAAATGAATAAATGCACACGGCATTAACTAAATAGAATGGAAAAAATATTACCTTGACGTGTTGCGTTCTTTGCAGCAAACATCTATACAGCGCCCTCGTTCTGTCGTACTCTTCCTGCTCTATCTCAAAGTCGATGTACGCCTTCCACAGCACCTCGGGCATGTCCAGCTTAGGTTGGTTGATGGCTAAGTCAAATATCGCCCTCGCTCGATCAATGTCGCCGAGGATACTTTCAAGCTCAGAGAACTGTTTGTGATGAAAACAAGACAAAGAGAATAGCATACATCTTTGCAAAAGCCCCGAGTTTGTCTTTAAAAATATATACATATATATATATATCGGAATATAGAATAAAGTAACGACAAAGACATGCTAAAGCTTTTCGACTTGCACTCATCAGAGCAAATGCAAGAATGGCGTGGGTACGCTTATCAATATAATATAAGGCTGAAAGCGGTCAGCCACGTGTAATATTCACTGCGTGCAAGTTACTTCGGGCAGTCCGTAAAGACGTACTACCTACCACACAACTTAACAATGTTATTTATGAGTTTCGGTGCCGATGTGAAGCTCGGTACGTAGGACGTATGTCTCAACGACTCGCGGGTCGCATTAAACAGCATGTTCCATCCTCCATCCGCAGCAACTTGCCTGCTTCCCGCAAACAGCCGTCGCGTGTCTGCAAGAATGCTCGCAAAGCTGCCACACAGCTAGCTTCGAGTGCACATCTACTGTAGGACAACACTTGCTTGATCACCCCGAGTGCTCGAAACAATACAGCGAACAGCAGTTCGCTGTACTGGCCAGAGCACGCAGTATCATGCATCTGCACATGCTCGAAGCCACATACATACACTTCACTAAACCTGTGTTATGTCGCCAGAAATAATTTGTTCACACGCTACATGTGGTCTAACTGCATTTGCACAGTATCTGTCAAAATACTGTCAAAAGCACTGGTCCGATGGACAAGTGCAAACATTTCATGACTCATGGAAACATTCCCTCATGCCTAATCCACAGTAAACATTTCTGCGAAGAATTCCTAGTTACCACATACGATTCCTGATCGCTTTAGACATTTTTAGATAACTACATTTCTTTCTCCGATCTCTCCAGACATGCCGAGACACTAGTGTTGGATCAAAAAGCAATCCAGTCCATCCTGCACTTAAAGACCTTAAACCAGAAAGTATTGCAGTATCCCGATGCCTTTTTGAAAAGCACCAGTGGACCACCAAATTTTCAGCAGGACCAGTAGAGTTCTCTAATCTACTGGTCCTTCTGACCAGCATGAAATTCAGGTTAATTTCGACCCCTGTAATGGCCCAAGCTACTATCGTACACACCTTCATCCATGTTGTGCAGTTCTCAGGATTAAACTCTAGAAACTTTTGATAGAGAATGCGACAGCGATCAAACTCCCTAAGTTGCAGCTCCAACTCAATATAGCTCTTGAACAGCTTATCTTTGGGACATTTACCAATAGCAGTGCCCTGATGCAAATAAAAACAAACAAACAATGAATGTGCAGATTTGTATATTGTTACCAAGAGCTTCTGAGAATGACGGTGAACTTTCCCCTGCACTTTGGCAAAGGACGTTTCAGATTACCAGCGAACGTTTGGGCCCAGTAACTCTGGTAGCTGGCGTCACACTAGAGTAGTCTATCCTGTTTGAAATGTACATGTATGTCTGTACCAAAACAAAGCAGTTTAGGATGTCTTTCCTATCGAATGTTTTTCATCTTTTTAACAGTAATTTTAAGAGTACTCAAAGTAGGCCTACTCAAAGATAAATTTTATTGTTTTTATAATTTGTTTCTTAATGTTTTTAAATGCATGCTTTTGATGTAGTGTGGACTTTTAGATGTTTGTGTGTACAGTTGAAGTCAGAAGTTTGTACAGTTGAAGTCAGAAGTTTACATACATACATCACTACCATCATCACCCAAAATGGTAAACTACCCGAACCATTGCAAGGTGCGCAAGCTAGGTTTTAAGTACTGCAAGCACGTGAGGAATTCCATTAAATAACGACTTTAGTAAAGACTGTTACAAAAATGGTGACAATGCAAGTTTAAGTACATCAGTTTTAACACAGTTGTATGTAAACTTCTGACTACAACTGTATATGTAATACCAAACGCGGGAAGGCAAATTTAGCTTTATGTTTTCATTTGAAGAAGTGACAAATAAATTATTGAATTGAATTCCTATCTAACAAATGATGATAATCTTGGTGGCTCGAGTTTTGGTTAAAAAAACCTGAAACATGCTGTTGCATAGGCTTAGGTATCTCAGCAACTGTGGTTCCATCAAATATGGTTTTACAAGTATCATATTTCCGTAACCGATAACTGACATATTAAACTTCAGATGCAGTTTTTAGTGCCGTCTCTAAAAATTACAGATTGATTATATAGCCTGCTTCCCACAGGCTTAATATTTAAAGCCAGTCTTACTTTAAGACCACAATATTACACGCGGCTATAATTATAGACCCTGTTCTCACGAGAGATATTGCTTCATTCGACGATGATTCGACAAAGATTTCCTGATGTGAACGCACATCTCTTCATTCGACGATGATTAGAATCGCTTCATTCGATGAAGCAAACAGCTTCATTCGATGAAGACATCGCTTCATTCGATGAAGACATCGCTTCATTCGATGAAGAAATTGCTTCATTCGATGAAGCAAATTTGTAAAGAGAACGCCTCCCTTCGTTCGACGAAGCAATTTGGCAGGCCTGGTTGCACAAGTGCGTTGTGTGTCAAGCGCCTAGCAAGCGTTGTTTTTGACGCACCACTGGAAAACCACACAGCGCGTCTAGACGGGCGACGCGCATGTACGACCTCCCACAGCTTCATTCGATCTTTGTTAGCGGTCGCTTATAATATGTACGGGTTCGATCTTCGTTAAGTGATATGTGAATGCACCCTTCATTAACTAACGATGGTTAACTAATGTTCGTCGAACGAAGCGATTTCTCTAGTGAGAACGGGGTCATAGACTGGTCTTAGCAGGGCCTGGATTAGCCGGTTACGGGGTATAAACTGCTTTTATTGCAATCCGCCCCAGGGGCGGATTGCAATATATGGTCCAAGACCGATCTATAAACTTAGCCGGCTAACGCGGCGTCCACTAAGACCGGTCTATAATAATAGCTCGCTTGCAATATCGTGGTCTTAAAGTAAGACCGGTCTAAAAATTAAAGCCTGTGGCACTGCATCTTGTAATTTGTGCTGAAAGAAGATGAAGAGTGTTGTGCATGAACAGAACACACATTATGCCCATCGGTGCCTTCATTGTGCTATTTGATAACTTTCGCGGTCAGTTTCTTCGCATATCCTGTGAAAGCGCACTCGCCATCAAGTGGCTTCATGAGGACGTTTGTTTGGCTTAAAATAACGCAAGAATCGGCTCCGTCAATTTCCGTTGGGATGTACATGTTTTTCGGCTGGCGCAGCCGTACTTCAGTTAGACTGGTTTATTGCAATGGGCTAAACCAGCGACTAAGCCGAGACTGGCTAAGTTGGATACCCTGCTATAAAAATCCGCCCCAGGTCTTGGGCCAAAATGTCACTAACAGTGGTTCTGAGAACAAGATCAAAACCAGCCTGTCCGAGACCAAGAACATTTGAGACCAAGACCAAGACCAAGAATTGCACAATCATGACTGCCAATAAACAGTTGGATCCTCACCAGTATTTTTCTTGCCAAATTCAAGTTCTTCTGTCTGATCTCAAAGTGTGCAAA
This sequence comes from Henricia sp. BOLD:AAB3569, assembly GCA_037783545.1. Classification (NCBI taxonomy): domain Eukaryota; kingdom Metazoa; phylum Echinodermata; class Asteroidea; order Spinulosida; family Echinasteridae; genus Henricia; species Henricia sp. BOLD:AAB3569. Next base: position 1,615,804 of record JBBELK010000217.1, read on the forward strand.
CATGAGCCAGACTTTGGCAAAGGTGAACTTCTTGTGTGGCATCATGTCCAGGCATGCCTTGTATACCTGTCGCACCCTCTCCATGTCCTGAAAATAAGAGAATACTGGAATTCTAGAAAAGGTATGTTTCAATACGAAAATGCATTTGAGTCTTTCCACGGTAAAGGGGGCATTTTGGCAACACAGACCATATTTTCCAGAAAATACCTTTGTCTGGTCTCAAAATAAAAGAATAAAAGAAATAAGTTTCAGTTGTTCTGAAGAGATAACTTAGGCCCAAAAAGGGTTACAAATAGTGTGACAACATGCCTTTCTGAAAAACCTGTGTACAAATTTCCAATATACGCTCGTAACCGGGACGGACAAAAATTTAACACAAGTATTACGAGCGTATATTGGAAATTAGTACACAGGGTTTTTAGATTTGTAACCCTTTTTGGGCCTAAGTTATCTCTTCAGAACAACTGAAACTTTTTTCTTTTTTTTTGAGACCAGACAAAGGTATTTCCTCAAAAATATGGTCCGTGTTGCCAAAATACCCCTTTACTGTTGAAAGCCCAACAAGCAGCTGTGGCTGCATGCTCCCCAGGGAATTGAGAGGATTTAACAGAAACATTAAATAGCAACATTAAACGCAAACGGTTTAACGATGACCATGAAATAACATTAATTATTATAAATGAAGCTTTTGCGAATACTGCGCATTTCTGATACTGTGCAGCACAGAGCCCTAATCCGGTGCGCGTCCATGCTGGGCGCACCAAAGCACACGTGCGTCCTGCATCGAGTGAATGGACTGCGCGTGTGTGCAATGCGCGCGTGAGTATTACAGTAACAAAAAGTACTGTACAACAGTAACAAAAGTGCATGCAGTTGTAAACGTTGAACTAAAGTTTTCAACACCAAACAGACAAACATCTTGCAAAAATCTTACAAAACAAAGAAAGTACAAGCTTCATTTTATATAACAATAATAATATTGGATGTCTTTTTGGGTGATATGAGAATATACCGCACACATCATGAAAATACCGAACTCGTCTTCGGCTCGTTGGGTATTTTCATGACTTGCACTCATCATGAAAATACCGAACTCGCCTTTGGCTTGTTCAGTATTTTCATGACTCGTGCGGTATTTTCTCATATAACCCTCAAAGCCGTCCAATACTATATAAATATTTGTCAACCAGAGGGTCAAAATTTCAAGTGACCTGAAATAACCATATCTCTACAGATTCAGAACCAGTATATGAGATAAAAATCAGACACACATGAAATTTGTGGGTGCACATAAGCTTGATAATGCTTGACATTAACCTGAAACATGTGAAATAACTGACAGTTATAGCTGAGCAGCCTGTTACAGGACATGAATTTGAATTTTCAGGTGATTTTAAAACACACCACCTACCTTTGTATTAAGGTCTTCATACAGTGCGTAGTTGATCCACAAGTAGATATATCGTCTCCAGAGGCGTTTCTCAGGCGCTGGAGGCACATTAGCAATGGCTCTCTCATAGATTTCACGCACTGTGTCCTCACTACCGTCCGTCTCCATCAGCCGTAGGTAGTCAAACCATGCATCGTAGTTACTGGGGTTTGCTTTCACCTCCTATAGTATAAAAGGTAATATACAGGATTTGCCTTTGGTGTCCTTTTAATACAAATGGATGAATTTATTGGGGTTATAGTATACAAATATTGACTGCAATGAGGGGCATGGTTAAGATTATAGGCCCAAGGTGATCTCGAAGCCATGACTATGCCCCGAGGCGGAAGCCGAGGGGCATAGTCATGGCTTCGAGATCACCGAGGGCCCATAATCTTAACCATGACCCGAATAAACAGCAGTCAATATTTGTTTTATATACCGAATGTGTAGATTTTTGTCATCTGGTTGGTTAAAAGTAACGAGACATCATATACAGTCATGACAGTGGTCCTTCGCGTTTCGATTTCGGAAGCTGGTCTACGGCGGAAAAGTTGTATATTTACAGCAAACATTGTAGCATAATCACCTGGCACTTTAGTAGCACATTTCACCTGACACAGTTTTCACTGTAGGCCACTTCTCTTACTTTCTTAAGGACTTCATCATCTACGACAGACGACAAAATTACGTCGAGATTCCGCCATTACCGTCCTGATGAATGTTTACGTGAAGCGCCCAGCTGCATAGTTGGTGCACAGCTACATGTATGCTAACACATGTAATGCAGGCGTCCGGAACCCGCTAAATGACTATGCCCGGGGCATGGCAAAGACTATTGACCGGTGGGCATATACGCGCCGGGTCTAGCCGATTCAATGCCCCCACTTTTAACCAATCAGATGACTGGAATCTACGCATGAGGTATATAATATACAAATATTGACTGCAATGAGGGGCATGGTTAAGATTATAGGCCCAAGGTGATCTCGAAGCCATGACTGTGCCCCTAGGCGGAAGCCGAAGGGCATAGTCATGGCTTTGAGATCACCGAGGGCCTATAATCTTAACCATGACCCGAATAAACAGCAGTCAATATTTGTTTTATATACCGAATGTGTAGATTTTTGTCATCTGGTTGATTAAAAGTAACTATACATGATACAGTCATGACAGTGGTCCTTCGAGTTTCGATTTCGGAAGCTGGTCTACGGCGGAAAAGTTGTATATTTACAGCAAAAAATTGTAGCATAATCACCTGGCACTTTAGTAGCACATTTCACCTGACACAGTTTTCACTGGGTCACTTCTCTTATTTCCTTAAGGACTTCATCATCTGCGACAGACGACATTACCATCCTGCTGAATGTTTACATCCTGCTGAAGCGCCCAGCTGCATAGTTGGTGCACAGCTATGCTAACACATGTAATACGCGCGTCTGGAACCGGCTAATATAACTAATGTTATTTACTAGGCTTGGGCGATTCAACACCGGAGTTGAGTAAAATCGATTCCACTTTGGAAAATTGGAATCGCGATTCCAGATTTTTGAGGAATCGATTCCAGATTTTTGAGGAATCGATTCCCCTTCATCTTAGCCTTGTCCAAGTCTATGAGCTGTGGCATCATTAGCGACCTCTCGCGATAAACTGTAGCCGGTTATCTGAATGCTGGTTACCTGAATATCTTGGTCTGAAATCCAGACTTACACGCGCGAGGCTAAGTCATAGCCTTTTTCTTTCTGTACACGACGTGTTTTAATTTTTCAAAGAGAGCACTGAGATGTAAAAGCTCATTGGTTAACGGTTGTTTTGACAGAACAACACGGTGCTGTTTGAAAAAAAGCAGATTTTCCGTACGTAGGCCTATACCCAGTTGGTAAGTTCACAAACACGTCATAGGGCCTACCTTTACGGAAAATATGTGAGGGCTATCTTCTGGTCTTCGTGAAAGTCATCAATTTGCAATTTGTCGGCTACATAATTCAAACTACCGTTGAATTCCTCAGTTGTAATAGATGCCAAGTCGCCATGCGTTGTGCACGCATACACAACAACGTTGTGGCGTGTACAGACATGTTTACAACTCGGTGCCGCATGGTATAAAAATAGTGAACTCTGATTGGATGTTATGTCAGATATGAATATTTATAACCACTCGGGTTTCGCATAAGTAATTGCGTCGGATTTCCAGATATAAAGAAACACATAACACATCGTGTACAGAAAGAACAAGGCTATGATTTAGCCTCGCGCGTGTAAGTCTGGATTTCAGACCAAGATATTCAGGTAACTAGCCTAGTCACTGGCTACAGTTTATCGCGAGAGGCTACCTTCATCTGGATTTGATTCCCAGTGTCAGTGACAGCTTGCCGAATCCAGAAATTACCTAGCAATTCCAAAGTCAAAACACTTTATTCAACTTTTGATAATTTCCACATTATTAGGAACGTGTGTGCAGAACAGGGTGTTTAGTGCCATTCGGTGTCAACAATTACAGGTCGTCTGTACAATATGTAGTACCATCTACACGCACTTAACCAAGCTCAGTTTATTGTTTTCCTGTGAAAAGTAGAATCGATTCCAAATGGAATCACAATCTTTGGGTGGAATTGGAGTCGCCCAAGTCTATTACATGTATATACATGTACGTCAAACATTGATTCCCTTCAGTGTTGTAGTCGAGTCACTAGCCTCTTGTCCGAGTCTCGAGTCATTAGCTTCGAGTCTGAGTCCGAGTCACGAGTCACTTGCCTTGAGGCCGAGTCAAGAGTCACTTGTTCGCCAAATTAATGAAACTGAATCCGCTATATTTCATTCACACAATTATGTGAAATTATTAAGTGCTCGTGCGCTCCTTGCCGGCCTGGTGTACATATTCACGCATCGTTGTGTTTTTTCCCCAAGAATCCTGCATTAAGCACACGAATATACTTTTTTTCTTTTTTTGAAATATGTGACTCGTGATTCATGAGTCACCATGTTCGAGTCCGAGTCATCATGGTCGAGTCCAAATCCAAGTCATTTTCCAATGTGACTCGAGTCGAGTCCGAGTCACGAAAATTGTGACTCGAGTCGAGTCCTACATGTACAACACTGATTCCCATTCAGTGATTGGTTAAAACTAGATCACGCGGCATGGATTAGTTCAACCATTACCCACCCTTGCTCCCAAACAAAAAAAACCAAATGCACTACTGTTTGATCTTTCATGCTATAGATCAAACAATATTACATTTGTACATATGAGTCTTTCCACGGTAAAGGGGGCATTTCGGCAACACAGACCATATTTTCCAGAAAGTACGTTTGTCTGGTCTCAAAATAAAAGAAATAAGTTTCAGTTTTCCTGAAGAGATAACTTAGGCCCAAGAAGGGTTACAAATAGTGACAATATGCCTTTCTAAAAACCCTGTGTACAAATTTCAAATATACGCTCTTAACAGGGACGGCCTAAAATGTAACACAAGTGTCCAATTTGTACACAGGGTTTTTAGAAAGGCATGTTGTCACACTATTTGTAACCTTTTTTGGGCCTAAGTTATCTCTTCAGAACAACTTAAACTTATTTCTTTTATTTAGAGACCAGACAAAGGTATTTCCTCGAAAATATGGTCTGTGTTGCCAAAATGCCCCCTCATCTGTGGAAAGACCCACGTGTCAGTTCACACCAAATTCTGTCTACACTGCATTTTCACAAGGCGATGCGCATCAAATTTACATGCAACGCATGCTAAAATGTCAGTGTGAATCCAGCCTTACCTCTTCATATTGGAAGCGACGCTTGCTGACTATCACGTCTTCAATGCCAGCCCTGTCTCCGTATCTCTTCTCATGGATGGTGTAGGACTTGAACAGCTCTTCAGCGTGTTGTTTGGGGATCTTGTCAAGGGCGTACTTGTATATCACTCTGGCCCTTTCGTGCTACAGAGACATTCACAAAAATCAATTTGCTACATTCACAAAAATCGATTTATTAGCATTCTACATTTTTGACCAAGAAAGGCTTTATTATATGTATTATATGCAAGTGTTACAGTCAAAATGAAGATGCAATACTGAAGAAATGAAGGCCAATCGCTAATTTTAAGTTCCAGCTATTAACCACTTCGCGACAGGGAACTGCATATGCAGTTCTGAGTGTGAGTATCTTGGGGGCGGTTATACAGAAATAGCCCATGAATTAGACCTGGGCCCAATTTCATAGAGCTGTTTAACAGCCCATTTTCCGTTAACCGAGCGTCAGGCCATCTCATAGACATCGTTAACGGTATTGCAACTGAAAACCTCCCTTAACTGCAGAGACGCAACAATGGCAATTTCCAAGCACGCGCATGCTTAAGCACGTGAAATAGCCTTAACGTTAGCACAACTTTTCTGCTACAGCAAGCACACGTTTTCAGCTAGCGCTTAAGCAGCTCTATGAAATTGGGCCCAGGGCAGAGCTGGTCACTATTATCTTGTTGGCTTGGGGTCAAGTCAGTTTTTGGTTTTTGACATGTGACTTGACCCTGGAGAAAATGACTTGTGACTGGACTTTGGAAATAAGATTGATTTACGACTTGAAATGAAAACTAGTCAGCAAGTCCCCAGAGACATACATGTATACTGCATAACCAAAACTGCTAGTGCAGTCTCCCGCTCCAGGGAATAAATTGGAAAATGCCTAGCGTCACAAAGTGGTTAAAGACTATTAGGGACAATTTGTAAAGAAATTTAGTAATGCTTTAAAGCTCATATACAGGATTTGCAATGTTCCAAAATTTTAATGAACCATTTGACCAGAAAACCTTACTCAGATGAAAGATGGGTAATGGGCCTATTTGAAAAATAAGTCAATAATTCCTTTCAGATGTCTTCAGTTTATCTCAAACTTAAAGAAATTCCCTTGTACTTTTGCCCAAAAAGGTAAGAAATTGCTTCTACAACATACATTTCTGAAAAGCTTGTGTACAAATTTCCCCTTATACGTATGTAATGTGGACAGACAAAATTGTGACATTTTTCTCTACTAAGCTACGTGTATCTCACCTCCTTCTGTCTTTCCTCAAACTTGGAAAAGGCCACGTACAGTTTCTCATCCATGTGTTCCTCACCAAAAAACTCCACAGCCCGCTCATACACTTTACGCGCACTGGAGATGTAGCTGTTATGTTCCTCAAAGCTGGCAAAGCGTGTCCAGTTCTTGATCTCGGGATGGCAGATGACAAGTATGAACAGTCAAGGGAAAAAAAGCCTGATCAATCCAACAAAAATGTAGTACTGAGCTGACTTATAATAATATAAAGTTATGCACAGATTGTTTTATTCACACACCTCCCTAAAGCCGAAATACGGTAAAATGTCGTCAAGTCGAAACTCAAGGAATGGGTAAAAATTTTGAGGTATCCAGAGTTCGAAATAAGCGAAGGTCCCGATTTGCTCTGCTCAATGCACGAAAAGCATCCACGGTAAACTCGCTAGCCCCATGTGTATGGTGTGGACTCGGTATTTAAGCCTTTTTTCCAAGTTACAAATCATTTTGCAAGATTTTTGTTAACAATTTATAAAAATGCATCGCGTTGGAACACGCACACGCAGTGCACAGCCCCCATGCATTTTGGACCGCGTAGATGCGAACCAAAAATAAGTAAATCGTTTGCAAACGATCTAAATAATTTCATCTTTACGGATTATTTTCTGGTAAAATTATATCATTTTGAGTGGAAACCTTTCATTGGGTAGTTGCTATTAATTTAATCTTTACTTTCAGAACTTTTCCCCTGTAAACTCGTTGATTACTTTTTTGGGTCATTGCAAATGATACACTGGGCCTTTAATGTACAAAATTAAAACATTAAAATGTCAATTTTATTTATTTATTTACCACATCCAACAGCGGAGAGACCGCCAATTACAGGAATGGGAGCAAGTGTGGTTGAGTGCCTTGCTCAAGGGCACAGGTGCCACAACCCGTCGCGGCCCGGAATCGAACCTACATTCTAGTACTAGCACAGGAACTTAAACAGCTAGAATCCCCCCATGACAAAAATCCAGCATTTCGGCTTTTTTCGATAGTCTAAACATCCCTCTTGCCGACGTGGATTTTTATTTATTTTTTAATTGTCGGTTTTAAGTGGATAAATTGCAAGCAAAAGTGCGCTTTTCGAAAATGAGATTTTCGCGATTTCTGAAACGCTCATTAGGTATTCATGATATGCGCGTGACCCCGTGACGCAATCCTGAGAAAGAGAAGTCAACACGATAGTTGGCTCCATACGTTTACACGCAAAAAACTTAGAAAACCGTCTCTTTTAGATGGCGTTTTTCGAAGAATTTTGTTGTTCCAAAAAGCCAGAGAAATGCCCAGTAGCTGCGTGGTTGCATGTTTTACCAGACACTATGAAAAAAAAAGAGCAGAAAGATTTTATTTTCTATTACCAAGAGAGAGAAAAATTAGTCGCTCATTCTATAACTTGTACGGCCGATGGTCCAAACACGTGGAAACTACGCCGCAGTGCACCGTACACAGACCACTGTGAATGCCCTTCGTTCCGTGACAAAACCACCGGTCGCAATGCACCAGTATTTACTGTCACTGTGAGCCACAATTTCATCGTTTTTTTCACAAAACAGGTAATAGTAGATTGCTGTCATATTACATGAAGTGTTTTTCACGTTTGTATTTTGAATTACAAGGACAAAATAAGCATGATAAACATTCACTTCGTGTATTTTCCATTCAATACTGCACAGACCGTTTTGTATGTTTCTCAGGATGACGTCAACACCCTGTTGATAAACAAGCCGAGTGACCTCGAGAGTTTCTGAATTTGGGTGAAGAGGGTCGGAACTGCTTTACGTTTTAAGCAAAAGTGTGTCGATTTTTTGTGAAAAACAAGTTGTGATGGTGTTGTAGACACATACACCTCCATGATAAACAAAAAAACTAAAAAAATGTGGAAGGGGGGATTCTAGCTGTTTAAGTTCGACGCACTAGACCGCTCGGCCATAACACCCCACACCAACGAACATACATTGTACCAAGTGTTCTATCTTAATAACCCAAAGGATATAACTCTCATAGATGTTCCTGGCCCGATCGACCTCCTTGTATCTCAACTCCATCTTGATGTAGGAGAGCCAGGCTTGTTCCTCCGGTTCCCACTGCATCCAGCGTTCAAACACCTGCCGAGCGCCGGCCACGTTGCCCAGCATCTCTTCCATGTAGGTGTACTTGTACCAGAACTGCTTGGCGCGGGGCAGGATGGTGATCGCACGGTCCCAGATGTTGCGGGCGTGGTTCACCTGTTTGTGTCTGAAAAATTCAACAATTTTAAAGGAAGAGAAAACACAAGATTGCTTATTTCTCTAAAGTAGTGCAGCATGGCAAAGTTTGTCATAACAGTAACACATGGAGGCTTATTTTTTAAAACTGTATTCCTTCTGATCATTTGAAGAAAAAAAATCACTTTTAATTTGCATCTAAATACGCTTCATGTAAGTTGCCATGTTTTGCAGTTCGGCGTTGGAGGCGGGGAAACGAGCGTTCAATCCTGATGTCATCCTGATGCAATCCTGTTGCATGGTTGAGAATGACGTCATTTTCCCTTTCAAAATGTTAAATATGGCGCACTGTATAGCCATGTTGGCTACAAAGATTATCATTAGAATTAATTGTGATACCAACTTTGGAAACAAGTGCCCGGATTCGTATGAGGGTTTATGCATCGGGCAATACATACAGTAAAAGTATACATACATGTACACCATCATCACCCAAAATGGTAAACAGGACTACCATCATCACCCAAAATGGTAAACAGGACTACCCGAACCATTGCAAGGTGTACAAGCTATGTTTTTAAATGCTGCATGCACGTGAAGAATTCCACAAAATGAAGACTTTAGTAAAGACTGTTATAAAAATGGTGCAAGCACACCAGTTTTAACACTTGGTTGCATACAGCTGTATTATAAATGGTATTATAATTTGGTTGAATTATAACTAGGTTGAACCTCCAATGAGGTTGCTCCAATATATATTGATTGGTTCTGCACATTGTGAGCTTGAATCCAGATTGGCCCACATCCATGGTACGTGTGCCCTTGAGCAAGGCACTTTGCCATAATAAGTCTCTCTCCATCCAGAAACAAATGGGTAACTGCGATAACAGTGAAGGTGTTGTATTTGATTAGCTAATGAGTGGCTAACAGGCAGCCGTGGCTGTATCGTATACTCCCCATGGAGTCGAGAAGGTTCAATTAAAGAATGCGATCAAGAGCCCAATGACTAGGGGTAATAATGTCAAGCACTATGATATACTTGATAATGTGCACTATACAAATATCTGTGTTCTTTTAAGCAATATAGACTGATCTACATGACTCATCTGAAACACGCTTACTCTACTGAAACACGCTTACTTCAGCCTCGTTTTAAGCAAGATCACTATGGCGGGCGTGCCTTTTCTGTCTCAGCACCCAGTTTATGGAATAAACTTCCTTATTTTATCCGTAATGCACCATCTTTTTCATCTTTTAAATCAGCCCTAAAAACGCATTATTTCCGTCAGGTTTCTAAGTAATTTAGGTCAGCCCTGTGTTGATAGCCAAGATTAATGGTAAACATTTTTAGATTGCATTAGATATAAAATGTATTTTATTTAATGGTCTACTCTAATTAGCGTTTGATGTGCTTAGATTTTTTGTTGTACTTTTAACTGCATTTTAATTATATCTAGTTGTAGTGATTATCTTTGTAAAGCGCATTGAGATTATTTTTGATGATGTAACGCGCTATATAAGAACTAATTATTATTATTATTATCATCTGTGGCACTTACTTCATTTCCAGTTCTGCATACTTGAGCCATAGTGTGATGTTTCTGTGGTCAACATCCAATGCTCTTTCATATACTGACCGCGCCCTGGAAAAAATAAGATAACAATTTTGGGTCAATACAATCAATTTTTGGTCAATACAATAAGTTTAATGTCGCAAGGTCAGAGATACCGTACCTGTCAATCTCTTTCTGACTCTCCTCCCAGCTGGCATACTTGATCCAGTTGGTGAAACCGCTTCGATTCTTGCGGATGTTATCCTCAAACTCTTTCCTCTTCCTGAGACGGTATTCTTGCAGCTCCTCAGGGTCTGTGATCTTCTGTTTTGGAGGCTGTATTTAAAAAATAGTAAAAAAAGTAACACTGTGATAAAGCCACGGTGAAATCTTGGTAAGCCAAGCTGTGATGAATCAAAAACACTGTTTTAGGTCAAACCAACAAATTGGGTTCATAGGAAAAACCGGAGGGAGCATAACACTGTGCCTAATACATGTAGCTCAGGTGGTAGAGCATCTGCCCAGAAAATCAGGTCTCGGGTTCGAATCCTGATGAAGGCCACATGATTTGTCTCTCGTCCCATGTTATACCGGGGTACCGTGGCCGAGCGGTTTAGGCCACTGACTCGCATTACTCGGGTGAAAACCTGGGGTTGCGGGTTCGATCCCCGGCTGCGGTGCCTGTGCCCTTGAGCAAGGCACTTAAACACACTTGCTCCATCCTTCGGAAGGGATGTAAAGCTGTTGGTCCAGTGTGTTGTGTAACGCACTTAAAAGATCCCACAGCATTCATTCGTAAAGAGAAGGGGATTCACCCCGGTGTTCCTGGCTCGGCAGCCGAAGGCGCCACACGCCTATGTATCTCGATGTTTAGGCAGTTTCTTGTAGTTGCTGGGCACCTCTGAAAAACAGTGTTTCACTGAGAGGTTCCCCCAGGGTAAGGAAGAAATATTTTATTTATTTATATTCAAACCAAAAAATCATTTTCTTTTTAAAGTATAACAATAAATATCACCATGTTTTTAAAGTCAAATCTTTGCTTTACTCAAACTTTAAACTTGAGATTTGAGTTAATAAGATTTCATTGCAATACACAGTGCTCTCCTAGAAAAAGGTACAAGCCTCACAAACTGAAAGCTAAGAAATATGGTACTTGTACGCAGTTGCTGAAGTAACAACATGTCCTTAGTTAAGTCAGTACTCAGTAGTTACACAAAAAGCAGTGCAGAGGAGAGTATGTGACTTGATCTGTCTAAATGAGTTGGATGTCACACATTCTGGGCTGTGTTTCCCGACCATAAACTAGAAATCAGCGATGGATTCAGTCCCATAAAAATTTGAAAATACAACGAATATATTCTGGGCAATTGAGCTTGTGCGAATCACGGCGCACGTGTGCAGACTGCCCTTTTGGGAGTCAAAATATAGGACATCTCATTGGAGTTTTCCTGTGTTTGAAAAGGCACAACACATGCTTAATGCATTGCGACGTGGTTCATTTTGACTCCTAAAACAACACACAAAACACATGTGTGTGGTGATTCACACAAGTTCAGTACCCGGATACCACCTAAAATCCCTGGGCACCGCCCAGAATTTTCATTGTATTTTTGTATTTTAATGATCCTGGATCAGCCGCTGGTTTTTAGAACTGGTTGCAAAAACTTGGCTTCCGACTCATTTTGCAAGATAGGGTCAACATGTTTTGTTATGTTTTTATTGACACTTGAAAGACTTACTGGAGCGACATGTTCCAACTCGCGTTCCTTGGCCTCTCTCAGGATTTGCTCAGCTGTGATCTGCACCTCAGCTGGCATCCGATTCTTGACCTAAATTGGTGGGAGGGGGGAGGGGAAAGTGGGAGTGGGGAGAGAATATAGTAACAAAGAAATTGGTCAAATAATGCAGAATAATGCTTACACTGGCTTCCACAATAATGTGCTGGGATTTATGAAACACTTACATGTATGTAGAAAACAATGTAGAAAAAGATGAAATATAAAGTAAAAAACTAGTTTCAGTTGAAACAAAACTCTTCTCATGCAAAAACTATAAGTGGCATGCATTTTTCGAGAGAATTTTTCTGTAGTTATTAAATTCAGTAGCTATTTTTTCAGTAGATTGACGATGGACTAATGAACTTTGCAATCATTGGCATTGCTTTTGTTTTTCGGGATATTTTACCAGCAGGTCGTTTTTAGGGTGTGGGTGAAAAACGGACCCTCCGGATCCTTCCAGATCTTCCGGATCTTTTTCAAAAATGGCTATTTAATAAACAGAAAATGCCTAGTTTGACTTCTTAATACGCTTTCATACCTTTTACCGCCATGTACAGGCCTTATTTTTAAAAATCCGGCGTGAAATTTTTTATTTTTATTTTTTCTTAGTGTCCTGCACTTCCTTCGCCTATTTCTTTGAAAATTTCACTTTGTGGATAGTCGATGTGGTGTATGATTACAAATTGGTGCAATACATGGTGATACAAGGTATGTAAGCGTATTTAGAAGTGAAACTAGGTACTTTCTGTTCGTTAAATATCGATTTTTAACAAAGATCCGGAGGGTCCGACTTTCACAAACTGCCTCGTTTTTAAGCGATGAAATCGCTGATGAAACTGCGGAGCAGCGATCGCGTCTGTTGATCCTGATTGGATTATTAAACATACCTACAAAAATTGTTTTCTCAGTAAAATCTTGACATTCTTCCCTGGCCCTCCCAATCTTGTGTTTTATAAAAAAAACTACAATTTTTACATGGTTTATCGGTCATAACAAGACAAATCCTCGGGTTGAGTTCCATATCCGACCACTGAGGATTTGTCTATAAAATGCATTGCAATGCACGGTTTGGAGAGTAGGCCTATAAACCCTATTGTTGATCGGTTGTGCTGATGCATGCTGGGTAAAGAAAGGGAGCATATCGCGCGCGTACGCCACAGTACGGTATGCTGTTGCTCCCTTTGTCTACCCATAATGCTCTGCGCTATTTACGTATCGCGATCGATCAGCAATAGGGTCTATTGACTAGTGTCAGTGTTCGGAATCGCTGTGGTAAACAAATTACATTTTGTCCCACACTGCATTGAGCATGTTGAGCTTATTAATTATCACCACATACAGTTGAGCGATTAATCTGTTCAGCCAATCAACAATGATTTCAATGATCCTACACCAGTCCTCATATTTGTGTGCGCATAGGGCCGGAATAGGCCCTATGTGAAATATTATGTGGTCCGGGAACCAGTCTAAAGCTATTTCCATGTTGCTACATGTGCCAGTGCTACTTGCTAGATCAGGAAGATTTTTGTTTAAATTGTCCTCCTACCTTTGCTACTTTAGGAACCTTTGTTTTTGTTGCTGAAGACGCCATCATTTAAGCAAAACAACAAGCAGCTAGGCCTACTTGAAAATAGATATTAACCCGCGAAAAACATGAAAAGAAAGTCATCCACGAGAAACCTGTCGATGTCGTTGTTGTGATTGAACTCTTGAGGGCGCCCTCTGTGTAGCTAGCTGCCAACAATATATTTTGTTGAATATTTATAAAAAAGGAAAAAACAAACATAACATTTTCGTTATAATTTACAAAAAAATCACATTTTAACAACTTTATTTTATGTTTTCGTAAAAAATGTTCAATGAAGAAATATATTGCTTAATTTTTCTACTTAAAATGCAGTTAATTAATCGAGGTCATTTGTTGCTATGGGCAGCTGCACGCTTGATACGTTACGGGTCACGTTTGACTTTCGGCACGTCGTTTGGGGTGAACCGTTCGAACGTTATTTCTCCACTAATAATTGCTAGTATCCTCTATCAACATGCCTGTCATACCATGGAGGTAGTACCAGCACAGTAGATGACCCGTAGTCGTACTTTAAAGCCAGGAAATGCCCAAAGGATTTTTTAACCAAAATTCAAAAACGTTGTTATAATGTTACTGTTACTGTCATGTTAGACTGAATGAGCAGATGAGGGGGGAAATTTATAAAACCCGGAGGTCGGAGGTGGTCGGAGCAGGTACCCAAAGGTACCCGGAGGTAGATTGTTTTTGCTAACGTGTAGTTGGTGCGTTGACGGTGGCCCGGAGCTACGCAGTATTAAAATAACAAGCCGGAGGTAGGTTGTAGCATGTACTACACGGTCACAACAAATTCTACCTCCGGGTTACCTCCGACCTCCGGGTTTCAACGACACCCGATGAGGGGGGTGTAGTACATGCTACAACCTACCTCCGGCTTGTTATTTTAATACTGCGTAGCTCCGGGCCACCGTCAACGCACCAACTACATGTTAGCAAAAACAATCTACCTCCGGGTACCTTTGGGTACCTCCGACCACCTCCGACCTCCGGGTTTTATAAATTTCCAGATGAGGGCGCTTTTTACAGGGGTGGTTATTTTGTAATGCACCCATCAATTATTACTCCCTCCCCCCCCCCCCCCCCCCCCCCCCCCCCCTCCTCTCCGCCTACTCTATCTAAGACTAGTAAGAGTAAGAGGTGGGGATTGTCACTTTGGCCTGGGGCAAATTGACAAAAATCCCCACCCGCTACCACGGGCATTTAATACAGGACAGGTGTAAAAGAAACATGCGCATTCTTGCTATGACTACGTATGAGATGCACAGACAGTTTTATTTCAATGAATCATGGTCAAAATCCCCACCATGGGGCATGAAAATGTGACCAAATGTTCACCTAAGGGGTGGGGCAGTGCAGGAGGGGGAGGGGGGTTGTTAAAGATGGGGGAAACAGTTGATGCGTAATGAAAATTATAACACGCCTCATTCTGATTCTCAATCCTGACTGGCTGAAACGCAGTCATGAGGTGTTCACTTAGGCCTACTCCTACTATAGTACTAGGGCATGTAGGGAATACAGGCTTAACTCGAACACGGTCGTTGATAGACGAAACATGGACGAAATATATGTCTATTAGTCCAATTTCTCAATCAAATTTCCCCCCAAAAAACAATCCTAGCTGGTCAGAATCTCAATGAAAAACGGTAACAAAGGTTTTTTGCTTGTTGTTTTTAACTCACAAAAATGATTAACATCTCCTTTTTGCAAATGTCGTCGAGTGCGTAGCCGTAGTCTTTATTACAGGCATAAATGTGTGCTGTCACACATAGACAAAGACGTACTCCTGCTGGATTTAGGCTTTCGTGACAAAGCTTTGAGAGCAAAACGAGACAGCATGTTGAACTAAGACTGATCAGTAGTACCGGTACTTGAAGAATTCTTTGCTGGGGCAATCTGTCACTGTTTGTATTTTTTCGAGCTCTCTTCTATTCAATTACATACATGATTTCGCGGGAAAACAGCCGATTTCTAAGATGCATATCTCGGCTACCGCTTGCTCAATTTACGCGATGAATGTAGTTTTGGAATTTACAGGAAATAATCTGTAATGTGATATGACATTTTCAATCAAAATCTAACTTTAAAATGTTTTTCCCAAGTCCCTAACAAAACATTGGTGGTTTTTTTTATGATATTGAGAGCGCAAATTTTCAAAATGGTATTGTGAAAAATATGATAAATGATTTGAACGATTGACGGGCAGACACCCTAATGTTTCCTATTTCTGCAATTACCAATAAATTATTGTTTCAGGCTGTTTGACTAGAATTCACAATGACTGCAGTATTGATGTCAGCCAATGGTCCGGCTGAGGTCATCAATGCCAGACGGACTGAGTCGTTAGATGCTCCCAGCATCCTAAAGCTTGTTGGACCGGCCACAGAACCACAGTTTGGACTGGTCAATGTCGTCAATGTCATGTAAGTAATTCTTGTGAAGAGAAAGGAGAAAATTAGCTGATATCTAAGTACTTCCAAATTACCACCAAACGGCTTTTTGTCAAAGCGACCCGCGTGGCAACTTTACGAGTGAAAAGTCATTTGACGTGAATCCTTCATTCACCGACCACACAGTGGCACGCTAAAACAAATCCCCCCTCGTCCAAAAATGGTACGTGCTGGGTCTGGTCTGGTGCTTGAAATTGTTAGAGGCGAGCGCCATTGCGCAGGAGCGGCAATGGACTCTGAAAATAACGATGCCACGAGCTGGAGTTGATGAAGTTGAATTCGATCGTCAAATTGTTAAAAACGGACGTGTGTACGTAAGTTTTGAGAAAATTACGGCCAGGGAGGTATGTAGAACGTGTAGAGATTTTGATTTTACCAAAAAATTGCAATTTCCTGTAAAATGACCTTCCTAAAGATTCCATTTTGAGCAACGATTTTGATGGGGAAAAAAAAGGTGCTGATCTTGAAAGCCACCCAGAAAGGTCTGGGTGGCTTTCAGTATTTGGAAGTAATATCTAAGGGGGTTTAGTTGGGTACTAATTCCATGTTGTGCATTCTTAAAGACAGATTACTTGATTAGAAACTTTTAAAAACAGGAACAACACTGTCAACAGCATTACAGAACTAAATTGAAGGTATTTTTTTCGTTCACATTGAACACGGATTTTGGTAAATTTATATATTGGAATCGATAGCTCAAATTCAATTCTAATATACTTCCCACTTGCACTTTTGTCACAAATGTTGCTTTTCTGTAGAAAAAAAACACGCTTCTGCATGGCCCACTCCCACCTTACTTTTGTGTGTTACTTTATGCAGTCATTTTATCATTTATTTATCTCAGAAATACAACATTTCCGACAGAAGTGCAAGTAGGAAGTAAGCTATCAATTCCAATATAAGTTCACCCAAATCTGTGTTCAATGTCAACGAAAAAAATACCCTAAAGAATAATGTTGATAAACTACTGCCTTGTAGAAATTTCAGCCACATACCGGTAGATGCAGTAACTAATACTTCAGAAAACCTGAAAAATCCATGCATGTTATTTGTGTATGAATGAATGACTGCAGACAAATTTGTTTAAAAAGGTTTTGTCCATTGCTATCAAAAGTTTTAGTCCGATTTTTCTTGTCAACTCGTGAAGTAAGATTTTGGGCAACTGCAAATGTTGTATTGATCACGTTCAAATGACGTCACTTCCTACAAATCGCCACGTGCATCAGAATTTTGAGCGTATTTTTTTGTGACGCGCATCGGCTGCGCCGTATTTCGAACAAATTTCGAGCAACACGCGCGCGTGTTTGGAACATGTTACAGCGTGGCGTGCGCGTACTTGATAGCGTTTAATACGCAGTAGCACTTTTTCCTACGAAGATGGCGTCTGTGAACGTGATCAATTGGGGCTTTAAAAGATCCCAGAGCACTCTTACTTGAAGAGTAAGAGGATTCCCTGTTGTCTTTGGCCGTCGGCTGCCAATGGCGCCACCCACCTATATATCACGATGTTTAGGTGGAAGACACTTAGTTTCATAAAACTTATTATAATGTGCAACACACGTGAATATTATCCGTATGGAATGTGCGCTATATAAGTACAATAATTAAATATTAGATGTCTTTTGTACTGCACTTTTAAAGAAAATAGCAAGTTCGGTATTTTCGTGACGAGTGCGGAAAATTGACCCTCAAAGCCATCCAATATTATATAAATACTATAGCTTAAAGGTAGAATACATGATTGGTATCTCGAGGAATCGGAAATGTTTACAGATTTACACATAACTTACACAATATAGACACGATGACTGTAGAAAACTTCCCCTGAAATGGTTTTGTCTGAAGTGCTATAGACTTTGAGAAATGAGCAAAACAATTATTTTACGTCTCACGAGACATAAATTCATTTCACCCTAAAATCACCTCGACCTGGATCACTTCGCCGTGAAGCACTTCACCCAAAGGCCATTTCGCCCCAAAACCACTTAGTCCAAACACTACCTCGCCCAAATGCCACTTCGCCCCAAAACAACTTTGTGCACAGACCTTGGTTCAGGGCTAAGTGGTTCAGGGCGAAGTGACTGTAAAACATTTTAAAACTGTTTTCTCAAAAGTTAGACGAAGTACGGAGCTGATTTTTGCTCGGGTAGGTTTTAATCATGCATACCTTCAATCATAGAGGGGAATGAAACTATTTGTAACGGTTTAACAATCACGTATACTACCTTTAAAACAAAGTCTGTAATATTTTGACAGTTCCACAAAGTTGATTACAGTATAACTTGCAAGTTATTGCCTTCCTTTTTTCTGTTGAAATAATAGTGAAAAGGCTGTTTTGGCTGTGACTCTGAACAACGACAAGGAGGATATCCTTGCCCATGCTGCATTTTTTGACTACCCCAACCTATCCGATGTTGACCCAGCCCTATGGCAGGAGTGGCTCAATACGTATTATGACTGTGAACCATGCACCGTGAGTACTTCAAGTTGTATCTTGTGTAATAACTCCTTGCAAGCTAGTTTGTCTGTATATCCTCTCAATACATGTACATATCTCTTCTAATGTTTTGTCTTTCAATTTCTATTCCTATTCAGGAACACATTTCTCCTTTGTGTTTATACACTGAACACTCTGACTCTTTGAAACACTTATATTAGCCTTAGGGGTTGCAAAATATACATGTATTTTGTTGTTCCATGTGCTACAGATTACTGTCCGTTAGAACACGATAGTGGCGTCTGGCAATCATGGACATGTATGATTTAATATATTTTGCAACCCTTAAGGCTAATAAAAGTTTCAAAGTGTCACATGGGGCGTTTATAATTTTGTTCAGTGTATTTTCTGTATCCGCTTGCAAGTCAATGTGGTATCTTTATTGGTAATTATAGAGCACTGATGACCGACAGTCAATCTTTTATAAGCAAATGTCGGCAACTTCTTTTTGGTACACGTGAGGGGTAGTAAAGGTGGTGCTGTTTGCCTGTTGGGCACTCATGTGCTAATCATTCAGGGGTGGATTGCACTAAAGAAAGTTAGGACGTCCTAATCCTTAAGTTGTGTCCTAGGACACACAAAATTTAAGATTTAAGACGGTTATATTGCAATCCACCCCGGGTCTTCATACTCCCCATGGACATTAAATGGTTTAATGAAATATTGAGCCCAATAACCGGGTAATGATGGAGTGTCCTATAAAGCAAAAGAGTGATATAATATACAAATATTGACTGCAATGAGGGGCATGGTTAATATTATAGGCCCAAGGTGATCTCGAAGCCATGACTATGCCCCGAGGCGGAAGCCGAGGGGCATAGTCATGGCTTCGAGATCACCGAGGGCCTATAATCTTAACCATGACCCGAATAAACAGCAGTCAATATTTGTTTTATATACCGAATGTGTAGATTTTTGTCATCTGGTTGGTTAAAAGTAACGATACATCATACAGTCATGACAGTGGTCCTTCGAGTTTCGATTTCGGAAGCTGGTCTACGGCGGAAGAGTTGTATATTTACAGCAAACATTTGTAGCATAATCACCTGGCACTTTAGTAGCACATTTCACCTGACACAGTTTTCACTGTAGGCCACTTCTCTTATATTCTTAAGGACTTCATCATCTACGACAGACGTCGAGATTCCGCCATTACCGTCCTGATGAATGTTTACGTGAAGCGCCCAGCTGCATAGTTCTAACACATGTAATGCGCGCGTCCGTAACCCGCTAAATGACTGCCCGGGGCATGGCAAAGACTATTGCCCGGTGGGCATATACGCGCCGGGTCTAGCTGATTCAATGCCCCCACTTTTAACCAATCAGATGACAGGAATCTACGCATGAGGTATATAATATACAAATATTGACTGCAATGAGGGGCATGGTTAAGATTATAGGCCCAAGGCGGAAGCCGAGGGGCATAGTCTTGGCTCCGCCTCGTTGAATGGAACATTCCATCTTTCAACTCATGAAAATATTCGTACCATTTAACTCATCAACATTCATTATTTGTATAATATCAATCTGAAAATTCCCATTGGATTACTCAGTCACTGTACATGTATGTGTAGTAATTATACGCACATACAATGTATGTATGAAAGTGATCTCTTAATGCCGATATAAAATCAAATTATATTCTTCCACATTTGTGTCTATAACAATAATGATTGTCTGTTTATTTCACAGCCACTAAATACCTTGTTCATGCACTACTTTGCTGCGAAGCAAGAGTTTTCACACGGAAGTGCAAGGGAAATTATTCGGTAAGACAAAAGCATCTTTCAGCATTTGCTTAACCCCGATTGCTCCATCCTTTGGATGGGATGTAAAGCGAAAGGCACTGTGTGTTGTATAATGCACTTAAATGATTCTGGGAGCATTCATTCACAAAGACCCCGGTGTTTCTTACTTGGCTGCTGCATCTCTCCTCTGTAACTCGATGTGTAGGTGGTTACTGATAGTTGTAAAGTGTATTGAAATGTTGGCAGAGACAGAATGCACTGTGTATAAGAACTAGTGTAATGGGCTGATATAGTAGAGAATAAACCTGTTTATTAACTCTTACACTACGGTGCGCCGCTCACAGTGGCTCGAGAAATGCGTACTTCCGGCCGGAAAGCCGCTGTAAGCGGCTCACCTGTACACACAAACAAACGGTGGCCTTAAATTAATTACATCATGGACCTTGAAAAAAATCCGTAGCAAAAGAGTTCTAAGTGTTTATTTGTTACCATTTTAATAATTTTCAGCACCGTCTTCAATGCGGTACCAGACATCCACTTCCTATACCTGATTGTACCCAACGGTATCTACCCTGAGCCAGCCTTGGCCGATATCTTCAAACCACTCAACACCAAGTCTGGTGCCAAGCCCTTGGAGAGCCACTCAGTGTTTGTGTGTCACAGGCATGACCACTGTCCGGTCCTGTTTGTTAGGAAAGCAAGGTATTAACCGTAAAGGGGCATTTTTTTCTTTCCTCGCTTGACTGTGTAAGGTGGAGACGGGGAAGTGGCTTCAAACTTTGATTGCCTTGGCTGAGTGGTGTAGCATTCTGAACCTACGACTTCGGTTAAAGATAGAGTGCATGATTGGTAAACTGTTAAAACGACGTTATTTCCAATCATAATTAAAAGCCTATGTCGAGAAAACTGCCTTGTAGAAATGTCAGCCACATAAATGCAGTAGTACTTCAGAAAACATGAAAAATCCATGCATGTTTTTTGTGTATGAATGAATGGTAAAACAAATTGACTGCAGACAATCTTTTAAAAGTACCATGAAAGTACCATTTTACATGCTAAAAATCATGTGGTGGTTGTTACCATTGCAATCAACACTTTTATTTGGTTTTTTTTTCTTGTCAACTCGTGGAGTAAAATTATGATGTGTTGGGGGTTAAATCCCATTAAAATCCCATCCCAGCCATCCATGATGTATGTGCCTTTGGGCAGAGCGTTTTGTGACAAATTGCCTCTCTCCACTCAGGAGTAAAGAGGTACCTTTGAGGGTAGTGGTTGATTAGTCCCTGTGTGTGTGTGTAAGCTGCACGACTGCATGTTCCCCCAGGGAGTTGAGAAGGATTATAGAATGATATTATTGAGTCAGGGGTAATATTGTAAAAGTGCCTTGAGCATCCTTGGGATGAATATGTGCATGATATAGATGTCTCAATTGACCACTCTCACAGATGCCATCTTTGTAGGAAAAATGCAACTGCGTATAAATCAAGTACGCTTACGCACATCCTGGAAAGTGTTCCAAACACGCGTGCGTGTTGCTCGAAATTTGTTTGAATTACGACGCAACCGATGCGCGTCACAAAAAAAAGTACGCTCAAGATCCCGAAGCACGTGACAATTTGTAGGAAGTGACGTCATTTGAGAGTGATCAATTATGCTTTGTACATATGAGGTGTTCTCGGCCAATAGGAGTGCGTAAACTGTCTAAGGCATTTATGAATGTCTGTGGAAGACGGACACCGCGGAGTATGTGTAACTATGTAAATCAGTTCTGTTTCTGACCTCTGTCTCTTTTGTCACAGTGTGGAGGATCATGATGACCTGACTCCCATCTTCAATCGTCAGAGTGACATGTTGAAGACTACCTATGGTGATTACTTCCTAGCTGAGCTCATTGAATCACAGGATAACGATAATCATGCCATTATTGTTGAGGTATATGCTGACTAAGGATTTTGTTAATTTGTTTTCTTCAAAGAATTACCCTCTCCCCTGTATGGGTCGTTCCATGAAATTGGGACACAATGTCTGACAAATTGAGGCAAAATTTTAAACGTGGTGGCAAAATTATAAACATCGTGGGAGGCAAATAAAACCTGGTGACCCACAAACTTTTATAAATTTGAGAAGACTGCGTACCTTTTGTTTGCCTACCTTTTTATCAAAAAAAGGAGGGAGTAGATATTATTATTTAAATGTATATAATTTATCTGTTTTTTTTTTTAAACCGAGTTCTGGTAAATTTATTCTGGTTTTTGTACAGTGTAAATTACTCTAAAAGAAATTTATATTGCATTTTAAACGGATAATTTACAGGAGAAAAAAGAGCAGGGATGTGCAACTTGTATACCACATATTTTTAAATTTTAACTTTTCGGCTGTATTTTCAATCGCCATCTTTGTTCCAGAGTGAAGGCAACGCAGTTGGATTCATGAGTATTTCCAGGAAGGTCAACCAGGGTTTACTCAACAGCTGCTTTGAGTTGGGTCCCTTCCATGGGCTGTGTAAACCCCATCCTGATGACATCTTAGTGGGAATGTTAATCATTTCCATTGTATTTTCATTCTCCATCTTTGTTCCAGAGTGAAGGCAACGCGGTTGGATTCATGAGTATTTCCAGGAAGGTCAACCAGGGTTTACTCAACAGCTGCTTTGAGTTGGGTCCCTTCCATGGGCTGTGTAAACCCCATCCCGATGATGTCTTGGTGCCCCCAACTCCTCTGCCAACAGGTTGGTTAGAAATTACCTGCAGCCGATTTCACGAAAGATTTCGTAGCTTACGCAATTTTTGAAAATAGCATAAGCCCCATAGGCTTGCGTGTAATTATCACAGGAATGTTGCGCAAGCGGGTTTACGCAGTGCGCAAGGATTCGTGAAATCTGCTGCTGGGGTCAATTTCATAAAGAAATATACTGAGCAACAAAAGAAACACAAACATTTTCTCCGCTTTTTGATTTTAAAAAAAACAGTCAATCTGAGAGTGGTAATTTTCAGCAAACAGTAGCTTTATGCAGTCATGCATAATATAGCTGTTATGTGAATATTTTGATGACAGCTTAAAGGTAGTCTACTTGTTTGGTATTTACCCTCCAAAGAAATTTCTGAATTATTATCTTTAAGCTTACTTGTTATCAAGATGGTAATGGTAGTAATCATCCTGTGAAATTATTTCGTCTGAATTGCCCCCATTTATGAGAAAAATGACAGCATGATATGAATCACCAAAGATCGCCTGTAGGCGATCCGCTATGGAGCCATTCACTCATGCACAAAAATGTACTTGGATGTTTCAGGTTTTCTAAAGTATTACTGCATCTATGTGGCTGAAATTTTCTCAACCTATGCATTCAATTACCAGTGGAAATCATGCCGTATTTAACAGTTTACCAAATAAGTATAATACTTTTAATTACAAAAGAACCCGTCGTAAAGTAACAACTGTCAAATAGTTAATCATAAAGGTTCTGGCTGAAGATTGTAGTGTGCCGCGTAGCGGTTGTGCCCACAACTTGCTATGTGTACCCGTTGCAAATGTTTTGTGAAATGCAACTAAAACCTGTTGTAAACTCACAAAGGGTTCGGCGAGTCTTTGTGAAATCAACCCCTGATCAGCTCTTACAGTCTGTGGGAAAAATGAACAGTTTCTTGGGCTTTCAAAAGCAAAAATCTTTTCTTGTTGTTTTCAGAGGAACAGCCAGCCTTGGCAGGGGACAAAGAAGGAAGCCAGGCTGGCCGGGAGAAACCTGGCTCTCGCTCCAGCTCTATCTCAAGCAAAAAAGGTATTTCTCAAGCTAAATAAAGCCCTTTACAGCAGCTTAGCTATTCGTATAATAAATCCCCCATGGCCGGTATTCAATTCAAAACTTAGATTTAGTAAAAACTTTACTTAGTATTTAGTTTAGCTAAGAAAATACCTTGTCTCGTCTTCAAATGTCTTCTAAAAAGTTGACTTTAGTAAGTAAAATAGTAAGATAAATTGTGACGTTACAATTTAATGCAGGGTACAGAACTCCCTTAAAGGAACACACCGGCTTTGTTGGGCTATTTTGGGCTCGAAATAGACCGAGACATTATTCTGAAGCGCTTTCCAGAGTAAATTAGATATATCCTAAAAAGACGCCGTCAAATTTGGCCGTTTTTGAGAATTTTTCAAAAATTCAAGGTCACATGACTTTTCGGAACCAGATTCTGGTTCCGAAAAGTCACATGATCTTGCGAGTTAGTTTTGTGTCCAGCCGCATGAAAGTTTCTTACTGCAGAACTGCACCAAATTCAACTCTGATTTCCCCCCAATATTTATAAGTAATTGACAAAAGAGAGACTATTTATACAGGTATGAAACAAAGTTAAACATAGGTATGAAAATTCGAGCATAAATGTTTGTTTCGAGAGTCCGGAGAACGGGAGCGAGCGCGTGCTACGACAGGCTACCGTTGAGTGTTAGATATTTGCCCCGCGCAGCACGGCAAATATTCTGAGTGCACACACGGTCGGGTTGGTTGCTCCGGTGTACGTTTGTGAAGAGAAAACATGATGCTAACTCCTCAAAAGAGAACGGAAATTCCTATTCGGTCGTCCGGGCTGTCCAGTGAAATCGTGAGCAGAAAATCAGAGATATCCCGAGTAGGAGAAGAGCGAATCGTTTGTGACAAAGTCGTGAAGCTCGCGCGTAGTTGCATAGGCTGGTAAAGCGTATAACCCGTCTTTTGACCGTTTTTGTTAATTTTGCACTTCTTTAGTAAATTACGGGATATTTTGATGATCTTTTTTCACAACGACCATCAAAAAAGTAATGTCAATGCTGCTACATCACTAAATCATGTAAACAGTAGGCCGGTGTGTACCTTTAACAGGCAATGGAATACTGAGTGGGACGCGCCATAACCTGCGCTTTCTCAAGAGCGTATTTCTCATGCAAAATGCGCTACACTTGCACCCAAACAAACCGGTCAAAATCGGTTACAGTGTACGTGTGATGTATGTATAATTTTCCTAAATGTGCTTCTCTGCCTTTTCAAAGTTAAGTAAAATACCAAATATACTTAACTATTTTACTGAAATAAAAAACCTAGCCACTGGTGAATTAAATATAAATTTTGGCTAAGAATTTTGCTTCAGTCAAGAATCAAGTAAAATTCTTATATATTTAGTTAAGTATCGAATTGAATACCATCCCAGGAGTGGAGCACTGCATTCAGCTTAGCTTAACTCGATGCAGCAAGGGTTTTGTGGAACTCGGTGTGCAGCAAAGACCCTTGCGAAAGGAAGATGTTTCTAACAGGCCTCAGTGACTAAGTTGATTATCAATCTACTTTATTAAATTCCACTTTGTTAAAAATTTATTTTTGGTGGGTAATGTTGGAAAACTATTTTTACCATTTTCCTCTATTGCTTTCTAGCAAGCAGAGTTGAGTCGTCCGACGTCAAAGTTCAAACAAAGCTGAGTGATGCACATATGGCAAGGTAAAAAAAAAATACCTCAGTGCAGTGCCAGGTCCAACCTTTCACTTAAATAACTCATTGTGTTGTCATCATCATTAACACAACATTAGATATTACACCTATTTATGTCATACTGTTATTAATATCCATAGCTAAGGTATGGGAAAATTATATGGTCCTCATCAGGATTCGAACCTGGGACCTCCGACTCACCGGGCAGATGCTCTACCAGCTTATCTTTGAGGCACTGTATAGACCGTATCGAATAGCCGCCATTTCGTGGGGTAGTTTCTTTGTTTCTTGAGGACATGCATGGCTGCACATATTGTGCTTCTATTGTTGAACGGTTTAAGTAACAAAAGGTGCCCCACGAAATGGCGGCTATTCGATACGGTCTATACTCCCCCCAGGTTTTTCCCAGGAACCCACCTTTCTATATTGTATGGGCATGCAACTGAACAAAGCTCACCCGGTAGACCATCTGTCTGCTGTGTCA
Organism: Henricia sp. BOLD:AAB3569; assembly: GCA_037783545.1. NCBI lineage: Eukaryota > Metazoa > Echinodermata > Asteroidea > Spinulosida > Echinasteridae > Henricia > Henricia sp. BOLD:AAB3569. The sequence continues at coordinate 1,642,044 of JBBELK010000217.1, forward strand.
GAGGTCTCGGCTTCAGATTCCGATGAGGACCATGCAGGATTTTCTCTCATTTCATGTTTTGTAATTTGGTTTCTGTGGTGATTAAAGGCACAGGCTCGTCAGCATTGCGCGCGCGCCAAATTCGTGCCACGAAATACGCATTTCCATAGCAAAGGCATGGAGCTGCGTATTTCGTGGCACGAATTTGGCGCGCGAGCATTACTGACGAGCCTGTGCCTTTAAAGTTGGACTTGTGGCAAATTGCTGCAGTTTCCACCCCCAGTTTTTCCATGGCTTACAACAGGCAACATGTAAAACAAACTCAAACAGCCATGGATTACAAATGTTTTAGCAAGTTTAAGAAAAAAGTGGAATCTTTTGTGTACAGTTGAATCTGATTTTCCTGTGTTTGCCTCTTGTGACATCACAGCTTTGCTCATGGATATATGCATATTCATATTAGCATAAAAGCTAAAAACCTTTGTTTTAACCCCAAATAAGCTCTAAATAGGATTTTTTTGACTGTATATGAGTAGAGTACATGTAGTTTCATAGCATAGCTTTCATTGATAAAAAATCCCAAATCATGGGCCCTTCAAGCACTACACTAAATATTGTATTAATGTATATCCCCTTCAGTCACAGGAATTTGGACAGAAAAAGAATTCCATTTTAACAAATATACACATGTGCATAATCGAATGGGATCGTCGTGTGCCTAGAAAAAAGGCATACAAGCGCTCTGATCTGGTGCCAAAAATCTGCCTGGTAGAAGGGCGTAACTGATTTTTGGCACCAGAGCATTTATATGCCCTTCTGCAAGGCACACAACGATATATGTATGTATTTTGTTCAGTTGAGATTTAGCATTAAAATCATCCTCTAATTCTGTATTTTTTCCCTGTAGTGCTGCATCTGTAATCAGTGATCATGAAGATACAGAGTCTGTCAAATCTACAGCATCAAAAGTAATTGAAATGTTTGTGATGAGCCATATCAAAAAGAGATGTTAATTAGGGTTTGTTTTGCCCTTACCCGATGTAATTATTAACACTGTATACTCGGTGCTTTCCCGAGACACTATGAAAAACTTCATAGCGTGCTCGGGTGGGACTCGAACCCACGACCTCCTGCAAACAAGGCAGACGTCTTAACCACGCGACCACCGAGCTAGCTGGTGTTGAATGGCCGATTTGAATCATTTCCCAACGGGAATCGGAATTAATCAGTAATTGATTGTAAGGGATTTTTAACTCTTTCAGTGCCAAGGTCGTACATGTACGATCTATTGTATGTACTCTGAAAGCGCCATCGTACCGGTACATGTATGATCTCAATTGTATTATCTTTCCTTCCAGGACGCCAATCGTGCGTATGTACAACTCGTATTAATTAAACAAAATTACGAAAATAGCTAACATTTGGGCACTTAATTTTTAAAAGTCATTCTTTGAACATTTATTTGGAAACTTTGTTTTCACTGATACATGTATGATATTTCCTTCAGTATTGAGTTCAAGCCCCATTATATAATTTGCAGATTTTTACGAATTCCTGGAAGAACAGCATTTCCTACCCTGTGGAAATTTCAGCCACTTAGTGATACTTCAGAAAACATTAAAAATCCATGCATAGTTTTTGTATTAAAGGCCCACTCTATCATTTGCAATGACCCCAAAAGTTATCCAACGAGTTGACGGGGTAAACCTTACTCAAAGTAAGATATAATTTGATATAATTTTGATATAATTTTACCAGAAAATAATCCATGAAGTTGAAATTCTTTAGATCTTTTTCAAACGATCTACTCATCTGGGCGGTCCGAAATAGCGCGGTGTACTGCGTGTATGCTGTTCCAATGCGATGCATTTTTTAATGCATCACGTTGGTTGCGCACACACGCAGTATGACGCGCGCCACAGAGTGCATGACGTGAGCCACAGAGTACGCAACCTACCGAGAACGAATATTTGAAACAACCAGCCAAGACCGTTAAAACACATGGATTTTCATGTTTTTAGAAGACGTGGTACATTTGACAGAGCTGAAATTTCTTCGGATGAATTTGTTGATGTCTTTCTTTAGATTTATAATGGTTTTATTGCCAGAATCGCTCATCTATAGGGCCTTCAAGTGAATGTTAAAAAATTGTCTGCAGACAATTTAAAAAAAAAAACACATTCAGTTGGCAATTTTGCCCACAAAGGTAAGTACCATTTTACATTGGGGAAAATCATGTGATGCTTGTTACCATTGCTATCAACACTTTTAGTGAGGTTTTTCTTGTCAACTCATGAAGTAAAATTTTGGGTCACTGCAAATGATGTATTGGGGCTTTAATATTCCTCTCTGTCTTTATTTGATCTCACAGAAATCTGGCTCTGAACGTTCCTCTCAAGGCAACATCGACATAGCCCCGCATCTGCCGGAGCTAAGCCCAACCACCGAGCCTACTGTCCCCAGTCCCAGGTTTGAGCCGGTCTACCTTGGCGAGTCTAATGCCTTTACTATACAGCTGTTTTGCATCGATGAAAAATATGAAATGAGGTGAGCTTTGTACAAATGTATGATCAATTTGTATGACTGGAGTTTTATAGATATGTCAGGAGTTGGAGATTGTCAAATTTCCAAATAACGTATTCACAAGGAGTCAATACAAGAATACACCATTACTTAAACACACCTGTATAAAAATTGCTGATATCATGTACTGTTATTTTGACATGTTACTTCGACACAGGTCAATGGATTTCCTCCCCATGGCATTCTCCCTGTTCCCTGATAAGGAGTTTTGCATTCTAACTATGCCTCACATGGTGCCGGAGTTTCCACTGCTTCAGACATTTGTGGTAAGATTCTAAAACAAATCATTTGTTAAAACAGGGCGCAATTAGCTTTATCCATTGTGAAAAGAAGTGGACCTTTTCCTGTTAAAGGCCCATTGTATCACTTGCAATGACCCAATTTTGTTTTTCATGAGTTGACAAGAAAAACCTTACTCAAAGTGTTGATAGCAATGGTAACAAACACCACATGAATTTATTTCCGTCAAAAATGATATTTCATGTTGGAAATTGACAACCGAAGGTGGTTTTCTAAAAAAATCCCGTGCACGGGACTTTTTTACTATTCACTTGTACACAAAATCTATATATAGATTTTCAAGGTTTTCTGAAACACTGATACATCTATGTAGCTAAAATTTCTTCCGGCTAGTTTACCAACATTCTTCATTAGATATTTTACACTCTTATTCCACAAATCTGCAAAAAAAAATCCACGAATCTCAAAAAAGAATACGAAAATCCTTACCGTAATTTTCGGAATATAAGCCGCCCGGGGTATAAGCCGCGACGCCCGAAAATTCCAGAAACAAGATTCACCGTCGGCGTATAAGCCGCCCGGCTTATTAGCCGCACCATTTTGTCGGCCACAGATCGATCACAAAGAACTGCCGCCGTAAGTGCCTGCACAGCGGGCCATGTGCGCGCGACCACGCACTGCAGTTAGTCACACTCTGTCGGCGCGGCATGTCGCCTCAAAGAGAGCTTTGTGGTCCAGGTTGTTTTGATGACAGCACACTCAAGAGAAAACTTTATTGAAATCAAGAAGTGGCTTTATCGGAAAAGGCGTTACATGTTTATAATAAGTTATAGCAAGGTGCAATGCACTCAAACTCAAAGTAGGCTAATCTTGTTTCAGTTTGTTTTGTAAATAGATAAGGTACATGTAACTTGACATATTTTTAAAATGTCTTGGAATGTGCAAAATAAGAAATCTCCAAAAAATAAAGGAGAGTAGAAGACAACGATGACGAACTAAAGCCGCAAGCCATCAAGATATTCGCTGGATTCTCCGACGGCGGCCGCACGGCAGTGCATGCACCAGGCCGGTAGGCCATGCAAAAACACGGTAAGTGAAAGCAGGTCTTCGTTCCAAATACACGCACATTGTTAAACGTTTGCAACGTTCGCATGAGTGGAACGCAGCCCACGTGTACAAATTGTACACTGCTTTCGCCCGGGCCCGACGCATATGCTATGCATGTACGATAATAGCCGGCCGAGTCTCTCCATTACGCGCACCGCGATTGGCTATTTTCAATGCACATGCATGGTGACTTGGCGATTTTGATCTCACCGGCCAAAATAAAATATGCCAAACGTTTTATGTTTGATTGCTTCCGTATTGTACTGCCACTACATTGCATTTGTCATGCGTTTGGGTCCATCACGATTAAACTAAAAACGCAAAGGACAGTGACAAAGAATTAGACATTGTACTAGACCAGATGGACGGGGGTTTAGACCGAAGCTGCAACAATAATTGGACGGTTCATATGGGGCCTCTCCATTTTTGCAAAAAGAAAACCAGCTTCACGGTGGTTCTTGCCTGCACGGCCAGCGGCAAAAAACCTGAAGCCGATGGTCATCAATGGGCGTCTTGAGCGGTGCAAACGCTATGCCTTCTTTTTTCCGAATTCACTATACATCATTTAAAATTACTTGAAAAGAAGATTGCAACTGACATAAAGGGGCTTCATGGGGATTGGGTGATTGATACATGTATTAATATTTGTAATTCAGCGGAAAAAGAATGCTACATAGATCAGTCTATCGTCTTTTGCTTGGTATACCGGTATTCCCGATGATTTCTCGCATTTGCGTCCGCCCCATATTTTTGTGCACGACGCCGCTATAGTTCATTCACCCCCATTGTATCAATGGCGGTGAATGAACTATGGCGGCGTCGTGTTCCGAATTTACCTTTGACCTTGCCACCGCGCGCGAGATACCGATAATATTAAAATAGGGGACCGTTTGCCTGCCTAGCCTGCGGACGTACGTACACGTATGCCGCTTGGGCGAAATGGCTTTTGGGCGAAGGGGCTCAAGTTGGGCAAAGTGACTGTACATCGTTGATATCGTTAATTAAAATTACTTGTAATGATTTTCCATCTAAAACACACATTTCCACAGACAATGACAAACACATAACTCTTTGGATTTTAAAACAACGCCAACTAAAAGTAAAGAATTGACGCACTAAACGATTTGTTTGGCGTTGGACGAGTACTCACGACCGATGGCATGGTCCGATGGCGAACTGGTTGCCTGCGCTTGTGCAGTGTCACATCGATGTATGGGTCACCAACGAAGATCGGTACACTCTGCACCTGGAAAAATTGCACACCTTTTCTTGCGCGTGCGACGGCCTTCAACATCGTTTTTTTACAATAAAAAATTCCCATAAAAGATTGATAGAATTATTTCAGGAACTACATTACATATGAGCATATCATGATTTTTATCTTTAGAGCTCGGCGTATAAGCCGCCCGGTTTATAAGCCGCCGGGAACTTTTTTTTTGGCAAAATCAACGTATAAGCCGCGGCTTATATTCCGAAAATTACGGTAATTGTATTTTTGCTTTTCGATTTAATATTCGAATATATTTAAATAATTGACACGGCCCTAAGAAGAATGCTCCTATTGGCTTTTTCTACCAAACCAGTGACTATTCCCACTACCCCATATTCATCCTCAGCGAGTGACCCCAAGATGCCCCAGTATCCTGCCCCAGGAGCTCTATATCTTCAACCGAGCCGGCCTGCTTCAGTCCCTCATAGTCCGGCCAGCATGCACCAAGGATGAGCAAGGGGTGGAGGAGCTTGTCCAACATATTGACAATAAGGAAGCTCTAATGACTGATCTGAAGCAGTTTAACAAGGCCAGGAGAGACCCGGTAAGAATATCCAATTTATTACACAGGTAAATAAACATAAGCATTTGGGAATTATTGAAGATGATACACCGTGTTTACACCGGTCCCGAGCTCGGGATCAAGATTGATCCCCTGATAAGAATGCTTCAGTGTTAACCGCAATGATCCTGAGTGCCGCGTTTACATTCTGACGAGCCTCTGCCTTTAATGTAGAATGTAGAAGAGAAACAGAAGGTAAACAAATACAGGAAACAGACTTTGAAAAGGGTAAGTCAACAGTAGCATACCAATTTCATGAATGAACTATTCTGTAAAATAAGGAAATAAATTGGTCATTTATTACTAGGAAAATCAAGAAGATTTATCAGGTTGTACTATAACCACTCCCACTAGATACCTCAATGGGAATTCTAAATTTATTGTTTTATCATTAATGTTATTTGCTTTTAATTAGGGATTTCTAGCGAGCAGTGAAATTGTACTGGATTATATAGTATTTTATATGATTCAAATGAACAAATGAATTGTAATTTGAAAAAAATTGAATTGGAAATATTTTAATTTGAATTCATAAATACCTTAGACAGTTTATGCATCTCTATTGGCTAAGAGCACGTCACGTGGCCAGCCTTATACGGACGATAAAAGTCTGGCCAGTCTTAAACATCTTTTAGCCTGGTCTGCGGCCACGTTCGCACCCTAGTCAGTGCGTATGGAACACGTACACGTACACACAAACTGTACGCGCCCGAAAGCAAAATGAGCACTGTGACAAAAAAAGTACCCCGTCGTGTGCGTGCACGCCTGCATTACGCGTAACGCCCGCGATTGAACAAAAACAACTCGACGCACAGCAATTTGAAGGAATGCGATGCATGTAGGAAAGTACAATGCAAAACATGACAAAACAACAAGCTAATTGTGGTGAGTTTTACTGATTTACAAAAAACGCCATGCGGCTCAGGCCATTATCAGCGTCCAGGACCCTAGCCTGTTTTAAATATGTTTAAGACTGGCCAAACCCATTTATTCCCTAATTTAAAGTTGCAAGACAAACATTTGTATGTGGGTGGGACTTACTAGATCACCCCATTCCCTCCACCAGGACGGTACACCCATCCAGGCCTTCGTAGCCACCTGCCTGAACCAGATAGTAGGCGTGGCCATCACGCGGCGGGAGGAGGACATTGAGTACATCCGCTCACATTACAACATAGAGGACTTCATCTACTTCAATCACCACCGACGTGACGAGCACGGCCACCTACACCATCTGGCTGTCAATCCCATCTTCCAGCACCACACTAAGCACCTCATGAAGGAGGTGCTCAGACAGGCACACTACTCGTGTCTCTACTACCCGGTTTATCCAGGTTATGCACCCCAAGAGGTCAGTGAAAGAGTAAGCTTACATACGGTTTAAAAAAAGACACAGATACTAAAGTGTGACGTCAGTTGTCAGGGTAATAGACAGTGCGGCCATCTTCCCTTTTTCCTATTAAAATCAACGTAACCAAATTGAGGCTTGCAGGAAAATATAGTTTGGCGCCTTGTTGAAATAATCCATTGTGTGCATCACAATGGCACACGCTTGCGCAATCAAGAGAATGCGCAGAGGGGACGGTGATCTATCAAAACGACAACAGAGGATTACACGCGCAATATGCAGATGCACTGATCGTGCCTGATTCAGATTGAGCCTTTCCGCGCGTAAATGCGACACGCGTCGCTTTGAGAAAAAGAGATGTTGAGAAAATTTGGAGTGAAACGACGCACTAAAAATCGCAGAGTTACAAAAAACACTGTCCTCCCGAGTTGATTTTGTAATTTTCAGTGCGTCAAATTAAATTCCCTCCACGCCGCTTTAACAAATCACATCGTTCAAACAGATCCACTTGGGCTGGGACAGTCTTGAAAGCAATTCAAAAAGAGCTGTTCGGATATTTATAGTGGCCACCCTCGGGACCGTAAAAAATTGTCTCTATAAACAGGTGGCTTTTTATAGAGGTTGCATTAGCATTATACACATAAAGACGGGTGGCCACTATAAACAGGTGGCCTCTTTATCAAGGTTTTATCTTTAGCAGGTTTGACTGTACATCCTATGTGGTATGCGCTACACCATGACATCTACCAACGTGCATCAAGTATAAATGGCCTGTTACTCTGTGAGTGTCTTCCACAGTGTTGTCATATTGGGCTAGACAATTGAGTTAGTTACACAGGAACAAACAGAAAATGAAGATTTCATCATTGATTAGCAGGTTTATTATATCATCAGTACACCTTTTTATTAGGTCCGGAGCAAGCATTCGCTGGTGACCAGCCTTAACTACATGGTGCCAGTACGGGCCAGGAGGCAGATCATATACCCAGTGGAGAAGCTCGGAGGCAATGCTCCTTCAGAACGAGTTCTTAAGGAACAGGTTGGTAACAACAAAATAAGAGCACTTTGCCAGAGCACTTTTCGAATTTTGACGTACATTCATCACAGCATTACTCAAGTAGGGTGACGGAAGCCAGTTGACAGTAGACCGTATCGAATAGCTGCCATCTTGTGGGGCAACTTTTGATATTTAAATTTAGAGTCAACAATGTAAGCACAAAAGGTGCAACCATTCATGTCTTCGTGGAATAAAGAAACTACCCTACAAGATGGCAGCTATTTGATACAGTATATAGTGTATAAAGGCTATAAGGTGGGAATCACATGAATGTATGATCTGGAATCAAATGAGATATTTGGAGTTTGTTTTCCATTTTCAGCGTTTTGATAAGTGTATTTTTCGATGAGTATGTTCGGGCTGTGTGTATCTATAACATTACTGGATGTTTGTTTTTCCTTGTGTAGGAGAAGTATGCCCTGTGCCACATGAATCGCAAACTGACCCTTGAGCCCAAGGTGACAATCAATGCTCGTATTGTGGTCGTGGGAGCATCTGATGTGGGTCTGGCATTTTTGGAAACCTTGGCTTTTTGGTAAGTTATGATTCGTTAAGAAAATCTCAGTTCTTCTGATCTGCAAAAGAAAATGTACATTCTGTTATTTTATTTTCCTAGTGCTCGGGCATCATGCCCCAGAAAAAAAACAAAAAACAAAAAACCCCAAAAAACATTTTTTCTAGTTTACGTGGACAATGCCGAAGTGCATTAATGTTGAGTGTACTTTTGCCCCTGGAATAAACCTAATTGGGTCTTTCTACAGTAAAGGGGGAATTTTGGCAACTCGGACCATATTTTCGAGGAAATACCTTTGTCTGGTCTCAAAATAAAAGAAATAAATTTAAGTTGTTCTGCAGAGATAACTTAGGCCCAAAAAGGGTTACAAATAGTGTGACAACATGCCTTTCTAAAAACCCTGTGTACAAATTTCCAATATACGCTCGTAACCTGGACAGACACTTGTGTTACATTTTAGGTCGTCCCGGTTACGAGCACATATTGGAAATTTGTACACAGGGTGTTTAGAAAGGCATGTTGTTACACTATTTGTAACCCTTTTTGGGCCTAAGTTATCTCTTCAGAACAACTTAAACTTATTTCTGTTATTTTTAGACCAGACAAAGGTATTTCCTCGAAAATATGGTCTGTGTTGCCAAAATGCCCCCTTTACTGTGGAAAGAGCCATATGTGATCAGGCTTTTACTGTGGAATGACCCGTTTGACCAATGCTATACTTTGTGGGGTAACGTGGCCAAATGGTTTGGGTCAGTAACTCGCAACACTCGGGGGGGGGAAACTTGAGGTTGCGAGCTCGATACCTGGCTGGGGTACCTGTGCCCTTGAGCAAGGCACTAAAACACGCTTGCTCAATCCTTCGGAAGGGATGTAACGCCATTGGTCCAGTTTGTTGTGTAACACACTTAAAAGATCCCAGGGCACTCTTTCGTGAAGAGCAAAGGAGATTCCCCGGTGTCTCTGGCCGTCGGCTGCCAATGGTACCACCCACCTTTGAATCTCGATGTTTAGGTGAAAGACACCCATTATAATGTGCAGTTAATGTGAACATATCCATATGGAATGTGCGCTATATAAATGTAAAAATAATTATATAAATGTAATAATTATATGCATGCATTTTACCCTTTGACCTCTAGCCCTCACCTGCGCTTCAACAACCTAGTCCTAGTATCCCCCAACGGTCTAACAGGTGAACTGCCCCCTGATCCCATCCGAGACAGCTTCCTATCCACTAGTCACTGTTACTCTCAGGACAGCTTGGCACAGGTGTGCCTGCAATCATGGGTTAATGTTGTAGCTGCTAAGATGGTGGCTATTAACAGGTGAGGTGTCTGTACGAAGTGTGTGCATTTAAAGGCCCTGTAGATGATCTGTTTTTGAGCGATTCTGCGAATAAAACCATTATAAATCAAAAGAAAGACATCAACAAACTCATCCGAAGAAATTTCAGCTTTGTCAAATGTACCACGTTTAAAAAAAACATGAAAATCCATATTCGTTTTCCTGGTCTTGGCGGGGTGTTTCAAATATTCGTTCTCAGTTGATCGGCTACTATGTGGCTTGCGTCATGCACTCTGTGACGCACATCATATACTGCGTGTGTGCGCGATCCATAAAAATGCATCGCGTTGGAACACGCACACACAACGCCCATGCATTTTGGACCGCGTAGATGCGAACCAAAAATAAGTAGATCGTTTGCAAACGATCTAAATAATTTCATCTTTACGGATTATTTTCTGGTAAAATTATATCATTTTGAGCGGGAATCTTTCATTGGGTAGTTGCTATTAATTCAATCTTTACTTTCAGAACTTTTCCCCTGTAAACTCGTCGATTACTTTTTGGGGTCATTGCAAATAATACACTGGGCCTTTAAGTGGGTACATTCAACAATAGAATCGTCTTAAACCATAAATTTATCAGTTGCTGCAATTGACGTTTCCCATGTTATGACCATCTTTGTCTCGATCCCCATAGTACGTGTTGGGCACGATCAGTGTGTTTGCACGACCATGCGATAGCGCATGTAATCTCCCGTTGTTTTGAGACAATCACTGTCCACATTGCGCATTTTCTTGATCGTGCTACGCGTTTGTCAATGTTTTTCTATTTTTCTTGCAAGCCTCGCTTTAGTTACATTAATTTTAATAAGAGAAAAGGGAAGATGGCAACACCGTGATAAAGGTCTATTACCCCCCCCCCCCCCCCCCCCCCCCATTAGGGAAATTGCTTTGTTTAACCAAGACTTGACAACTTGATTTTAACCAAGACTTGATTCAACAAAGATTTCCTGATGTGAATGCACAACTCTTCATTTGACGAAGATTAAAATCTCTTTGTTTGATGAAGCAAATAGCTTCATTCGATGAAGAGATCGCTTCATTGGATGAAGCAAATTTGTAATTTGTACGCACCCTTCGTTGGACAAAGCAATTTGGCAAGCCTGATTGACACATGCATGTCGAACATCAAGCGTCTGGCAAGCTTCTTTTTTTTTGTTGACGCCCGCCTGACGGTCGAGACTAGACACTTGACGCGCAACGTGGCATCCCTCAGCTTCATTTGATTCTGTTAGCAGTTGCCTATAAATGTTAACAGTACTACTCTTCTTTCGATCCTGGTTAAGTGAGATATGTACGCAGCCTTCATTAACTAACAATGATTAACTAATCTTCGTCACATGAAGTGATTTCTCTAATGTGAACGAGGGCTAAGTTAACTCAAACAAAAGATCAGTTCCCTTTAAAAGTATTGGCATGTTTAGCTCAAATCTCTACTTAAGGGGCCGTCCATAAAGTACGTACGCACGGAGGGGGGAGGGGGGTTGTTGACAATGCGTACACCATGCGTACAGGGGGAAAGGGGGGGTCCAAGCCAATGCGTATGTACGCAAACCGAAAATGTTTTTTAAAAAATCGGGAAAGGATGGACAAGTTGACCATGGCTTCAGACCTTATGTACGAAATATATTAGATAGGCCACACATTTTTCTCACTCCTCAAATTAGGTTTTCCATCCCCAGTTGAATGATGCTTGATGTGTCATTTTAAGTAAACAAAAGAAATCTATACATTTTGTCATTTATTTCAGACTTAGGTGGCGACATGCGAATCGTACTACACATAGTAGTATATAGCACTATACATGTAGTACTGAACCATTTTTACCAATGCTGAGGTATATATGGAATGCGTATGCGTACAGGGGGGGAGGGGGGGTTGGAGCCACTGCGTACGCCATGCGTACAGGGGGGAGGGAGGGTCTAAAAAGTCGGCATTTCATGCGTACGTACTTTATGGACGACCCCTTAATAACTCAACATTTTAACCTTATTTCTTGTGAGGTTTGAGCTAGTGAGATTTCACTATACACTTAAAGTTAGGGATATTGGCATGTTGTCATTTTTGGATTTTTTTTTTTATTCAAATGATTGTTTTCACCTATTGCAGATACAATTGTCTAATCATATGCAAAATCATTCAAGCGGAATGTATACCCTCAATAAAGTATCTGCGTACACCCCACAATATCCCTAACTTATTGTGAGTAGTGTACTATATTTTTGACATTAAACCAAATTTTCTTCAATTCCTGTGTGCACAGAGGTAGCAAGTACGTGCGAGTAGCAGGAGGAGCCAAGGTACCATACGATCACCTGATACTGTGCACTGGGCAGCAGTATCAGACAAGCTGCCCGACGGGCGCCGACATATCTAAGCTGGTAACCAATGCCTCCCTGCCACAGGATTCCAACAGCCGCTACAAGGGGAAGGTCCCTAAGAATGTGTTTACCATCAACGATGAGCATGACACTGCTCGAGTGCTGCGCTGGCTCACTAAATGCTTCCTGAACATTGAAGGTTGGTTTAGGAGTAATTGATGAATGGTGTTAAAGATAAGTTACAGGATTGTAAAACTGTTACAAACGGCGTTATATAAGGCCGGGGTCACACGAGAAAAATCTCGTAATGATACGATTGTAATAGTTCCAACGACAAGTGGGGTCACATGACGAACTTATCATAATCTGGTTGTAATTGTATTACAATAAAGTGAGGTCACACGAATTATGAGGTCGTAATCGACTTGTGGCCTGGACAAACATGCGCGTCGAGCGTCGCGTGTCAAGCATCTGACGCTCTAAATGCTCCGTGTGGATTTAGCGGTGCGTCAAAACAACACTTGCCCATGCCACGCAGAACATTCCAGCGTCGTTTTGACGCAGGGGCTTATGAGATGGATTGTAATACGATTAATTACGAGATGGGGTCACATGCGTGTTTTGCCATTCTATTGTGATACGATCACAATCGTATCACAATAGAATGATGAGAATTCTCGTTGTTGACCGATTGTGATACAATTACAATAGATTTGGGGTCACACGGACAAAATCTCGTAATCGTACTATAGTAATACTACAATAAATTGGATCTCGTAAGACCCCGGCCTTAGTCATATCAGTTCAGTACCTCATCTACGTTTTGAGAAAACATTGAAAAACTGTGTCAACTGTCCTATTTAGACTGGCTTCCTGACTATACTACAGGGATAAGTGAGCCACTCTACCTCAGTAGTCAGGGACCTAGTTTCTTCCCCATAAAGGCGCCCTGGTAAAAAAATGTGTGTCCTCTTCTATTATTGTTCTAAATTATTTAAAACATTCTTTAAAAAATTGCACAGTTTAGAAAAAACGTAGTCCAAATGTGTACTAACAACAGTAAAAATTTTTTGTCATACTCCCTTGTGCAGGCAAAGTCATTGTATATGGCCGCAGCCTTGATGCATACTCGGCCGTCCAATCACTGCTCACCATAGGCCTGCCAGGTTCACGCATCTGCTTCGTCAGACCTCCGCTTAAGTACAATATCACTTGCTTCAACAATGTGCATGTTGAAGAGAGGGTGCACCGGGCTATGGAGGCACAGGGTGTACAAATGCATGAAGGTAGGTTTAATCAAATAAACAAATTGATTGCACATTATGTGAATGTGCCAATACAATTGTGTGCAGTACAGTACGCAAAGGTTGTAGTGAAAATTGAAATATAAATAAGAACAGGTCATGAACAGGTCTGTATGCCATTTCACTGTCATTCAATCAAAAGGCATGCTGCAGTACTGTCCCAGTTGAGACCTTTTAAAGTTGCACTGTTCGATTTTAGGCCGAGTGTCAACAATATTTTTTTGAAGTTAAATTGCTATTTCTCTAGAATAAAAAGAAAGTAAAAATCTGTCAAGGATTAATGCCAGTCGATTAAAATCAAGAAATAATAAAAGACAGGCCCTTTCTTTTATTCGACAGAATTATGACGTAAATGTACATTGTACACATACTATGTACATATAAGAGTATGCGCATATGTACAACATGTGAAGCCCGTTAAAAAAAAAAGCTTGTATCTCCAATGCATAGTTCCGAGATTGCCCAGTTAACCCCGCCCCTTAGATATTGTTGCTATGTGCTCACAAGCCATCGCAAAAAAATGGCGACATTAACGTACAAAGCAACGGGACTCGGCATGGAAAGCACGGATTCATTGGAGAAAACTCAAAAGTATTTATGTTTTGGGGTCGACAGGTACCGTAGCACACACTGAGCGAAGGGCTAGTAATGCAGGGATGACATATATTTCATAAAAATGCGCTTTCCTACCTTTGAACAGCGAATCGCCCGACATTGAAACCAAAATTCACCCGGTCACTGGCGCGTACAACATACAAACTGTATGGGCAGAAAATCGCGTGATTTGTGTGATGATTGCATCACTTTGACCTATATGGGCGCCGTCTGCTAGCTCTGTTGTGATTGGTCGCGGGTTCGGCTTGATTGACAGGTCGGAACTATGCATTCCTGACACCGGAAATGTAAGTTTTTTATATTTTTCATTACAGAGACACCGAAGCTTTATAAATTCGTTAGCTTGTGTGAAATAATTTTGTTAATTCTTTCACCCAAACACGGACAGTGCAACTTTAAATAATTAGGTAAAGATAAAGAAATAAAGTAATATTTGTAATTCCGTGTTTCAAGCGTTTACCAAGGCTTGGAATGCGCACATCACTCTTAATCAGTACTATCATAACACTATTTTAAGCAACTTTTACAACCAATTTTGTTGGGGGAAAAAATGAATGTACATGCACTCATTTTGTTTAAAAAACTGTCTTCAACTGCAGTTTCTTCAAAAAGTTTCCTCCGCAGGTCGAATAACTTCATAGGATATTTGGTGCCATTGCTCTAACCGCTTTGAGCAAGATATTCCGTAACAACTCGTTAAGTCTTGGGTAACTGCAAATGGTACGCTGGGTCTTTAATTCTGAGAGAATAGTGTTGATATTGGACAGGATACCTTTTTCAGTGTCATGCAAACATTGATTTTTTAGAGGGCAATTTCGTAAATTCAGATTTACACCTCAGAGACTTTGAGGGCTTGTAATGCTTCACATATTCAAGTTGTTTGATTTTAAACACGTTTTTCAAGCATCATTGATGGAAGTGTAATTCCTGAAAAACTTATTTTAATGCCATTCTCAATATACGTGGTACATTCAAAAATATCTCTGTTTTTGGGACCCTACACACTTACTGAGAAGGGCATTACAATCACTTTTTCAGGAATTACACTTCCATCAATGATGCTTGAAAAACATGTGTTTAAAATCAAACAACTTGAATATGTGAAGCATTACAAGCCTTCAAAGTCTCTGAGGTGTAAATCTGAATTTACGGAATTGCCCTGGAAAGGTCTTGACTACATGACTGGCATACTGCTATGAAATCTGTGCATTTGACAGGATACTACCTTGCCCAGTGGAATGATGGGAAGGGAGGAGATGAAGTCTACTGTGCCTCGTTCACCTCCGACACCAAACCAATCAAATTGGAGTGCTCAGCTTTCTTCTGCTTCAACAACAAAGGAGTTGACTCTGATGCTTTCAATGGTTGGTTGCACTGTCAATTAACATAACATATTGCATTTATTAAGCCTTTATATTTATTAAGGGAATTTAATTCTATGCACTAATTTAAATTAGTTATTTATTAGCTTTTTAATGGGTTTATGGAACTGTCCTCCACCTAAACAGTGAGATGTGTACGTGGGACACCGGTCTACTTAAAAAGGTCCTACATGTACAGTACACCAGGAAATAAAGTCTCTCTCACAGCTTTGTTAAGTTCAGTGTGGGGAGCATGTGAGGTCTAGTGAGTGTACAGCCGTGCTCGTGATCGAGGGGTTATGGGTTCGAACCCCACTTCTGCCAACGTGTTTGTGTCCGTGGACAAGACACTTAATCTAAGGCGGGTGTCTAGTGGCAAATTACTCTTTCTTTGATAGTCAATGTTGGCATCTCTGCATATAGATCACAAATTTCTTTGTCTATTTTGTTTCTGATTTTGAAGTATTTACTCAATTTTAATGATTGAAATGTTTTTTTTAGTAAGCTTGGGCAATTCCAAAATTATTCGCTTCTGATTTTTACTAAGATTCATGATTCAATTCCATCGTCCCAGTAAAATTTAACACAGAAATACCCAACATGCAATTGACCCCTCCTTGTCCCAATAAATAGTTGTCAGATTTTATCATCTTTGGGAAAGCGTTTAGTACATGGTGTCGATGCAAAGTATTTTAGGAGTGGCATACACTTTTTCTCCACTTAAATTCAAATTTAGAATAATCCTTCTTTCATTTATTGCCACCCTGAAGCATTTGCGTATTTTTATACACCTTTCTTTTCAAAATCTTGAAAGAAATTATTGTCTATCCTCTCAATATCGCATGTTTGTGTCTTTCACCCGGTAGCCATTAATGACAGCTGTCTGGTGTTTGATGGCAAGTTGGTCATCGATGCTAACTTCCACACTAATGACCTGGCAATCAGGGGAGCCGGATCACTCACAAAGTACCAACGCAAATACCATGCTGATCCATGGTGAGTATTAACGGGTAATATTGCCAATAGTGTACTTTACGTCACCCGGTAGCCATTAATGACGGCTGTCTGGTGTTTGATGGCAAGTTGGTCATTGATGCTAACTTCCACACCAATGACCTGGCAATCAGAGGAGCCGGATCACTCACAAAGTACCACATTTGTACAGAGAGGTTTTAAACAGGCACATTATCTGTTACTCTTTTGGGGCTTAAGTTATCAAGTTAATGTTATTTCTTCTAAAACATTTGGAGGAAAATATTATCTCGATTGCCAAGAGTGCCTTTAAACCAGAGAAAAGACCCAAATATACCGGTACTGAGCCGTCGTTTTTTCGTCCATACACACAGGACTCACTCCAACTTCAACTCCAAGGAGATAGGCAGCGCTCTAGCCTCTACCATGCTCAGGCTGTTTGACCCCACCTTGGAGAACGACACGGCCCCACCCATGGAATTAACACCACTGATTCCCATCTACACTGACCCCAAGGTGCAAGGAGCGTGGCTACCGGGCGGACTCCACTACCTGCACTTTGGCAAGCCCAGTCTGGATGCACCGCTGGAGGCGGACATGGCACAGCTAGATTATGTAAGGATTCAGGATTGATGAATTTCATTTTTAGCTGAACTATTATACAGACCATGTATCATGTGTTTACGAATAGAGCC
This sequence comes from Henricia sp. BOLD:AAB3569, assembly GCA_037783545.1. NCBI lineage: Eukaryota > Metazoa > Echinodermata > Asteroidea > Spinulosida > Echinasteridae > Henricia > Henricia sp. BOLD:AAB3569. Next base: position 1,659,318 of record JBBELK010000217.1, read on the forward strand.
TGTAAGTAAAGGAAACTAGAAGCCTGTTTATACACTCAACCCAACTTTTCTAAATCAAACCCAGCATTTTTCAAAAAGGTATGCTGAAGCTTGGTAGGCATTACATGTAGTCTAAATACAACAGGTGGATTGTATTGTACCATTCAATTAAGTGCAAAACGCAAAACGGCCCATGCAATCACGGAATGCACAATTCAGCAGTGACTTTTGTGGTTTGAAAGGCAGATTGAATCCAAATGAGGTTTGAGTGTAAACAAGGCAAGTGTTCATATAACGAGGTCGCAATAAAAATACCGAATCTATAGCCGACTTTTCCTTTTCTAGTGTAAACATGGTGTAAAAGCTGTTATGACTGTTTAAAAAAAAATTCAGCAATAGCTCTGCTGCTAAAGTACGGTCCACACTGGAGCATTTTGCCGTTCCGCTGCCGTTTTATTTCGGGCGCTCGCCCAATTTTTGACGTTCACAGTGTGGACGTCCACAGAAGCGACAACGGTAGCCATTAACGGCAAACGCTCAAAGTTGAAAAGTTTCAACTTTCAGCGGTACCGCTGATGTTGACGTCCCCTCGCCGTCGGTTGACGTGTGGACGCATTTTAGTGACTGGCCACATTAAGAAAAATGTCAGTAATTAATTGAGGTAATTTTTATAGCATTTTTCTAATTGTTTAGAATCTATATTTTACTGACAGTCATCGCATGTGTTTTTTCCAGCAATTAAAGTGCATCAACAGTTTGATTCTCTTTAATAAAACACCAAACTCCAATTTGACCTTTGATCAATTATTTTGTGTGCATAAGGGACGAGTACTAACAACCGGGGAAATTGACGACTCGAATCGAGACTACTTCCGACTGCACATCAACCAATACAACAACATCCAAACGGTGACTTGCCTTGCACAACAGGTACCTAGCTACCCTTCATTGTTTTTTCATTGTGTGTCAAGCATCCAAAGAATTTTAAAGGAATTCTTTTCAGGTTTCCAAGGGGGTTGGCGTGGTGTGCGTTAAAGGGGAAAGTACATGTGTATGTTGAGGTATTAGGGCTGTAGGGGGGAGCGCCTATCTGCCACATATTGTGCTGGGTATAACCTATTCAATCCATATTGAAACATTGCTGACTAAGGACAGAAAAGAAGTCTGCATACTTCTCCAGAACAATTTATTGATACCATTATAAAAAGGCACTTTCTCAACAAATTGGCTTTAGGTAAAAGGAACTAGTGGATACCGAATTCAGGTCAAATTTGTAATGCTCATCACAAGTCACAATTCTAACTGCATGCCAGGGGTGGATTGCAATATAACCGTCTTTAGTCTGAGACGCATCATATGTCCTAACTGAATTTATGACATCTTAGCTAGGACACATTGGAAAATGTCTTGCAATATCCAAAAGTTAGGACGTCTTAGCTAAGACATAAACGTTGTGAACGGCGTTTCAATCGCAGCCGGTGTGTTTCCATAACGTCGCGCAGCGGCATGCGCATTTTACATGTTTTACTTGCTGGTCGTTGCTGCCGTATATACGTACGCATGGTAGTGGCATGAAAAACGTTGAGAAAACTTTCGTAATTAACGTAGGCCGAGTTTGAACCGTAATCACCTTTCAGTGAAAACTGAGTGTAAAGCGGGCCTCCCACTGTGCGATATTTGCCACGAATTTCCTACGAATTGGTACGATTATCGGAGACTGCCTATAGACTCTACACACAATCGTACCTAATCGTAGGACATTCGTGGCCAAAATCGCACAGTGGGAGGCCCGCTTAAGACAAACTATCAAAAACGATCATTTGATCCTAGTCACGAGGCTCTTTTTCTCAGAATTGAGCAGGAAACATAAAACAATTTTTTTAAGACATAACTTACGACACATATAAGTTGCCTAAATTGTATGTGTCCTAGGACACAAGTTAGGACACATAAATTGTTATTGCAAGACAAAATCATCTATGATGTCTTAGTGATGTCAGAGTTAGGACGTCCTAGGGGTTAGGACGTCCTAACTTTCTTTATTGCAATCCACCCCAGGCCTTTTGTCGGAACAGAGAGAACAAATTAAAGTGAGTTGTCTGAGCAATTGTGGCAAAATAAGGAGCGTCCTCCAAATGGCAAAATCACGTAATCGCCACCTGAAATCAGTGTATGCAAAATATTCAATCGAAATTCATTTTATAATTCATTTTGCAATATTAGGTATAAATTATATTTATGTCTTTATATATTTATGTCCTTAACAGCCAGTTATCTTTTTGTGTTTTGCATTCTGCAGACTATTGACACCAGCAATCTCCTGTGCCTGTACAACCTCCACGAGCGTTACCTGAACAACCTGGTATCCCGCTTCAACGAAGGACTGATACCAGACCTGTACAGCTTCTTCAGGGAGACCTGGTGCCTAGCGGTCTTCCACGATCGGTTCCAGGATTTCAGACAGGAGATACGAGAACTCCTGATCCAGAGACCGGTAAGATTAAAGCTTGTATACAGGATTTGCAATGTCCCAACATTTTAATCACCCATTTTTATACCCAGGGGTGTGAGCGGAGAATAAATCGGGGAGGTGGAGAGGCGTTACAGACTACGAGTGCTTAAACTTTTGAGATCGTTTACCAACATTGTGTAATGTCAAAAAAACATTTTAACTATCACAAGAACCAGTTTTGTTTTAAATATTTACCTTGTACAAGTGTGGATAATATTAAAAAGAATCTAGGCAACATCGATCGTTGAAGACAGGCAAGCGAAAGCGGCCAGTAAAATCTAATTGCAATCCCCGTTGCGAAATGATTCGAACCGGCCATTCAACACCGGCTAGCTCGGTGGTCGAGTGGTTAAGACGTCTGCCTTGTATGCAGGAGGTCGTGGGTTCGAGTCCCACCCGAGCACGCTATGAAGTTTTTCATAGTGTCTTGGGAAAGCACTGAGTATACAGTGTTAATAATTACGTCGGGTAAGGGCAAAAAACAACCTTACTTAACATACTAAATCGGTTCGTTGGCCACTGCTTGCCGCATCGCGAGCGGGGATCACCCCGGCTGAGCGCGGTGTAGTGCCTCACGCATCACACACACGAGATGCATGCACGGCCGCTGCCGGTTTGCGATACAAGAAAAGATGGCGCTTGCTGAGGGATTAGAGTTGTACAAGTCTGTTTAGCCACTCGTTGCAATCACACACGCGGCACCACTGCATATTTAGCATACACTACATACGTATGCACTTGCTTAGCGACTAGACTTGCACAAGTTTGCTTCACAAAATTAATGAATCAATTGAGGGCACTGTTTATGCTCGGTAAAACAATATGGCCCATTGGTAGGGCAAAAAAACAGAAAAATTAAGTCTGGAGCGCAAAACAAAAAAGCCGAAAATAAATTCTTGCACGCTCATAACAAAAAGCGGAAATCCGCTAAAAATCAGAGATTTCACACCCCTGTATACCGTAATAATTTTACTGAAAATGAAAATAGAAGTAGTTCCATCTATCCAATGCAATGATGGTGGCTATGGAAAATTGTTCATTATTTTACGGAACATATATGAGGTACTGAGCACAAATTAGTTTTTGTCATAGCCATCCTCACCATTTGTAATAGTTTTCAAATCTCTTTCGATCCATTCAGTTGTCCATTGGAGATATCTTCTCAGGGTCACATGGCAGTTAGAACTGATCTGGGCCCAATTTCATGGAACCTGTTAGCACAAAATTTTGTTTAGCACAGAATTTCTTTGCTCTGTATAATGGGTTACCAGCCAAAATTGCGTGTCAAATTGTATTTTTAGGAACAGGAGCAAAATATCAGTAAAAACACATCACATACGATTTTGGCTGGCAACCCAGTTTTGTAAAATACATTTTTGTGCTAACGGGTTCCATGAAATTGGGCCCTGCTTTTTTGGCTTTTCTGCAATTTCTGCGAAAAGCCTTTGCTGTTTGTGCTACTGAATTCGTTACATTTTGTGGCATAACATATTACATTTTTCCTTTACATTTTGCCTAAAATGTTATGTTTTGCATTATTTTACAATTTGTAGCATGTCAACACCACTTCAAATCATCATTTTTATTCATTTTTTTGCATGTTTCCCCCTTGCCATTCTCTTGAAGTATGTTGTTCTCCATTTGTGGAAACTTTGCAATAGACCGTATCGAATAGCCACCATCTTGTGGGGCAGTTTCTTTGTTCTTTGAGGACATATATGGTTGCACATATTGTGCTTCCATTGTTGAACGGTTTAAATAACAAAATGTGCCCCACGAAATGGCGGCTATTGGAAATGGTCTATAGCTTTGCCAATCACAAAAATCTTTGTTTCCTTTCTTATCAGGCTGTTGATGCCACAGCCCTGGAGGAAAAGGTCCGCCAGCTCATTGACCAGGATCTTGAGGTGAGGCCGTTAGACAGCATATCAATCCTCATCGCAAAGAGGAGACTTGGAATGCATAAATAGCAAGCATTGACCTTCTTAAAATAAGGGGCAGGTCACGCTGGCCTTGATTTTGTCAAAGGGTATTGAATTTCAAACGGCATTGAGGTCAACTGGCATGGAGGGACACGTGGTAAACTGTGTTCCTCATGTGTACTTGTTAGTATATATACAACCTCATGAAATTTAACCACTTCGCGGTGGCTAGGCATTTTCCAAATTATTCCCCTGGAGCGGGAAACTGCACTAGCAGTTTTTGTTATACAGTATACATATATGTCTCTGGGGCTGGAGACTTGATGACTAGTTTTTATTTCAAGTCGTAAATCAATCTTATTCCCCAAGTCCAGTCACAAGTCATTTTCTCCACAGTCAAGTCACAGGTCAAAAACCAAAAACTGACTTGACCCAAAGCCAATAAGATAAAAGACCAGCTCTGCCCTGGTCTAATTCATGGTCTAATTCTGTATAACCGCCCCAAGACACTCACACCACGAAGTGGTTAAGAGAGGATAGGGCATGCTGGCTAAGTTGGCCTCAAAAAGTGTATATCTTGAAGGGGCATCAGGGCCAACTCAGCAGGGCATAAGCCCATTGGCCTTGGTGGCCTTGGTTAATCAGTTGACGCCGGTATTATTTTTGGCAAAAAATAGAATTTGCCGAAAGTTAAGACCAGGTCAAGCACCACAAATACTGACTCTTGAGAGTCATTTCTACATTCATTGCATTAATCTTCTCACCGAAAGATCATACTTTGCAACTCTCCGATGCGGCCGCCATGGAGTGAGATTAGCTACACTGACAGGCCGTCCACAGCCGTCGAGTTCAAAACATTGTGTGTACAAATGAATGGTGGATAACGGACGTGTTTACACGTCAACCGTGGAAGACTGTGACAAATTAAGCTGACGTTTTAACTCGTCAACCGCCCTTGTGACTATACATTGCCAGAATGTGTTTACATGTCCTCCGTCGTCAAGTGGTTAATGTCAAGGCTTGAACATTAATAATATGAACCTTCCTTTGTCTTATCCACACAGCTTGATAAGCGAGAGCGCAAGTACTTGGAGGAACAGTTTAAAACCAGCAGCAACAAACGTGCCTTGGACACACGACTGCTCAGCTTTCTCAGCTATAACTACTACCATCTGCCTATGTATGCCAAACCGGGGATGGTCTGAATTCATCTTGATCGGCAGAAAAAAAAGTATGAGCTACAGATTTGTCTGTGTAGCAAGTTTTGCAGGGTACCATATAAAAACTAGTGTTGGGAGAAAGCAAGGATCTCAAAATCCGAATATTCTAATTATATAAAAAAAATGAATATTCAATCCTCCAATTTAAGTACAAATTAAACAATCAAAACTGCACCGCCCGCTGTGCAGACACACAGCGATTCTCCTGCAAAAGAAATGTTGTCTCTTTGATCGTTTTGTTGAATGCTGGCCTGGCAAACAAAAAGGTTTGGTGTCTTTATGTATTGTATAGCGCTGCTGCATCCTGTACTTGCGGGCAAAGGGTTGGTAAACAATTTTTTTTATTTTTTAAATGCATCTTTTTGCTCGGATTCATTCAACTTCCTTGCACTGTTTTTCCACCATTTTTCATAATGGCATTTCCTATTTTTTTCTGGTATTTGGTTTTGAATATTAAGTTTCCAAATGTGAAACCGAATTGTAAAAAGGTTACACACCCATGCTCAGTTGTGCACTCATGCAACACAGAGAAAAATTGGGTTCATTAGGAAAACCTGGGCGAGTATAGACCAATCCGGTAACTAAGGTCTCCTTCCCTGTATGTCTGCCATAGCTGGGGGGTGTCCAGTGCATGGGCTGTGCATTTTGTGTTGCTGTTAGAACGAAAAGCGCTCATCCATTACATGCACGAACGCGCCTCCTTCGCGTACATGCGATGCGCCTCCTTCGCGTTCACGCGACGCGCCCGCCTTCGCGTACACACAACCCTACAAAGACGCGCAACTTGTTCGAAGTAAAAAAATGCAGCTTCAGCAACAGCAAAAACATACAGTTCATTCAGTGGAAGCACCCCAGCTATGGCGGATGTACAGGGAAGGAGACCTTAGTTACCGGATTGGTGTATACCACTGTGCCTCAGCTAGTGTCAGAGGTCTAAGGTTTGAATCCCGAAGAGGACCATATGAATTTTTCTCTCATCAGAAGTTTGGTTCTTTTACGTCAATAATAATCTGGCACCATATGTGACCGACTCTGGCAAAACCCGACGCTTCTCGGCATTTCCCATTACGTGATATGGGCCCACAACCTTAAAAAATGGCCTCTGGGACCAACTTGAAAATTTGGCAGAATCAACATCGGGATACATTCAAGATTTGTTTTGTTGTTTGAACTGTCTCAAAATTCCTCATATTATTGACAAAAAATTAAATAATCAACTAGTTTGTCAAACTTTAAAGACCAATAGCTCCATTTCACTTTTTCTGATCTGTCAGACTTTAATTGGTCATAACTTCGCCAAAAATTATCAGAATTTCCTCAAACATGTTTTAAAATATACCTTTTTGTATGCACACTAAGCTGATACCAAAACTTAAATTTTGAATTTTCATCACAAGTGTTGGGTTTTGCTGGAGCCGGTCACATATGTTAGAGCAATCTTTCAGTGTAATACATGATTGTCCACTTGATAGTTAAAATGACTCTCTCCTTTACCAGATTTGCTGAGTCCATGTGTTTATAAGGATAATCTATCACATTATTGCTTTATGAAAATATAACAGTGAATTTAATTTGTGTGAATTTAGCCCTAGGTAACCAGAGCTATGAATTTTCTGCATCCCGGTAATAAACACGGAATTTTACCGGAATTTTTCATTGAAATTCTTATATTAAAAAAAAAGGAATCTAGCAAAATAAGTAAATAAAAAATTGGGAGTCTTGAAAATGTATCAATTCTCAGTTCGTTTTGATTTTTATTAATAAACTTGAATTGTATATTTGACAAACATTTTATAAATGTTGGAAAAATAAACTGGCATTTGTGTTTGAAGTGTTTAATATAAACAAAAAATGTTAGACCTTTTGTATTGTGTTAAAACTGGATAATATTTACAACCTTTTCTTTAAAAAAAAAAAGATTTAAATATTTTCAGGGTTAAGTACATTTTATTTGTCAGTATTCAGCATTATTTACTGAAGTTAAGGTGGACATGCTTGCTTTAAAAGACAAAGTTTGCATCTTTATTGAAAGTAGACTTTATAATTGAAAACCTTACCCCTCATACTGGCCACATTATTGAGATCTTTGACACTGCTAAATTTAGTTATAGAAAGAAATTGTATTTATTAGATAACTTGAGACTTTCCATCACTTTTCACATGGATATACATGTATTTCAATGAGGAACGGCAGCTCACAGAAAACTATTAAGAGGAATTTCAAATTGTCATTGAAAAAAAAAAAATATTTGTGATGAAATTTGCGACATAATACAATAGACCGGTTTGGGTGTTTTTCGCACGCAATGGAATTAGCATATTCCTGTATTTGTGGTACAGTGACCTTTGCCATATATAGACCGGTTCCTAATCCTATATGCGGAATGCCATCTACTCGGGAACCAATCTATACATGTCAGAGGTCCGCTGTACCAAATATACATGAATATGCTAATTGCATTGTAGGGGCGAAAACCCCCGAACAGGTCTATAGGGGTCAAAAGGTCACGGGTCACTATTGCTTGTCTTCCAGAATGGGAGATAACATTAGAGCCGCGTGGGAAATGCACGTGGCTCTATTGTTCTCTCTCGTTCTGGAAGACGAGCAATTGTGACCTGTGACCTTTTGACCCCCTGTGAAAGCACCCTATTGGTCAGTATCTGAGACGAGGCTGCCAATTCGCAGTGCTATTTTGAAAATTGTCAATTCTGTCCAAAAATAACACTGCCTTTTGTTTGACTAAATGTACAATATTTAATCCTCTTGTATATTTCAAAATGTGTTTTCTGTCTAATATGCTTGGATAAAATGTAAATTTCATGTTTGATGTGATCAAATTACATGTATGAAATTCATTTTTTTTTTTTTTGAAATTCAGTTATTTTACAGCACACTGTAAAGTTGGTAACTGAGTTTATGTAAATATATGTTGGAATAAAATATCTGTTTTACAAATAGACTTTTCTAATCTGGGCTAGCACCATACTGTGAACTCCTGTAGCCAAGGCTGTGGAGTCTTGACCACAGTGTATATGATGTAGTCATCAAGACCTTACTAAAATTTGATATATTTTTTGCAAGATGCGGAAAAAAAGGTTGTCCAATATCCACGGTGTTGCCTTATAAACTTAAAGGGCCTGAAATGCTCAATAACTTTATGCACAGTTTTTGCTGCATATGAAGGATTACTTGTGTAGAAAGACAATACCACTGTTCATTTTGATGCCCCATGAATTAAAAGTGGCATTTTTCAACTGAACATTTCTTCACATAAACTCACAGAAAGAAGGCGCTGTTTAGGAACACACAGCGTAAAAGCAAAGAAAAAACATAAGACTTCAAACTGGAATTGTGGAAAAATGCTGCAGTTTCCAGCCTTAGTTTTGTCATGGGTTACACAAGTTTCAGCAAGTTGGAGAAAATTGTGGAATCTTTTGTGCACAGTTGAATGAGATTTTCCTGTGTTTTCCTACTGTGACATCCCACTTTGCTCATGCATATGTAAATTTATTAGCATAAAAATTAAAAAAAACCCTTGATTTTAACCCCCAGAACAACTTTTAAGTTAGCTAAGATAATCTCAGCTCTTTTTTTATCATTTTTCATTGGGATGTGGTCTTTTAGCAGTACTGCTAAAAGACCACATCCCAATGAAAAATGATAAAAAAAGAGCTGAGATTATCTTAGCTACTTTTAAGTAGGGTTTTTATGATTGTAAATTAATGAACTAGTTCCATAGCACAGATTTCATTGTTAAAAACACCATTTCAGGGGCCCGTTAAGCCCGCGAAAGCGAATGCACATTCAGTTGACCTCACAGCGAATTTTTCAACATGCGCGAATAATGTGTTTGCCGCGAACTATTTGATGTAAGAAACTTGAAGTAGGGCCTGCCAACGTACCCCACTTTTCTCACTTATGTTCCATCTGTGAATAATGTGCAGCGCCCTCTATTTTGTACAGTGCGACTTTAGCAGCTAGCTACTCACTCATCACAGTACATGTACAGTGCATGCGATCATCGACAACATAACACCGCAATTTCAACGTTGTGCATACGTCGCTGAAGTTTAATTGTTAAACATAATTTTCGTTTGCAACCAAAGTATATGCCATAAAGTGTCTAAAAATCGTCTGAATTGTCAATTCCAACGGGTAAATCTCAACATTCTTGTGATTACAACATTGTACAACAGTCAAAACTCTCGCCAGTTGGCTGAACGGTCGAGTTGGCTGAACCATTCCTTCCTCCACCATGGCTAAACATGCTGAATGGACGTTTTGTGTGAATGGTCGATATATGGTCGAGTTGTCTGAATAATCGAGTTGGTTGAATGGTTAATGAATGGCCGAGTTGCCTAAATGGTCGAGTTGGCTGAATGGATCGATTTGGTTAAATGATAGAGTTGTCTGAATGGACATGATAAAAAAATTGATGGACAGGTTGGCCGAACGGACGAGTTGGCTGGTCGAGTTGGCTGAAAGGTCGACCGTCGAGTTGGTTGAATGGTCGAGTTGGCTGAACATTTGATTTGAATGGTTGAGTTGGGTGAACGCAGTGGCTATAGTATAGTTTACGGTAACCGTAACGCGATATTGAATGGCTATAGTTACGGGATTGCAACAGCGCAAGCCAAGTGCAACGACATGTTGATTAGTCGATCGATATCATCATGCAGTGATTTCGTGGGGCATGCGCGCACAGGTTGTATTTTGTTGTCTTAGCCAAGGAATAAAGTACATGTGACGGCAAATAAGTACAATTCGATTATGTGTTTTTTCTTCCGTTCCGTGATGTTGTTGTTTGATAGATGCAAATTTGAGCGTAGTTATCATATTCTACTTAGAGGTGGGTGTTTTCAAAGAGGGAAAAGACCAGAAGCTGTTACAGTTAATACTGTAACTTGTAAGGGGCAATCTGTTCTGTGATTTCGGAGTCGCAGATTATATCCTGCACGCATGACGCCGCGAACAATGGGTCAGCAACATTGTGGCCGATTATGTCTTGCCGCTTCGATGAACATGTCACGGTCACCGTGCTTGCACAGTTGCAATCCTGTAAATAGCCGTTCATTAACGCGTTACGGTTACCGTAACTACTAATTATAGCCACGGCATTTAAGGAAATTACCTCCTGGAATCAACAGATAATCCAATTCTAAGATATACTTCCCATCAACATGCACTTTTGTCATAAATGTTGCTTTTCTAAAGAAGAATCACAACACCCCCCCCCCCCTCTCCCCCCCCCCCCCCCCCTTCCCCCCCCCCCCCTCCTCCCCCTCCTCCCCCCTCACCCCCCCCCCCCCCCCCTCCTCCCCCCTCCCCCCCCCCCTCCTCCCCCCTCCTCCCCTCTATTGGTTAAAAGAGCGTTTTCAGGTTTTTCCAGAAAATGTATTTCACTTTAACTTAAGAATCGCATAAAATACCTCCCCAAAACACTATCGGAGAATGGGTGTAAACTCGCGAGTGCGTTAATTGTTCCTGATTGGTTTAAGGTCCAAGCCACGCCTACAAAGACATCATGTGCACGGTATCGGCTTTGTATGTTAAGTATGCTCTGCGGTTATGTTTGTGAAATTTTCGGGTTCTGCAGAGCAAGTTCCTCAGAAGTTTCAAGGTTTCAAGGTTTCAAGGTTTCTTTTATTTCTACAACCATCATAAATAATATTCTCCAATGTTACAATTCACTTACTCTAAAGAAAAAGAAGTAGTGTTCGTCTTTTTTCTGAAAATGATAACCATAGCCAATCCTGTGTCATTTTGTTTTTACAGATCAATTAGGCTGTGTAGCTAAGTTTTTGACTTAACACCATGAATCAGTACCCAGGGGGATCCGGGAGGTCGTCACAGATCTATGGAAGTACGACACAACAAAGCATGCTCGGGGTGCCACAGAGCCAGGTACGATTTTAGTCGGACAAACGCTTCAAGTTTTAAAGAAAGGTTTACTTCTTTCTGAAATGAATAAAGCAAATTTCACCATATTTCAGACTTTATTAGATCTTCGCCTAAATATTGATTATTGTACCGGTACATGATTGATAGACGATGTGCCCTCTGATAACACAGCAAACCAAAACATGCCTGGCGTTATGCGCACGCATAAAATTGGTTTAGGAATGAGGTTGCATGTCAAATCGTCTTTGAATTATGTGAACTTTGGTAAGAATAAATAGATGTGACTTATCAAGTATCGGTAAGTGATTTGGTATGAACAAAAATCAACTTTCTCAGTAGACAGTGCTAGTCAATATTTTAATGCTTTTTTTTTATTTTTCAAACATTTCATGGGCTAGTAAAAAACACAATTTACTAGCCCAGTGGGCTACTCTCAGAAAAAGTTAAGGGCAAGCCCTGGACCAGTAAACAGAATTCTTTCCTTTTTTTATTTACGTTACTTCATGCCTTTCAGATGATACAGTCCCACCACCTTCAAGGCGATGACCAGGATGACCCACATAACCCCCACCACCACCAGCAACGGTTGTCATCAGACTCTAACATGCTCCAGGTGCCTTCTGGCTTTGGTCTTGGTGGCAGCGGCAGCTTACCACCTAGTATATCGTTAACAACCACTACCAGTATGTATCCACAGACACCTCTTACACCGATGACGCCAGCTACACCGGGTAGTGTAGAGTCAACGGGAATTGTGCCGCAACTACAGTAAGTATACATGTAGTAGAAGTTCAGGTATTTTTTTAGTTTATGCCACAACTCGAATTTAAGGAAAATAATTATTGGAGTCAATAGCTTGGAAAATTTTGAAATACCTTTTTCATTGACATTTCCGTCGTAAATGTTGCATTTCCATGAAAATTCTGTGTTTTTGTCACGCCCGTCTCAAGTGTGTGAAACTGCTGCCGGCCGAGGCAGTGTGTTAAGCGCGCGAAGAAAGAGGGCGTGCGCGTGATGATCCGTTTGGTTTCTAGCCGGCCGCTTTGCGTGCAATCATATGCAATATTCTTTCCGTGATTTTTCTCTAAAACTAAGCCTTTGCGACGGAAATGCATGTAAGTATTCCCATTCTAAAATCGTCCAAGCTATCGATTCCAATAATTATTTTCCTTAAATTCGAGTTGTGGCATAAACTAAAAAAATACCGAAGTTCACTCCTTTGTGCATTCTTATGGCAAGACATGAAATGTTGTACGCAAAAACATTCTGATAAAAACAAATTGCAAGTTCTACTTGTTCAGCACAATGCCTTTTGTTTCTTGAGTGTACTTCTCCTTAAGGGGCCCTAATTTTCATTACTTATTGTTGGCTTTTCCTTTCCAGATCACATTTTTGAGCCCCCCAATTTCCCATGGGTGTAGTGATTTTGATACCATATCTTTTGTCACATTTTTCTCATTACCATTCTGAAATTTCACGCTCTCGATCTAAAATTTCAAGGATATCGTCAAAAAACCATCGATGTTTTGTACACTAAATTATCTGTTCCATAAAGCAGTGCAGTGATCACACCTTTTTGCTTCCACATCTAAATTGGATATTTCAAATTTCTTGTTTTCTTCCCATGGATAGTATTTTGGGGAGGTATTTTGTATGATTGTTGGGTAAGAACGAAATCCATTTTCTGGAAAAATCTGAACAAGCTTCTTTGATGTCAACAAGTCAAATTCTGTCAAGTCTCAAGCCATTTACTTTTAAGTCGTGAGCAATTTTTTCTCCCAAGTGAAGTCCCAAGTCAAACAAAAAATGGATTTAACTCTGACCCAAGTCTGAGTTGCCAAATGAACAGCAATATTTGTAGCTTATTTGTTCTTACATTTGCATATATATACTGTTATCAAAGAAGCTTTATTAAAGGCCGCTGTATCATTTGCAACGACCCAAAATGTTAATCATCGAGTCGACTAGGACAACCTTCTTCAAAGTAAAGATTGAATTGGTAACAACTATCCAATGAAATGTTTCCACCCAAGATGATATAATTTTACCAGAAAATAAATTTATTTAGATCGTTTGCAAACGATTTACTTAGAGGCCTGCTGTAAGATTGAAATTACTTAGTTGGTTCGCATATGAGCGGTCTGAAATGGGCACTGTGTACAGACTGCACGATTTAGGCTTTGCACACTTTCCGTAGGTAGGTTACACTGTGTATGTGCACAAGACTAATCACGCACACAACCAGTATGACGCGAGTCACAGAGTGCTGTGTACGTACGCGACCGACTGAGAAGAAAGAGACGAATTTAGAATAAGTCACAAACAGTCATTCTGAAACTCCTTGTCAAGCTCCGGCAAAATGCACATGGATTTTCATGTTTTTGGAAAACGTGGTATATTTGACGGAGCTGAAACGTCTTCAGATAGGTTTTTGATGTTCTTCTTTTGATTTATAATAGTTTTGTTCCAAGAATCGCTCAAAAACAGATCATCTATAGGGCCTTTATTAAATAGAATTAAATTTGTTGTTTTTGTTCTCAGAAACATTGTATCGACTGTAAACCTTGGCTGTAGATTAGACCTCAAGAAGATAGCTCTCCATGCCAGAAATGCCGAGTACAACCCAAAGGTATGTATCTAAACCTCACTCATCACAATCAAGATTGCATGTATAAATTCATGGTTTCACTGTCGGCAGAATTTGAGAAGCTTTTAATTTTGGACCCATGAAATTAATTATTATATACACAGCGAGAATTAATATCATGCTTTCAAAGCTGGTGACATCACATGCAAGACCAGAGAAGCAAATTTGTAATGTAAACACTGTTTGATAGTGATTTAGCAGGCCTGGTGACACATGTACATTAAGCATCTAGCAAGCATAGCCACACAGCACTCTGAGCATCAGATGCTCAATACTCGATAGGGCATCGTGGCGTTGCATGGCCTAATTCAGTCTTTGTTAGTGGTTGCCTAAAGTTGGCAATATAATTGCTTAATGGAGAAGCATGCCAAAGTGACTGTGAATAGCAATAAGGAGATTTAGATGACGTCATTTTGAGGCTTTGCCCGTGTGTCAAGTCATCTCTCTCGTCCGCTGCCGGAATCGAGAATGCGTTAAGTTTTTGGCATTCTCTCTGAAACCTGAACATGATGCCATCGCGTCTCGGTCCACAATGTCAATGTGAAAATATAACACTCCCTAATAATAGAATCCCAGCTTGTGCAACTTGTTGCATGATCAGCACACTTAGCATTTGGGCTACTATACCATGTCTGAATTACTGTATACATTGTAAGTTATAGACGACTCTCACAGATGGCCATCCTCGTAGGAAAAATACAACTGCTTAAATGCCATCAGTTACACTTATGTACAATATTTGTTCGAAATACGGCGCAGCTAATGCGTGTCACAGAAATTTACACTCAAGATCCTGATGCAATGGCAATCTGTAGAATGTGACGCCATTTGAGAGACATCCATTAATCTGTCTGAATTGTCCAGAGATTTGCAGCAGTCATCATGCGAATCCGAGACCCTCGAACGACGGCTCTAATCTTCAGCTCAGGCAAGATGGTGTGTACAGGAGCCAAGAGTGAGGAGAAGTCTAGGCTAGCTGCTAGGAAATACGCCAGGGTTGTACAGAAACTTGGCTTTCCGGTAAGTTCTCATTGTGGTGACCTCTTGGATTGAAATTTTATTTCTGATTTTTTTTTTCTGTCTGCAGTACAGGATAATACTGTGTCAAATCACCCAATGGGTTAGACCCAACCATGTGAAATTGATAAAACTTGATATAATTGGTATCGCACAGCATAAAATCTCAAAATATTTTAATCAATCGAACCAGTGGTAAAACATCTTCACAGAAATTCACAGAAAGAGGCCACTGTTTGGGGTCGTCACTTTTGAAACACACAAAAGGAAAAAAAAAAGGGGAAAAAACACACAATAATTGGTCCACATTTGTATCGAATTCTTTCACCCCGGCGGTCCCTGGGTCATAATCCTGAAAAATAATCACTTATTCATACTTAATAATTGGGGCAAGTCAGGCAGGGATTTGGGGCGTATCTTAAGTGATCTCTGGGAGGGGTGGTTATTTCTCTGTAGGGCTTGCTAAGCTCATGTGATAGCCAATCCCAATCAGTGAAGAACAACTGCACTACCGTGATTCGAGACCACCAGTTGGCTGCATAGCTCAATTGGTAGGGCGTCTGCACATTAAGCAGAAGGTCCGCAGTTTGAATCCCGGTGAAGCCAAGTTGATTTTCACTGCATCCAGATTTCCCAAACTCACGGACATTAGTCCACATTTGTATCACATAAGAATTCAAACAGGAATTGTGGGAAACTGGTGCAGTTTCCACCCCCCGTTTTTTGTCTATGGCTTACAACAGGCAACATGTAAAACAAAACCAAACAGCCAAGGGTTAGAAAAGTTTGGGTCCGATTATATTTTCACACTTAGCATTGATCAAACTACCCATTACGAGGTCCCAGTGTGCCCCCAGGATCAAGACCAGATGAAGTTCTAGCTTAAAACTTTATCAACTTCGAGGAGTGTTGGGATTTTGATACCATATCATTTGTCATATTTTTCTCTTTACCATTCTTAAATTTCGCGTTCTCAATCCGTATATTTTCAAGGATATCGTCAAAAAAAAAACTGACGTTTTGTAAACTAATTTATCTGGTTCCATATTAAAGCTGTGCAGTAATTACACCAACCTTTTTGCTTCCACATCTAAATTTCCTCTTCTTCCCATGGATAGTATTTTGGGGAGGTATTTTACATGATTGTTGGGTTAAAACGAATTATATTTTCCTGGAAAAATCTGAACACGCTCCTTTAATCACTGCATGCATAAACTGTTTTATCCCACAGGCTAAATTCATGGAGTTTAAGATCCAGAACATGGTTGGTAGCTGTGACGTCAAGTTCCCTATCCGGTTAGAAGGATTGGTTCTCAAACACAGCCAGTTCTCGAGGTAAAGATGTTGTCATTTTGACGACGTTCTATACAGGGTGTCCCAGAAAAAACGAAACCGATTTTTATCGATGTTTAATCATACTTTAATCTCGATCTTGAATAATAAATGACACATATTTGGAAAGCTTAGTTCCTCATCTTTCATTTGATACAACTCATATGATACATACTTCATGCATGAATGAATAAAGACAATTTGAAGCAGGGCTACCAAAAAGTCGTTTGCACAACCATACCTGAATTTTAAAGAAATAATCACATTTCTAAAAAGTTCATTTCCTGCCCTTTCGTATGATACCTTAGTCAGGAAAAATGAGCCAGGGATGACAGAGATATCCTGCATTTAAATATGGATTGAATTTCCATGTTTTTTTTAAATCATTCGTTTTTTTCACACCTGACCGATTTTTCGCATGAATGGATTCGGAAATAGTAACATGTGCATTAAAAACGTGCGTGTTGAAACACCTGAAATTCAGGTATCGTTGTGCAAACGACTTTTTTGTAGCCCTTCATTCATGCGTGAAGTATGTACATGTATCATATGAGTGGTATCAAATAAAAGATGAGGAACTAAAGCTTTCCAACTATGTGTCATTTATTATTCAAGATTGAGATTAAAGTATGATTAAACATCAATAAATCTCAGTATTGTTTTTTCTGGGACACCCTGTACAGACCAAGTTTGGGCATTATTGATGCACTGAACTTGGGTTCCTATTTATGTAGCTGAAATGTGGACTAGCCAACACGGTTTCTCCTTGAAAGTCCGGGGGCGGATTGCAATAAGCGGTCTAAGACCGGTCTATAGGCTTAGCCGGCTAACGCGGCGTCCACTAAGTCCGGTCTATAATCATAGCCCGCTTGCAATATCGTTGTCTTAAAGTTAGACCAGTCTCAAAATTTAAGACCACGCCGAGCGGGCTATAATTTTTGGACACCGCGCTACATCTCGTAATATTGCATGAAAAAAGACGAACAAAACACACATTGTGCCAATTAGAGCCTTTTTAGTGCTATTTGATAACTTTCGCGGTCAGTTTCTCCGCAAAACCTGCACCACACACTCGTCATCAAGAGGCTTTTTGAGGACGTTTGTTTGGCTTGAAATTACGCAAGTATAGCCGGCTGCGCCACTTCCATTAAGATGTGCGTGTTTTCCGTTGGCGCAGCCGTACTTCAGTTAGACTGGTTTATTGCAATGGGCTAAACCATCGACTAAGCCAAGACTGGCTAAGTTGCATAGCCGGCTATAAAAGACCGGTCTTAGACCAGTATCTGAGTCGATTTTATTGCAATCCGCCCCAGGGGTCAAAATTAACCAGAATTTCATGCTGGTCAGAAGGATTAGAGAACTCTACTGGTCCTGCTAAGAATTTGGTGGTCCACTGGTGCTTTTCAAAATGGCACTGAGATATTGTAACACTTTCTGGTTTAAGGCATCATTGAGTGCAGGATGGATGTGATTGCTTTTTGATCCAACACTGGGGCATGTCTGGAGAGATCAGAGAAAGAAATGTAGTTATCTGAAAATGTCTAAAGCGATTAGGAATTGTTTGTGGTAACCAGGAATTCTTCACATTGAGTAAGAAATGCTTAGGCTGTCGGTGAGTTTCTCTCAGATTGGTACATGTCACCAATAGTCCATGGGCTACCAGAACCCCCCCTCCCCCCCCCTCGGGATTTTTCAAGACAACTTTTTTTGGGAACCTTGACCATAGAGCTATTCAAATCAGGTTGTTTGCAGATTCCCTACTGGTGGGTGTGGCCGTGGGGGCGTATTTTCAAAATGGCTGCCAAAATCCCTGTTTTTGACCATGCCACGTGGGAGGACGGGTTTTTCTTTTGGTACCACCGCTAAAAATGCATTGTAGAAATGGTGTCCCCCTCTTAAATGCTCAAAACCCCCTTAAATAAATATTTTTAAAAATGGCTAACTATAACAGAACTCTGGAGGGCGCTGTTGACACAATTAAATGACATCTTCCATTGCTATTGTGTGAGGTAAGTTGAAGTACAAATCCTGGTCTGCTTTTTCCAAGTTACAGTACGTCCAATTTAGATTGAAAAGACTTGAACTATATTGCTTAAGATAGACAAGCGGTAATAACAACAAGACGATATACTACGGGTCCAGAAGTCCACCTCGATGAGGTCGTAGCGAGCAACAACAAAAGAGACACACTACCCGCCGCCTGGAAAGCTACTAACTAAGAGATTATATCGCGTTCAGTATGTTACAGCAACAGCAAGTCAGCAGTGAGCTGCCCACTCCTGCGCACACTAACAATGTGGCCAAGCATAAAGCGAGGCGACAACATCTGAGCAACACGGGTCATGACGGTAAGACCGTCGGAGCCCACACTACACAGCACTGCGAAACCACTGCCAGAACTCCCAGTCGCAAGACTCTAAGCGGTTCCAAGATGATGCGCAACGTTCACCGGCTTTTGGTTGGCAACATCAACGTAACGACGGCATCATGTGCGAGCAAGCTGGTTCAATGTGCGGTGAGTGTGAGACAACTGTCATAGTCATTATGCTTCTTCTCGTAGGTGTGGATGGCGGGGGCGGGAGTCATTGAGGAGTGGCCGATAGGGTCGCTCTTGGAGGGCTGGAGGTTTGTATTTTCAGGCTTAGCCAGGAAGAAGGCGGCCGGAGTCGGGATATTGCTTTCTCCAGAAGCGAGTCTAGTTGACTACGAGATTATTGAGCCGGGCCGAATACTCTTTGCCCGAATAAAATATCGCGGAGTCAAACTAGCTGCTTGGTCGGTCTATGCGCCTACCAACATGCAGGCCGACGCGTCGAAAGCCAGTTGGTTTAACAAGCTTCGATGCTCCATGGCGGACAAGCAGAAGCCACGCACAGTAAGTAATCAAATCCCTTCGCGATAATCCGATCATCCGCCAGCTGTACGCCGAGGCAATAGAGGAACACCTTCCGAGCTTGGACTCTTCGGACGACGAGCTCGATGCTGAGGCGTTGGAGTGCCGGCTACGCACAGCAATAACAACAGCGAGCGAGTCGGCGCTACCAAAACAGCTGGTGGACGAGAGTGACTGGGTGACGGATGAGTACAGGGGCATGGTGGAGAGGCTAGGTGAGACCAGGGGTGCTCGCGGGCGTAAAAGGTTAGGCAAGCAGGTGAAAAAGTTAAGGTTAAAACTCAAGTCCGAGTTTCATCGCCTGCGAGCCGAGAAGATCAACCGGGCTGCTGAAATGCGCCAGGTTGAGGAGGAATACCGATTAGCCCGCGAGGAGCGCCTCCTATGCACTACCGACCGTCAATTCTGCCCAGTCGAGTCGCTCTACCAACATTTCAGCGAGCACTTCAAGGCGCGCCCCCGGCCGCCCGCGAGCGCACTCGACGAGCCCAAGTACCAGAAGGCCCTGCCCGAGGTCGATGTGGCGCGATTGACGATAGTGAGCCCACCCTGGAGGAGACGAACAAGGCTCTGCAGAAGCTGAAGAATGGGAGGTGCTTGGGGGTTGATGGTATAGCAGGAGAACACCTCAAGTACGTGGACACTCCACGGCTGGCAGAGTACGTGCACGCTCTAATCCGACGGGTGTGGGTGAACGGGGAGTGTCCAAATGCCTGGACTAAGTCGCGATTGAAGCCGCTGTCTAAGAACAAGGGCTCCATGACTGATGCTAAGAACTACCGAGGCCTAATGATCAATAGCACGGTCAACAAGGTCTTGGTGATGGTCATGTTAGCCCGGCTGACACCGCACTATGAACAGGCGATACTCCCAAGTCAATACGGGTTCCGAAGCAACAAGTCAACGACGGATGGCGTTTTTCTCGCTCGTCAAATCTCGACGAAAACCGCCGATGACGTCTGGGGGTGCTTCGTGGACCTCAAAGCTGCATACGACTGGGTGGACAGGGCAACACTCTGGAAAGTACTCCGGAGGCGACTGGGCGATTCGGGTGGCAAGTTGGTCGATATATTTGAACAACTATACAAGACCACTACAGCCGAGTTGGTCGGGCACAAGGACCCGGTACAGATCGAAGTTGGCTTACGGCAAGGGGCGGCGGAGAGATGCATGCTGTTTAACTACTGGCTAGATACAGTAATCCGCTGCGCACTCCGTGACATTGAGCAGCGATACCCCAATGCCGGCATAAAACACAATTATGCGGTCAACAACGAATGTACCAACTGTGCACAACGCGCTGATTTCCCATCACGCGGCACGGCGGTATCGAAGTTGATCATGTACGCTGATGACATTCTGGTGGTGGCGAGGTCCAAGGTGGAGTTAGAAGGGATGATGAAAATCATCGTCGAGAACTTCGGAAACTTTGGACTTCGAGTGGCCTAGTAAAAAACGGTCACGATGACGTGGAACGCATCGCTGGATGTCAAACAAGCGACAACACTGATCAACGTGAACGGCGCTGACCTTGACAACGTGCGCCAGTTCCGATACCTGGGTCATGTGCTCACCGACAACCCGAAAGACCCAAAATACCTCCAGCACCAGATTGGTGCGCCTATGGGAAGTGGAATGAGTGCAAGGGTGTCCTAACAGATAAAGAGATACAGCTCAGGGTACGAGTGAGGATGGCAGAGTCGATCATACGGTCAAGATTGACATATGCAGTGCAAACCGAGCAATTGAGCGCCGCCCAGCGTAGCAAAAAGTGTGGGCGCGGATGTGCAGGCAGATGGCTTCCAGCGAAGAGCGGTTAGAGCCGAACCCCCGGATGCTGACCCGTCTCGCCAGTACGCCTACCGATATTCAAATGCCGACATCCTGCGGATATGCAAGACCTCCACAGCGTCCACTTTCTGTCAAACCCAACTTCTCAAATACCTCGGCCACATCTCAAGGATGCCCAACTCCTCCGAACTCAAACAATGGCTATTCACACCCACTGCACACAAAGGCATAGTATGCCAGTGGAAAAGACTAGCAGGAGACTTAGGTCTCGACCCGATCCAGCTCCGACGAGCACTTTTCGATAAACTAAACGCGTTGCTAAAGGCAACATACGCTCCTGGCTGCTAAGCGCCAAAGTAGCGTCAACCCTACGAACGAACGAAGCACTATTAGCAAAGTTGTACTTTCAGGGGCGGATCCAGGCTTTTAAAAAAAGGGGGGGTCAGGTGAACTTCCCCTTTTCCAACCCTCTTTTACTGGCATTGTACCAATGGCTGTCGGTTTTTGGTCCCTACCTTATTGCCTGGGATTAAACATAATATTTGCCTTGAACTGATACGGTTATTTCAAAGAGGCACTTTTTGGGGGCGGGGGGGGGGGTAGGGGGGGGGGGGTGTGGTAAGAAAGACCTTAAATACCAATATTTTATCCCCAGACCATTTGCCAGGTACTAGAACCATTATGGGGTGACAGTTAGAACCAAAATACATACGTGTGATGTAAGTCTGTGCTTGCATAACAGCACAAATAGGTTTTTAGTGATTTTAAGGGGGAAATTTGCCCCTCCCCCCTAACTCCTTATTCCACCAGTATTAATTTTGCAAACAAGCAGATATTGCAATGGTACACTATCGGCTACCCAGAAAAAGTGGTCTCCAAAAATCCCGAGGGGGGAGGAGGGTTTCGGTTGGTAGCCCATGGACTACAAGTCATTAATGCATAATGCTTTGTCCAGTCCTAAGTTTGCTTTCAGGCAGCTGTTCTAAACTCGGTTTGACACAAAGAGCCAATCGGAAGCTGCAGTCTCATGAATTAATCATTAAACTGCCCTGTGGATTTTTCTTTTCAGCTACGAGCCTGAGCTGTTTCCAGGTCTCATCTACAGAATGGTCAAGCCAAGGATAGTACTGTTGATTTTTGTCTCAGGAAAAGTAGTACTTACAGGTAAGAATCTACCAGACTTAACACCTTCACAACGGCTAGCCATTCACATAGCGAATCACTGGTGTTGCGTCTTGGTGTGCAGAGATGTTTGAATGGCAAAATATAGTAATCACGTCACATGCGCAAAGCATATGCAAGTAGTCCATTTCACGACGAGTTTTATCATACTTGTCATGTGAATAACTGAGTATGCCAGGCATCTAAGACTGTTACACTGGGACTCAGACTCGGACAAAACATTTAAATATTTCATAAACAGTCAAGTATTTGAATATTTAAGTATGATGTACAGGTTTCTAGAATCACATTGTATGCCTCAGATTTAATACATTTAAAGACGGAGGCTCGTCAATGCATGACGAGCTAATTCGTGCCACGAAATTCACCATGCTCCATACCTTGCCCGATCTCTTACGATCCCGGAGGGTGCAGGCGCGCTCGACAGCGAACAGCGTGCGCGTACGTGTATTTGTATGTACGTACGGAAACCAATGAGCTTGCACCGTCTGGGATCGTAACAGCTGACTGCCCAACTAGTATGAAGCGCGGTGATTTTCGTGGCGAAAATCTGTTCCTCGCGCATCGATGAGCCTGCGTCTTTAAAACACGTTCTTGCATTTTTGTTTTTGTCCCATAGGTGCCAAAGTCAGACAAGAAATCTACGATGCCTTCCGCAACATATACCCAATCCTTAAGTCATTCAAGAAGACCTCATAGTGTCAACCCTACCAATGCGTTGCCAGTAAAAACTTGCCCAGTGCAGGCAGAAATGAGGTATATATATCTTTGCTTGTCATGCACGGAGGTTGGCATGGCACTGTCTCTGTTTAATCTGAACTCCAGGATTAGTGCTAGCAGAACTAAAGAATGCCCATGTAGTGTTTACCTGTATTGACTATCATGACCCATATGGGCATGATGAGTGCTCACCAGTAAAATGAGAATTGCATATTGGTTGCACTTGCCTGTTGCTTTACTTTTGGTTGTTCTGCCATTGCAGTTGCGCTGAATAAGATAAAATGTCTTTCTTGAGGCTCCATCGTGAAATGTGAATCAAGTAAAACACACACATGAGCTTTTACAAGTTCAGCACATGCTCAATTTAACCCCAACACTCCCCAATCCTCCAAAATCAATATGATTTCACATAAACTCCAGGGAGTTGGGATTAAGCGTATTACAATGCGCGTGTGCAGCATTTTCGAACAAATTTTACAAAACAGCATTTTTTACCTTAACGTGTGTGTAAAAAATCATTTGGTGCGCGCGTGGTGGGTAACAGTTTCATGGATGTCGCAACGTCAGTGAATTCTATCTATCTGATGAATTGCCATTTTCACATACATGTATGGTATTCTTCTAATGAAAATTGTAAAACTAGAAAAATCCAAATGTGAATGGGGAGTGACAAGTGACTCTTGATCACATTAGAAATACTGAAGAGATGCTACATACATGTAAAGGAATAGATCTTGTTTCAACATTGAGAACTCCAGATTAGTCCAGGCAAACGAAAGAGTACAGCAGTGCATAAGCTGTGCAACAATAGGGAGGTTTCGCAAGCCGACGGATACACATACGCTTAGCTATCTGTGGTTTTGCAACTTCAAAACTACAGCGTGCTAGCTAAAAGGCATCTATTTCTGACGGCCGGAAAACTACCCGGCAAACACAGCTTTGATACTAATTTTACCTTTCAACCTGGCTACGTAAACGCAACGCTTACGCATAGCGAGCTCGATATCCCTGCTGTGCAAATGCGTAGCAGATAGCGAGACGTGTATGACGTCACAACCTGTTACGTACATGTATCCGTCGCGCTATCTGTATCTGTGCGCTTGCGAAACCTCTCTATTCTTTTGAGAATTACACAAAAGTAAGGTCAATTTCAAACGTTTTAACTTTTTCTGTAATCTTTAAGATATTATATATACGCTGTTTGTGATATTTTCTGGCTTTGAGACTATTCTGTGACCATTTCTAAGCAAAATACAACGCGATCGCATTAATTAAGGCCAGTCTCATGCTAAGTTATTTTGCGATTTACTGTGTTCACAGTACAGTGTGCAGGAGAAACTCTGTAAATACGTTATATATAGTTGATATTTGTTTTATCCCTTTATATTAGAGAAACATAGACATGATATTAAGCAGTTATTACCACGCACTTGAAGCAACCTGTATGTGGGTCTTTTCATGGTGTAAATTTGACAAACCAGATCATATTTTCATAAAAATTACATGTACCTTTATCTTGTTTTAAATACAAATTGTAGATAATTTACATACAAACTTGGGATGAGAGAAAAATCGTGGGGGCCATGTTACATACAGTATAAGGGAAATTTGTACAGAAAATATATCACACTATTTTTACCCTTTTGGGTCTCAAGTTATTTTGAAACAAGGTAAAGCTATTTGTTTGAAAATATGGTCTTGGTTGTGGAGAGACCCATATATTATATCTTAACCACTTGATGCCGGAGGACGTGTAAACACGCAAATATTTCCTCATCTGTGTTGCGGAAGACTTGTTAACGCGTTCACTTGTTACTGTGTTTGACGTATACACTCGCAGTAATTTACGAGGGAAATGGCCAAAACAGTATATAACAAAGAGACATTGGGGTGTACAATGACGGTGCATTGACATAACAATACTTTACCGTGCATGGTTAATGAGTTTAGTTGTTTTCAGGGTTTTAAGAAGTCTCCCTCTGCTCGAGCGTCAAGCCAAGTCAAGCATGTTCAATTCAAGTACATGTAGTTCAATTCAAGTAGTGACGACAGTAAATTTGTTCAAGCTAATTCCAAAATGAGTCTAAACCCACATTAATGTAGGGTATTTTTGTTGTTCTGGTCAAGAATGCTCTGTTAAAACAAAGCTGTGTATCTGTAGTGTTGAATTACAATTTGTTCGTCAAAATGAAGGGAAAAAATGCATAAAAGTTCAATTTCATTTTAGGCAGACTCGAGTCAAAAAATGTTTAAGTCCGAGTCAAGTCATTTGAGGCTCGAGATTCGAGTCAAGTCAAGTCATTTGAACTTCAAGTCTCAAGTCAAGAAAGTGAAAATCAGGACTCGATTCGAGTCCATGTCATTACAACCCTAGTTGTTTTCCTTCCTCCGTGCTTCAACTAAAAATGAACCCGCGCCTACCGACAGCAATGTTTGGAAAAAATCCCGGCGTTAACTGATTAAGTTGTGCCATTCAGTTAGAAAACGGCCTGATTTTATTCATCTTTCCCCATCATAGATTGGTAATCGTGACATGATATATATGTGACTCGCTTTGGAAAAGGTAGTATAAGTCGTGCAAACTAGGTTGAGTTTTCCCCCACATACCGCCTGGAATTTTCATTGTGTTTTGGTATTTTAATGAACGTGGATCCGTCACAGATTTCTACTTATGGTCGCAAAAACTTGACCTATACTACCTCTTTCCAGGAAATGAACTGCAACAGTACTTCATTCAGAACTCTGATAAAGAAAGAACTGCTTTATATTCAAAGACTTCCCTATGAGGGTAAACGTGTCAAGTCGCCACTATGTCCGACAATTTGGAATTATTTTGTACCTGTTCTGTTGTAAAACTCCCGTTTGTAAAATGTCAGTTATTAATAAAACAAAAATTAAGTTGAACCCTAAGTGTGCTATCATATGCTTCAGTTTTGTGAGTGTTTCGTTTGATTTCCCTCGGGCCCAACTTACATACATGTACAAACCTTTCAACAATTTTTTTTTTTTACTAATGAAAAGCATTAGAAACGAAATGACATGTCATAAAATGACAATGTGTAACCACACCCATTTTATTGTAACTCGATCTCGAATTGGAAAAACAAAAAATTGCCAACTTGTATACTTAACACATGTATGTTGAATATAAAAATATGGCATTAATAATCCCATTATACATGTGCAGACATAAAAAGAAGAAAAATTTTAACATGGAACAAAATAATAGTAGCTACATTAATTGAATGAAAAAATAATTTCAATTCATATACATTGCAGTTTCTTTTCGTTCCAAATCCCTTTATACTTAAACAAAAAAATGTTCGGTGTATATATACATATGAAACAAATGTACTGTGTCAGTGGCAAATTTCATTTGAAAATCTTTTTATAAAATCTTAAGGCAAGTTAACATTTTTCTCAACAAAATTGGTTAATAAGCTGCCATGCAATTGCTTCTTGTCAAGAGTACAAGCTAAGGGGAAAACTTTACATGGTATTGTTTACTGTACATGTTGGCTATTAATAGTATAAAGTCCGACAATTACATTTTTGGTTATTGTACATATGTGACCCGGTACAACATAATCAGGAATAAGTTGCAAATTTACTTTTTGAGATATGTACATGTTGAGAAAGGAAATTTCATAAGCCTTCTATCACAAGCATGTAGCTTGTTCGGTTCTATAGTTATGATCCGATAACGATAACAAGCCATCTGTTGTTTACCAAATCCACATTCCAAGAAAACCGGCCTTGAAATAAACAGTTGTAATGTTAGTGCATTGTGAAATAATAAGCTTCATCTTTAAGTATCGTTTTTACAATAAACACATTAATGACGGTACTCTATGACAACTACACTTCCTCAAAGTACAAAAACCCGAAAATCGACTTTGTTCACGATTTCACCCACATACCCAATTGACTGGGCCATTACTTGAAACGGCATCAGCGACTTATTCCTGATTACGTTGTACCGGGTCACATATTCAAATGCACCATGCATAGACTTTCCTGAAAAAGGAATGCAGCGCTGATTTTTTCAGTGCAGTTGTTATCATAGCCTACTTCTACAATCCTGGCCAAAACCCTGGCCCCCGTTCAACGTTGTTTCTCATTGCGCGGTCTGTGTTCCACCTGCAGATCGGGGGGAGGAGGTGTACCAACCATTTTGGCCAGGATTGTAGTTCATACATTTAAATGGACATTTCTGATTCTGATAACATAGCTTGCCAATGTTAAATAGAGCCATCAATATCTAAAAGTCAGAAAGCCGAGATGTCAAGACAATTGTTTCAAAATGCATTTTCGCAGAACTCTAGTAAAGTCTACGAGTCTTTTGTATCACACCGGTATAGACCCCTTGCACAGGCGGCCATGACGGGGGCAAGGTTTTTATATTTAAATGATGTGACAATAGATCCACAAAGTGCCTACCCCCTGCCATTGCCGCCCGTTCAAAGAGTCTATATAGACCTTTATCACAGTGCGGCCATCTTCCCTTTTCTTCTATTATAATGATCATAACCAAAGCGAGGCTTGCAGAAATAAAAATAGCGTGGTCCAGTTTCAAAACTTCATTGTGTGCATCACAATGGCACAGGTGTTGCGCGATCAAGAGTGCGCGCAGCGTGGCAGTGATCCTCAATGGGAGATTACACATGCTATCGGCCGGTGGCGCAGACACACTGATCGTGCCCGACATGTACTATGGGGAACAAGACAAAGATGGACGCACCGTGATAATGGTCTATAGATTCTCCAAATGATTGTATCTCTCAAAAGTAGTTCTAAGAAGATATGTAACTATGTATGTGCCTGCCTAAAACCTTCCTGTACAATTTTCCCATCTAACACGAGCAACATGCCACACGCGTGTCTGTCTTTGATACACACGTTGCATGTACAATGTTATCTTTTTGGGGTTTAAGGTACATGAGTTTACTTTAAACCTAGGTGTTAAAACATTGACTTTCAAATCTGAAGGACTATTGTGGAGAACCTTACAACATGATGGCAAGTCGTGGTAACAGCAACTCCGTACACTTTGACCCTTAAGCCGTGTCTGCATTGGACTTGTTATTCAGGAGGTTTTATCAAGACGATGGTAAAATGAAAAATTGCTAAATTTTACTGCTGTCTGCATTTGGACTTTTTTGACACAGGAAATTTTACCGAGATCGTTGGAGAGCATGCGCAGTGTACCTTCGCAGTATGACCTTCCACGGCCCAGACGTACGCTTCCAGAGTGCTTTTACCAACTCAATGTGTCTGCATTGGACTTATCGTCTTGGGAAAAGTTACCAGGTCAATTTTTCTGGGCAGCAGTTGGCCAGGAAAAGTAACCGCTGGACTCGGGAAATGTTACTGGAAGGAAAACTTCCTAGGCTGTTCGCACTGGATTAAGAATGGGAAAAGTACCTATCGTCTCAGTATGTTTGACCCAAAATAAAAGTCCAATGCGGACAGACTTTTAGCTTACTTCCTCATATTAACAATTATCAGTTACAGTCAATTACCTCACAAGTTAAAATAAAAACCTCTATTGAAACGAGGGGGAAAAAACAAAAACTAAGCCGAGCAAATTTTAAAATTCAAATTGTGGTTAATACAACATGTACTATCAAACTACTATGTTTGGACAGACCTACATGTAGACATCAATGGCTGATTCAGAGAACAAGATATTCCAAGGGAGGCCTGGGGAGGAATCCTGGCCATATGAGCCAGTACACTTGTAAACATGCATGTGTTGACTTGGGCCTATGAAACACTGGTGCCTACGATGGTGCCGGTCGGAGCACTTGTGTACCAATTTGGGGCCTACAGAACATTAGTGCTGGCTCCTACAGGGCCTATGGCACTGTGGGTCTGCCGAGCCCACAGACAAGTTCTTTGATCACTTATACAGAACATCGAGTCTCAATCAAAATTTGTCCTTTTAAATACATTAGGTCCTGCATGTATCATGTACATGCACGTCCTAAAAGACAGGACTGTCCATTTTTAAACAGCATTTGTATTCACAGAAAAGGTGCCTATGACCTACGTACTTCGCTCTGAAAACAACGTACACAGTGTGTCTATATACAGAAACAACATCACCTTTTGTGGAAAATCATATTTACAGAATATAAGGCCAACAGCCTCCATAAACAATGATGTTTTATGTACAAACTATGAAAATATAACCCAAATTTTAATTTTTTATTGGAAACAAAATGCACAAAAATGGAAGGATGTTTTTTTTACGGCTGAGCACTATCAAAGTAATAAATCTTTAATTGTACAATGACTGTTTTTCCAAAGCTTATTGAAATATTGAAGAAAAAAAATGGTTTCTGGTTATCTTATTTGGCAAAGTTTAACTAATTTTTAAAACGGACCAAAATTCATCGACATTTTGTTTTCTGCACTATATTATGACAATCGCTTTTCAGGTTAATTGAATTTTTTTTAAATTTTTCGTTTGGATACTTGTACAAAGCAGCATTGAACTTGTGCAGCAGACTTTTCTGTACTTTGGTACGAATTTAGTCGATCTTCGGTACATGTATCTAGAAAATGACATTTACTTGTCAGTTTTGCAGCACTGTTTGTCAACATGAAATCCAATTGGTGCACATAACTATGATCCTATCCATGCATTAAAGAAAATTACATTTAAAAACAATTTTGATTAGGTTAGTTTTTCCTAAAACCTTTTTTTAAACAAATTCAGAAATAAAGTAATATAATAAAAAGGGTTTCGCACTTTCAATTTGAAATGCTAAATTTGGGGTTGTTAAAAAAATCCTTACAACAAAATCACGAAAGTCATTTTTGGTACAATATATTCGGTTTGTTTTGTACCACACTGTGCAAAAATGGAACGAAATAATCAAGTACATGTACATGAAAAACAAAGATCTAGAAGTATGATGCATATGAACATGCAAGTTTTTACATGTACAACAGTTTTGCAGTAAGGCAAAAATATATGCCAGCTATTTTGTCAAATTTTATCAAACTTGACAAAACTTTTGACAACAATTTTGACAAAAAAGAACAATGTGTCTGCTGTGACTGTGAAACTATGTTCTATTTCACCAGCTACAAAAGAGCTTATTTACAAATCAAGTTTCACTTACAGGGCCGTACATGTATATACATAGCCAGCCTGGCAGTAGATGTGTCGTTTTTATCATTCAACTGACTTGTCCAAGTACATGTAACAGTTGATTTTATGCATGCAAATTGAATGAGTTTTTTTACTCTACGCACCATTACATGTAGTGCGAGTATACTCCTAGAAGGTGATGCACAGTATCGGGAGAATAGTAACGAGGGGAGACAATTTTTCTATGAGTGAAACAATTATGTACAAATGCATCATGACAATGTACAATGTACCATAATAACATCGTTGCGAGAAAAAGTGGACGACAAGAATTTACAAGTCGGACATCACTATTTTTTCCCTTAAAATCAGTAGGTGCAGATCTAAATGGCAGGAAAAAAATGAAAATTTTACTTGCGAAACTTGCTAAAATTTAGACTTTCAGCCACTGCCATAGGTTTTGTACACGAGGCCTTAGGTGTTTTCCGATTTTTTAAATTCTTTCCAAGTAGATATCCACAAAGTATTTGACCTGCTTAACAAGCCTGACTTGACTTAGTGCAAAGTGGAATTTTTAGCCTTCCAAAATTAAACCAATACCAAATGAGACAAAATTTAAATGATGCAAAAGAAAAGAAAAGAAAAGATAAAGCTTACTGGCTTTACAAAAACTGTACATTGGCCGGCCGGCCACCTTTGGGTCTTTTGCCCACGTGCATATGTACATTCCCTAAAAAATTCATTGTTTTAAACATCAACAAAGTTTTTACAAATGTCCACTGAAAAACTTCACTTAAATCATATCATTGGGCCTACCACTGGAATTTGTTTTCTCTTTAAAAATGAGATCACAATTTAGCGTTATCAATTTGCTTTGATTTTGTTTTCTTGGTGAAAAACACTTTAAAAGTCACATTATCATGTTTGATGTTGTACTGAACCACCTGTTAAAGATGCCGTCTCATCATGTGAGGGCGCCAGATTTAGCACTAACTCCGAGCGCACTTGAAGCTGCACTGGCTAACCTACATGTAGACTGACGTAAGATATGCACAGCACAGAGGCAGTCAATTTGAGAGATTGCCGCATGCATTCTACACTGAATATACAGCCTTGGAGAGGCAACAAGTGTTTATAGTGAACGAAGTGTTTCATGCTATCTTTGGCAGTGAGATAACAATACATCTTCAAGAAAGATTCAGGAATATCCAACATATCAAGATTTGAAAAATTGCAGCTCTGGATTCACATCCAAAAACAAAATGACCCAATTTTCCACTGAGAACCTCATGGCAAATTACAAAGCTTATGTACAAAATTGGGTTTTTGGCATCAAAATTTAACGTATATTACAAAGCTTTTGGTGTATGCTGTGGAACTGCAGTACAAATTCTACGGCACCCAAACTCACCGTAAAGAAAAACATGCGCAGCTACATATACATGTATTGTAACCACAAGTCAACATTTCTGAACTAAACAGCTTTGTTAGTAAATTACATGTGACAAAAAGCCGCAATTCTACTTGAACAGCCATTCTCTACGAACTGGTGCTGTTCTAACTATATATAAAACTCAATGAGTGCCGTAAACTCAACCGACTACTATTCAAGAGCACTTATTTCTCAGAAAAATCAAGAGGCATTCGAGAAGCTTACACTGTTTAACACCAACTTACACCAGAGCGTTCTTTTTGCCATTACGTCATACACGAGTCTGCCCCGGTGCCAGCCATCAGTCTGCCCAAACTTTCGGGCGGATCTTTGGTGTAATGCTCAGTGTAATGACATCACCAACCGTGAGTAGTGAAACATGGCAGACAATTTAAAAATCTCGCGGCGTGAGTACGAAAACAAGCACAGATTTGACACAAGTTGGAGGGAATAATGGTGTACATGCATTTCCCTTAATCAGTAGATGTCTGTGGACAAGGTTTTAATGTTACCTTTAGGACAACTAATTTTGCGTGGCGCCGGCTTCATTTTCCCTCGTGAGTCAAACGATAACAATGTTTATAAAAGCCCCGTCTGGCAACAACCTTTGACCTGTGTTCCCAGAATTCAAAGCAAAACCCTATGGCGTTCGTTTTGCATCTTCTGGAAGCTTCCCTGGCGTAAACCCCGTGCAAGCATTTCGAACGCCACTATAGATGTACAGTGTACATCTCAAGTTTACCACAATTCTGACTGTCATTTGTTCAGTTGGCATGTGTTGTATACATTTGTACATACACAATACTGTCTGAACTCAAGCCAAAACATTTATTAGGGTCAAGAATCATGACATTAAAAGCCTCTGAACTTGACCTTGATACCCAAGTGAAATGGGTACACCAAATCAACACCAAAAACACTGCCTTAGCACTTTACTCGTGGCTCCCTTAAATTACCAATCTGCAAATGTTTTGAGTCGGCCACACACCATTCATGCTTGCCGCAATGCCACTGCTGTTAATGCATTGCAATGTATAGTAATGCGCAATGCTTTGTAATGCATAACGCTTTGTAATGCATAATGCTTTGTAAAGCACAACTCTTTGTAATGCGCAACGCATTGTAATGCGCAACGCATTGTAATGCGCAACGCATTGTAATGCGCAACGCAATGTAACGCGCAACGCATTCTAATGCGCAACGCTGTGCAGCATTAGAGGAACTCCTCCTTATGAGCAAAAGCATGCAATTTTACTATTTACGACGCCTTCTCAATCCCATGAAGGCATATCAGATAGACATGCAATTGCCTATAAATGACCAAACCTTTGACATTATTTTTCCACTTTCCTTGGACTATTGTTGGCCATATTGCTGATAACCACCTCTAGCATACCCCCCAGGGCTGCCATAGCTAGGCCCGGAGCTCATTCCATATCCCGAGCCCGACCCAGCGCTGTACCCAGAAGCAGCGCTAGTGTACGTGTTCCCTGCGCCGTACTGGCTATTGGCACCGAAACCTGGATTACTTGGGTAGTTGCCACCCATGTAGCTCGGGGGAGCACTGGTGCCTAAGCTCCCTCCGGTGGTTCCGCCATATGGACTGAAATACGGTGAATACATGCCCACGCTGTTCCCATATGACCCTGGTGTTTGGTAGCCTGTTGGCGACTGTCCGTATTGTAAGGGTTGCCGGTTTTCAGCCATCTTAATTTCAACCTGCATTTAAGAAGAAATGTAAAGTTAGGACATTTTCTGTAACTGTAAGCTGTCCTAATCCCGGAAAACTTTCCGATGTTGGTTGTCAATTACAATGCAAATTGAAGTTTTTCAGAAGTCAAGGTAAAATATCGACTGTCGAGTTCAAAAAATGAAGTCCATCCTAACTTCCTAAGTCTTTACAAGTCCTTACTCATCCATCTGAATGCATGTCTCTTCATTTAATGAGGTAAACATTATAAAAACAGCTTCATCAAACGAAGAGATTGCTTAATTCAAATTAAAGGATGGGTGGTCAAGGGAGTAGGGACTGATGTTTTTAAAGTCATGTTTATGTGCATGTCACACAGGGTTGTAACGAGTCTCCCTTTGCTCAAGTCAAACTGCCTTTGAGTCCCAAGTGAAGTCAAGCTGCCTTCGAGTCCCAAGTCAAGTCAAGCTGCCTTCGAGTCCCAAGTCAAGTCAAGCTGCCTTCGAGTCCCAAGTCAAGTCAAGCTGCCTTCGAGTCCCAAGTCAAGTCAAGCTGCCTTCGAGTCCCAAGTCAAGTCAAGCTGCCTTCGAGTCCCAAGTCAAGTCAAGTTGCCTTCGAGTCCCAAGTCAAGTCAAACTGCCTTCGAGTCCCAAGTCAAGTCAAACTGCCTTCGAGTCCCAAGTCAAGTCAAGCCAAACTGCCTTCGAGTCCCAAGTCAACTCAAGTCAAGTCATATGACACCAATCCCAAGTCAAGTCAAGCATGTTGGTCAAGTCAAGCATGTTGGTCAAGTCAAGTCAAGTAGTCACTGCAGTAAATTTGTTCAGGCTCATTTCCAAATGAGTCTAAACGCTGAAAAAAATGTTGAAGTCCAAGTAAAGTCAAGTCATTTAAGTGTCAGTGACTCGAGTTCAAGTCATTTCAGGCTCGAGTCTCAAGTCAAGTCAGTGAAAATCAGGACTCGAGTCTCGAGTCATTAGTACAACACTGATGTCACGATGCTGTTCGATGTTTTTAGCCAATGACCAATTATAGATCAGACCAATCTGAAAATAGGCAAGGGTCATTCTTGGTCAGCTAACCCTCCTTGAACAAGTGGTACAGTACTGTAGGCCACACCTGAGTGAATTTCAGACGTGTACATGAACAATGGTGGAAACATTCTCGTCAGCCAAGTAGGCCTTGTGAGTACAATTTTGTGACAAAATAGACTACAAAAGTGTGACGTCAGTTGTCATAGTAATTAGGTCTAAGCATTCGCTGGTAATCTGAGACATCCATTGCTAAAGCGCAGGGAAAAGATTCACTGGTTTTTGTGTAGACCCAATAACCATGGCAACACATTATATTATCTTCATTATATCAGTATTGAAAATACAATAGATGACTAAGGAATCTAGTAGAATGATTAAAGAGTGTGAGCATGGCGAGTACCATGCATTTTGAAGAGAAATACATACTGTACATGTACATGTAGGCATTTGATGAATTCATTAAATAATGAGATGCATCTTGCATGATTGTCCTGTCTAGGGCATACTTTTTACAGCCACAGTGAAATAAAGTTTATTTACGACAGAACAATTGCAGAATACCCCGCAACTCCTGGTCCGAGTAGCATTCGTTAGACTTTGTGGCTTCTGAGGATTGTTTTATAAACGGTCCAAGAACCAGTCGATGAACAATGAAACATGCGCACTACTGGTAGGTCATTTTCGAGTTTACAGGGCATTCTCCAAGTTGCTCCGTTACAAAAAAATGAAATTTTCCAAATATTCAAACGAAATTTTCCAAATATTCTCAAATCTTTTCGTGCTTGAGATTTTTTCGTATTTTCTACAGTAATTGATATTATAAGGCATATCTGATGCCTTGTATCATTTCCTGCAGAAAACAAGAATAAATTCAAAGCAGAAAAGATTTCGAAATGTTGGGAAAATTTCGTTTTTAGTCTTACTTTTAGGCCTATATTGTTTTTTGTTTGTGAGCAGTGTAGTACTACATGTACGTGTACTTTAAGAAGGCTAAGTGACTTTTTGACGTTTACATTTGGACAGGATCAGTCACTTTAAGCTCTTTAGCAAAAATCTATGACGCCATATTGGATCGCGCCTACATTTGTATTCTTGTCAGTTTACACATGTCAGAAATCTCACTTTACAATCAAAATCAAACTTTGAAAAACATACCATGAAGGTTGGTCGACTTTCAAGAATTCTGTGCAATGATCGGTTTTTCCACCGACTCTTCTAAACAGTAAAAAACTTGTCCAAGGTTATTTTTCTTTAGATTTTCCGGCAAACTTGACATTGTGAAAATTATCACTGATTTAGACATGACGTCACCGCATGACAATGAGATAATCACAAAAGGGCGGGCTCACAAGCCGACTAGCCACATGTATTCCGAGATTCATATGTGGAATATGTGGAGCAGGAACCAGTCTAAACCAGCCACAGCGAGTCCCCCTCTTGTGATTATCTCATTGCAATGCGGTGACGTCATGTCTAAATCAGTGATAATTTCCACAATGTCAAGTCTGTCGGAAAATCTAAAGAAAGATAAGGTTGGACGAGTTTTTTAATGTTTAGAAGAGTCAGTGTGAAAAACCGATCATTGCACAGAATTATTGAGAGTCGAACAACGAACAACCATGGTATATTTTTCAAAGTTTGATTTTGATTGTAAAGTAAGATTTCTGACATGTGTAAACTGACAAGAATACAAATGTAGTCGCGATCCAATATGGCATCATAGATTTTTGCTAAAGAGCTCAGTTAACAGTGAGGACTCAAACTCCCGAAATGGAGAAATTCTCCCCTTCTGGCGAATTCTCCTTATTGGGAGAAGTTTTTTTCCCTCGATGCAGAGATTTTCACCCGATCGGGAAATGATATTCTTCGGAACCATTTGCGCACATATCTGCTCATTTGCGCATGCATAGAATTAGCTAAAACAGAATTTGGCGAAGCGAGGTTTTGTAAAAAAAACAATTAAAATCTATGTCAATTTGACTTTTCGCCGACAATTTGGCACCAAAGACGATCGTTTCTGGTGTAATTTGTGGTCTGTGCCTAAGGATGGCATGTTTTCATGACGATTATTGTAGATTTTATGCCTGAATTTCTCCTATGGTCGCATGCTTGTATATTGTAAAGCGTCTGCATCAATGGGGTCACGTGACAAGACAAATTTTAAGGCAATGTGTTCTGATACAATTGTCTCCCGATTGGGAGAATTCGCCAGAAGGGGAGAATTTCTCCCCTTCGGGAGTTTCAGTCCTCACTGGTTAACATGGTTAAAGCATAGGTTAAAGCATGGGTTAAAGTGACTGTCTAAATGTACCCGGTAAACGTCAAAATGTCACTTTTAGCCTTCTTGACATGAAGTAGTAGGCTACTACGAGGTGCATTTACCGTCTTGCCATTGATCGCCATAAACCTTACGGAAACCAGTTTTTGAACCACTTTAGGATCGCCGAACTCCACAAAACCAAATCCCCGCATCCGATTTGTCGTTTTGTCATATTTTTGCTCCACCGTTAGCACAGTGCCGAACTGTCCGAGCACTTCCCTGATGTCCTCATCTGTTGTACCATTCGCTATCCCTCCAATAAACACCTTGCACTGGTTATCAAATGATGGGGATCCTCCTGACGACTGTTCAAACCTGCCCCCTAGCCCTGGCGGGGTTAGCCCCGCCCCTGAATGGACTTGCCCCATTCCCGACATACCCGTTCCAGAAATCTGCCCCTGAGTGTTTTTCCGAA
This sequence comes from Henricia sp. BOLD:AAB3569, assembly GCA_037783545.1. Taxonomy (NCBI): domain Eukaryota; kingdom Metazoa; phylum Echinodermata; class Asteroidea; order Spinulosida; family Echinasteridae; genus Henricia; species Henricia sp. BOLD:AAB3569. The sequence continues at coordinate 1,696,428 of JBBELK010000217.1, forward strand.
AGGCAGGCTTGCATTCCACTGCTTTACCGTCAATAATATGGGGACCCTCGACCTTTAAAACCTCCGTTTTTGTCTCGGGTTTCGTGAAATTGACGAATCCGAAGCCGCGACTCATGTGCGACACGGTATCGCGAATCACCACCGCAGATTCAATATCGCCGAATTTACTGAAGTAGCTCTCCAACATTTCCGACGTCGCTTCTATTGGCAACGATCCAACGAATATACTGCACGGGATCTCCATTATCGTCTTAGGGATATTCTGTGTCTTTTCTGAAAGGCGGTTGTCTTGACTTTGGATGACAAAGAAAACTAATCACCAGCAGATTTCAACGAAAAATTGACAAGAGAGTGGGACGTGTACGTGTACCAATCGCACCGGTTTGCACGCCACAAATGTGAACGGTTCCCAGACTTCCTACGGGTTTCACAGCAATAAGTCATTGGTTTTCGGGGGTTCCAGTCTAATTTTGGGTGTGCCAGCTGTACGGACGGCCTTGTGGTGACAGGGAATCAGTCCATGAAACACCGTTCCCAGATCCTGCGACCTCTCTGACCTAAATGGTAAAAAAAAAAAGTAAAAAAAAGGGAAACAAATTGTTTTATGGATGTGGATGCAGATTCACCACCCTTCTTCAAATAAATATGCATATTTAAAGTGGAAAACAGTAACCTTACCAATCGTCGTTATCAATTTCACTTTCCTTTTTCACAGGAACAAAATGTGCCACGCCCCCTTTCAGATGGTAAAGCTTGGATAACTCTCTGCCATTTTTTGAAATCACCAAAGCGCGTTAAATGCGTTGATTATATAGACCACCGGTCGTGTGAGGGCGCCAAAAAAGCTACCTACTTTACGTTTAGCGTACACACCCAAATGGCGTCCGCACAATTACACGCACGAGATCTATCCAGTTGCGCAATCGCTAGCGCTCTGCTGAAATAGACTGGATTCTCGTCCCAACCGCGGCCTCCATCTCCACAAAACATTCCTCAAACTTGATTTCGCTCGTACCCACCGTCCTTACAGGGCGCTGGGGTGGGCTGATGTGATTCGCTCGTACAGGTCGCTGGGACAGGCTAATTTGTTTGCGCCCTCATTGGTCAATTTGTTTACGACACGTAATAATAATAATAAAGGGGCGTTCACACTATCGCGGAAAATTCACACTTTCGCGCTGCGCTCACCGCATTGCATGAGTTCCTAATCGCCGATTATTCCAAAATAGAAAATTCCACTCTGGTAACTTGGGGCTTCTCTGATACCTCACTGGCTGCGCGTTGGAAAGGTCAGCGCACCGCGGTCAAAGTTCAACAAATTTGAACTTTGACCCAGCTCAAAACGTTTTGCGCATCGCGATAGGCCGCGCACAAGCGGCAAACCAGTTTGTGTACAAACCAATGGAACAGTGTGATTTTTCCGCGATAGTGTGAACGCGCCTTAATAATTAGTTCATATATAGCGCATTACATCATCAAAGATAATCTCAATGCGCTTTACGAAGATAATCACTACAACTATATATCATACAAAAGAAATCTGAGCACATCTAAACGCTAATTAAAGTAAATCATTAATTAAAATACATAAATCATTAATTAAAATACATTTCATATCTAATGCGTCTTTTTCTTGTAAACGGACGTAAAACCAAATTTTCCAGCAGACACGGCAGGTCTCGCACACAGTCATCCTCTTGCAACAGTGCCCCTTTAACGCACTCCCTAACTCCTGCGTACAGTGGCCCTGTTGAAAAAGGCCCCATTTGGCGGTGGGACTAGCGACAGAAATCTTGTCGCCTCTGCTGGACCAATCAGGACGCTTGCATGTGCATTGCAGCATGATTGCAGACATTCAAATGTAACGCGCGCAGATTGTAAACACCGTGCATGCATGTGATACATGTACTCGGTAATGCTAGCCGTTGTCCGCGTCGTCGATTGGCTGCTATCTAAAGCATACTGGGGAATCCGTTCCATTACATTCGTCAGCATGCATCCCTGTTATTAATTTGAAAAACTGCGGAGTAAATAAGGTTCGTCGTTTGAAAGTTTGGTAGGAATGGGACAGTCATAAGGAACGGAAGCCAATACAATTTCTGGAAAGTATAGAAATCGTTTCTTTTCGGCATAACATGACCGAATTGATTAAATTACATCAAAATGCCTCGGGCGTGAGTTGGGTCAAGACAACAGCCGGCTCGCTCCACATATTTGCGTGTATTTCATCAGGGTATTGTCACGTCGCTTTGCAGAGTGGAAATTCCCTGAGATCTCAGGATGGCACACAGTACACTCATTTTATTCGTAAATTTGATTTTTGCACTGGATATAATAAGCATTAGAATACTATTTATTAATTGTTCGTCTGGCAGCAAGCAACCCACAATGCTCCGCGCGTCTGTACATGTGACCTTTGCGCACGTGTTTCCGTCACAGAAATCTGTGAAGGCACACCAGCCCGTACCGTACCAGCGCCCTGTATGGGCGCTGGGTACAAGCGATATCTGTTATTCTTGCTAAAAACACAAGTTGACGTACAATTTTGATTATTAACTCATTTTTATAAAGCAAACAAATTTTTGATTAAGCAAATTTTTCTGCTTAATTGCTTTATGAAATTGGCCCCTGATGTGACAGATTTCTGTGAAGGAAATACGTCACGCAAAGGTCACAACTACAGACGCGCGGGGCATTGTGGGTTGCTTGCTGCCAGACGAATATTTAATAAATCGTATGCTAATGCTTATATATCCAGTGCAAAAATCAAATTTACATATAAGATGAGTGTACTTTGTGCGAAACCTTGAAAAATTGTTTTTACGTCCGTTTACAAGAAAAAGACGTGACCTCGTGGTCACGTGTCGTATAAAATGTGGCCAATGAGGGCGCAAACAGATTAGCCCATCTCATAGAGTAGTATAAGCCGTAAGGCTTATACAACTCTATGGCCCATCCTTGTCTCGTACCCCGACCTGCTGTGGATGCTCGCACACCAGGGGCCAATTTCACGGCGCTGTTTAGCACAGAAATTTGCTTAGGACAGAATTGCAGCCAAAATCGTATGTGATGTGCTTACTAATATTTTGCTACTGTTTCTAAAAACACAATTTGACATACGATTTTGGCTTGTAACTCATTTTACAGAGCAAAGAAATTCTGTGCTAAACAAATTGTTGTGCTAAACAGCGCCATGAAATTGGGCCCTGGTCTGGGGAATCATGATGAGAGCTCATCGCTGATTGGTTGAGGTCCGCGCTGAATTTCAGTGCGGGACCCCTGCGAAGCTTTTGGCAATTATCATAAGCACCGCGGGTATAAACTCAGAAGGCTGCACACAAATCAGTACCTTAACAAATTCCAAATGGTCTTTACAAAAAAAATGACACGTTCCTTCTTCTCCCACATTACATTACAGGTTCTATAGCTGGCACTTATTAATGACGTTGTCCCTCGTTAAACACGAAGAATTCCCTCCCAATCTCGGTCAAATTAAATCGCAACAGGTACCGCATAGCGTTTGAAACACTGACCAATAGCAGTGCACGTACTATCAACGACGGCTCACGAATAGGTAATGGCGTTTAACCTATCAGCGATGAGCTTAGTACCGTGATTCCCCATACCTGATGTGCGAGCATCCACACTCTCAGAACGTTGGTTAAAAATTTTAACCAACTTGGTTAAAATTTTAACCAACCATGTATTACCAGGTGAACATCCCAACAGTTGGTTAAAACCTTAACCAACCCAGGTTGGTTAAATTTTAATACGTGGTTGGTTAAAGTTTTTAACCAATTATTGGTTAATTTTATTTTAACCAATCTGTTGGTTAATGCTGAATTGGGCAAATTTTAACCATTCAGTTGGTTATACCCGAATGGTTGGGCATTTTACTGAAATGCTGTTCACAGTAATTGGGCAATATTTTACCAACAGTTGGGGAATTTATTATGTTAAAAGTTTTAAAAATATATATTTGGGTATAAAGCACACTAAATAAAGGCAAACACGACACGATGGACTTGACAGTTCTACAATTTTTGTATTTTATTTATTTTGTGATATTTGATGTACATCCCTATTTTTTTAGCAGCAGGTGTAGGCCAAATATATACTGGTATTTTCTAAATAAAAGTGTTTGGCTTCCTTCAAACATTTTCATCTTTAAATGTTTCACATCACACTGTGTTAACAATGAGTTCGAGAATGCTTGTGTGACGTTTAGCTCAGCTGCACTATATGAAGTCAGAGAAGAGCGTACTTTTATTTGTGTGGTTTACACAGCCAAAGAAAGGTTAAATTCAGATTAGGAAATAACACTTGCAAAATTTCCGAGTTGCAATTACAATGGCAAGTTCGTTCTACAGTGTGAGTAAAAAAACCTATATGTACACTTTTAAAATTACTTTTTGTGTTTTAGTGTACCGATATTTATATGAGATGTTCTGACATGTATTTTGGATAGGTTCTCCTGTGTCCTTTAAATTATGTTTCATGCATGACCACAAATAAGGGTGTCAGGTGGAACACGACTTGCGCCAACATCAGAATTGAACAAAAAAGAGACCAGCTCTGCACTGGTTCAAATCCTTTTCTTTTTCCTAGCCATACTGAATTGGCGCAAGTCGTGTTCCACCCGACACCCTTATTTGCCTCATGTGCGGTCATGCATGAAACATAATTTAATTGAACTGCTACCAAATAACACCAGAACTTATCCAAAATACACGTTGTCAAAACATCCCAAATAAATATTTATACACTGAAACACAACAAGTAATTTTAAAAGTGTATAGTTTTTTTTACTCAACCTGTAGTTGTGTCGAAAAAGTGGTCAAAATGCAGCTTTGATTAAGAAGACGTGGTTCACGCCGAAGCCTTGCTTAGCAGTAGCCTAGTCAGATCAACTGATGTGCACGATGAGTGGTTATGCCGCCTTGGCTTCTGCTGTCATAGTTGTTGTCGAGTAACAGTTGCTGCCAAGATGCCAAATCCGATCCGATCATCCCCTCCTTTGTGGATAAACAAAATGAAACAAGGACTATTAACTATTAGTAAGATCCAAAGGCGGTATAATGTGACCCATCCATTCATACTACTATTAAAATAATAGCATCTGATAATCTTTCTAATGGATACCGGCGCATTAAAAATATTCATTATTATTATTAATATTGCACCTATCACTGCCCCCACCCCTCCCCCGCGCTACCCCACCCCGCGATGCCCCACCCCTTAGGTGGGGATTTGGTCCGACGATTTCCGTGCCCCAGGGTGGGACTTAAACGCATGGAAATCAAATTGTCAGCGCACAGGGTGGGGAGTTTGTAACCCAAATTTTGCCCCACGGGTGGAGAATTGTCATTCGAAAAGTGACAACCCTGCCTCTTAGGTACAGGTGGGGCAGCCCGGCGGGAGTGGTGGGGAAAAGTTACACGTATATAGGTAGTCTTGGTGCAAGACGATACTGCGTGATATTTGTCACTGACCGCCGCGCGCTAACCAACATTCACCGACATTCGCCAAGAGAGGGCGCCATACACTGTACTATGAGGACAGGGAACCAGTCTACGTCCGTGCTCTGCAGTATCGTCTTGGGACATTTCCTGAATCGGCTCGGGAAATTCCGAGCGCATTCCAAGCATTGCTCATTATGCCATGCATACCTATGACGTAGGCTTATTAACATATTTCAAGCCGAGCGCTGTGAAGTCTGGTACCTGTACGTACGTCTTAATTATCAAACAGGAAAAGCACAATATCGCGTCAGACAAGTCCGTGCTTTATTTGTTTTTCAAAGAAAAAATATGAAAATGTGGCAATGGGGCCAGTTTTTTTCCCAATGGATTCAACGAACTTCGGCTTTGGTTTGTCAGCCCGGCAACCGAAGCCGTTATTTGGCTGAACCCGTACGCTGCAGAAACGTGTCTTTATTATGATTTCACAGACTGCGAAAACCGTACGGCACTCGCTGGCTAGCTAGCGCTACGCGGACGAGACTGCCACGGGTGCTGTGTTTTCGAAGAAAAAACATAATTTTTGTTACTACTAAAATCACGTTTCATCGCCAAATTTAAAGATAGTATATACATGATTGGTAAACTGTTGCAAATAGTTTTATCCCCCTGTGTGATTGAAGATATGCATGATTAAAACTAACCTGAGCAAAAACCAACTCCGAACTTCGTCTAACCATGGTCTAACCATGGAGGAAGGAAAGTCTTTCCTTCCTCCATGGTCTAACTTTTGAGAAAACAGTCAAAAAAGGGTTTGCAGTCATTTCGCCCACTTTGCCCTGAACCATTTCGCCCTGAACCTCGGCCTGTGCACAAAGTGGTTTTGGGGCGAAGTAGCATGTGGGCGATGTAGTGTTTGGACGAAGTGATTTGGGGCGAAATGGCACTCAGGCAAAGTGGTTTGGCGGCGAAATGGCACTTGGGCGAAATGGTTTTGGGGCGAATTGAATTTTCGTCTTATGAGACGAAAACTAATTGCTTTACTCATTTCTCAAAGACTATAGCACTTCAGACAAAACCATTTCAGGGGAAGTTTTCTACGGTCATCGTGTTTATATTGTGTAAGTTAGGCGTAAATCTGTGAACATTTCTGATTTTCAAGAATTAGTGTCTACAAAAATGTTCTGATTTTTTTTTTTAAACAAAAGGTCATGCCTATTTGTTTCTGCAAATGATCGACGTCTCGCAGCAACTTCGGGAAAATCAAAAGTACAATGATGAAGAAAAATGATTCTCTAGCTACACACAAGACAACAGATTTTAGAAATACTTTGGTTGCAAAAATTGACCAAGCGGTTGCTGTGTTATGCTTGGTACAGTTCGTCCATCTCCGTGTGGAATATACAGTGAATTTACCACTAAAAATTATGACGCTGGCAAAGGGCAGGCTTTAATTTGTGGGCGACAAACAGCACCCGTAGCACACGTTTATTAGAATACAATTTTAAACAAATAGTATCCCCATGAACAGTAGACAGTTTCACAAATCTGTCTCGCAAACACGAACCTGGACACGATCGAACTTCTTTTATTTCAGTATATTTAGCAGGCATCGCATTTTCATTATTCCCGGTCCGGCACACGCAAAATTCTGCAAAATGTGTGAAATGCCGTGCGGCACGCACAGAAACGGTCTCGAAATCGGTCGGAAAATTGCACTTTCTTTAAGAATGTAAGTCAGTCATTGTACCCAGCTAAAACCTCGATAGGCTACTCTTGTACCTCAGATGTATTTGTGGCCATTTTGAGGTTACAACAGTTGCTTGCGGGTGGCGTGTGTGGATCGGGAATTCCACCGCGGGGCGCGGGCCGCGCCAGGTATGTCTATAGCTCGGCAGCGGACAATCTGAGCCGTTCTTTTAAATTTTACGTTTATGATTCTCCCCAATTTGTAACACACTTGATTCGGGTATAACGTATATACAAGTGGCTTTTTGTTTTTGGAGGATATATCGGACCATGATTTAGTAGGAAGGAAATAACCCTAGCTGTGCAGGCACAGAAAGTTGCCAGGCTGGCATGCTTATTATGTGGAACTCTGTTGACCTCTATAATGCATATGTATAAGCTTAGGTTAGAGGTCACACAGTGTCACATACCAACGTTCGACAAATGTCCCAAGACGATACTGGAGACTGGTGTGTATGGCGCCCTCTCTTGGCGATTGTCGGTGAGTGTTGGTTATCGCGCGGCGGTCAGTGACGAATATCACGCAGTATCGTCTTGCACCAAGACTAGTATATAGGCCGTGCGTAGCGAGTATGGTGTACACAGTACATGTATGATGTAGTTTGAGGCGCGGCCCGCACTCGCTGCACGTGTACACGGCCTACAACGTGTAAGTAACGTTATACTCGTGACAACCCGTACGGGTAAAAAATAACACTTTCGGCTTAAATCTTCGAGAAAGGTTTCCAAAACCGACCGCTAGCAACCACTAAAATGTCTCCCCACCATTCACCGATCAGACCATGGTCAGATCAGACAATTAACGAGGCAGAACTTACCTTAAATTAGTTGTTTCGGCTCGGAAACACGACTACATTTTGCAAATTTGCCGTCAACACATCCGCCATGACACAGTCCTGTATACGTTTGTGTATAGTTTTACACATACAAGGCACACACACGAAACGAACGCGCGTTGGCATTTTATCGCTGCTGCTTTTCTGCAGACAATCGAGTCACTAACCAATGGTGGCTTTCACTGGACACCACGTGACATGGTTGGGCGAAATTTTTAACCAACTTTCGCTTTGTGGGGTGTGTGAATTATAACCATAGTTGGTTAAAATACAGCCCTCTGATCTTATATTTTACACAACCCGCAGTTTACCCAACCAGAAAGCAGTATATTTCTTAACCAACCCCTGGTTAAAGAAAAATTTACCCAACTCAGAGAATTTAACCAACATTGGGAGATTTTTAACCAACTGATTTTTAACCAGTGATATTTTAACCAGCGTTCTGAGAGTGCACAGCAGGTCCATCCTCTTGCAACAGTGCCCCTTTAACGCACTCCCTAACTCCTGCGTACAGTGGCCCTGTTAAAAAAGTCCCCATTTGGCGGTGGGACTAGCGACAGAAATCTTGTCGCCTCTGCTGGACCAATCAGGACGCTTGCAGTGCATTGCAGCACGATTGCAGGCATTCAAATGTAACGCGCGCAGATTGTAAACACCGTGCATGCATGTGATACATGTACTCGGTAATGCTAACCGTTGTCCGCGTCGGCGATTGGCTGCTATTTAAAGCATATTGGGGAATCCGTTCCATTACATTCGTCAGCATGCATCCCTGTTATTAATTTGAAAAACTGCGAAGTAAATAAGGTTCGTCGTTTGAAAGTTTTGGTAGGAATGGGACAGTCATAAGGAACGGAACCCAATACAATTTCTGGAAAGTATAGAAATTGATTAAATTACATCAAAATGACTCGGGCGTGAGTTGGCTCAAGACAACAGCCGGCTCGCTCCACAGATTTGCGTGTATTTCCTCAGGGTATTGTCACGTCGCTTTGCAGAGTAGAAATTCCCTGAGATCTCAGGATGCAGCAGGTCGGGTATACGAGACTAAGCCCATCCCAGCGCCTGTAAGGGCGGTGGGTACGAGCGAAAAACTTGACAATCTAGCTATCACCAAACCTGTATAGCGTCCCCACCGGTCGGAAAATAACAACCAACTGCACCTGTGCACTTTCCAGGGCATAAAAGTGTAAAGAGTTAACCCGTTTTTATGTTGTTAAATTTGCTCAGTTTGTCTAAGTTTTTCCCCTCAATAATCGGTCACGTATATACATCCTGGAAACATGATAAATTATCCCAAGTAATAGATACAAATCATAAAAAGAACATTGGAAACGTTGTTTTACTCGTACATGTGACTTAATATTTCATAGTGATTTTCCACATTATGTGACTGCTGTATGCAATCGAGCGTAGAAGCTTTTATAGATTTTGTAAACATTAAAAAGTTTATACATGTAATGTCTTATGACGACGCATTCAAGGTAGTCTACATGTTTGGTAATAATAATTACCCTCCAAAAATGTCTGAATTATTACCTAAAAGCTACTTGTTATCAAGATGGTAATGGTAGTGATCATCTTGTGAAATTACTTCATCTGAAGTGCCCCCATTAATGTGAGAAAAATGACAAAAAATATTTTAATCTCCAAAGATCGCCGGTAGGCGATATATGGAGCTATTCATTCATGCACACACAAAAACTTGCTTGGATTTTTCAGGTTTTTTGAAGTATTACTTCATCTATGTGGGTGAAATTTCCGTAGAATATAGTTTTCTCGACATAGGCTTTTAATTACCACTGGAAATCACGCCGTTTATAAAGTTAGAACACATCATTGGTAATCTCGAAAATCAGAAATGTTCACAATGTCATATAGGCCTACACATAACTTACACAATATAAACATGATGACGGTAGTAAACTTCCCCTGAAATAGTTTTGTCTAAAGTGCTATAGTTTTTGAGAAATGAGTAAAACAATTATTTTTTCGTCTCATGAGACGAAAATTCACTTCGCCCCAAAACCATTTCGCCCTGCACCACTTCGCCCTGAACAACTTTGCCCCAAAAGCCACCTTGCCCCCAAACCACTTTGTCCTTACACCACTTCGTCCGAATGCCACTTCTCCCCAAAATACTTCGTGCACAGGCCGTGGTTCAGGGCGAAGTGGTTCGGGGCGAAATGGTTTTGGGGGCGAAGTGACCGTAAAGCCTTGTTTGACTGTTTTCTCAAAAGTTAGACAAAGTACGGAGCTGGTTTTTGCTCAGGTTGGTTTTAATCCATCCTGAGATATCAGGGAATTTCCACTCTGCAAAGCGACGTAACAATACCCTGAGGAAACACACGCAAATCTGTGAAGTGAGCCGGCTGTTGTCTTGAGCCAACTCATGCCCGAGTCATTTTGATGTAATTTAATCAATTCGGTCATGTTATGCCGAAAAGAAACGATTTCTATACTTTCCAGAAATTGTATTGGGTTCCGTTCCTTATATGACTGTCCCATTCCTACCAAACTTTCAAACGACGATCTTAATTTACTCCGCAGTTTTTCAAATTAATAACAGGGATGCATGCTGACGAATGTAATGGAACGGATTCCCCAGTATGCTTTAAATAGCAGCCAATCGTCGACGCGGACAGCGGCCAGCATTACCGAGTACATGTATCACATGCATGCACGGTGTTTACAATCTGTGCGCGTTACATTTGAATGCCTGCAATCATGCTGCAATGTACTGCCAAGCGTCCTGATTGGTCAAGCAGAGGCGACAAGATTTCTGTCGCTAGTCCCACCGCGAAATGGGGCCTTTTTCAACAGGGCCACTGTACGCAGGAGTTAGGGAGTGCGTTAAAGGGGCACTGTTGCAAGAGGATGGTTTTAATCATGCATATCTTAAATCACACAAGGAGATAAAACCGTTTGCAACGGTTTACCGACCATGTGTTCTGCCTTTAACAGTTTACCAATTATGTAGTCCACCTTTAAATTGAAAACGACAGACTACATGAACCTAGAGTCTCGGCAAAGTTTAGGTATTGTAAAGTCTTGAGGCGTAGATCTTTGTCTCTGGAGTGAAAGTCTCGGACTCGGTCTCGAAAGTGTCACGCGCGCTCCGTCAATGACGTCACACGTCGCTTTCTGCAGCGCGAGTACATAGTCAAGTTTTTTGGCTGACAGCACGTAGCTACTGACAAGCAATTCCAGTCCAATCAGATGTCGTCAGTGACCAGCGCAGACTGGTTACACAGCATGCAACACATCAGTGGGAAAGTGACACGCACTCAAATTACATGTACGCAGTAGTGTAAACTGCATTATATGAGGCAGTTCATCTACATGTATAAGTACACATGCAGAAACAGGTGAAAGGTCTATTGCTCACGTCGCCGTCATGTGCCATTGTGTACCTTCGTGTATCGACACTTCCTTCGTTAACTGCACGTACATATGTACGTGTGATTCTATAAATCGAGTTTAATTAGTGTGTATCAAGTATGACGCAGGGAGAGCAGGAACATCCCAGCGGGACGAACGCACCGGGACCGCCCTGTCCCAAAGGCGCCGATGCGGCCGAGAGAGGCAACAGCAGTCCGCTCGATGAGAGAGACCGCGTTAAGAACATGGACACGCAACCTCATCACCGTCAGCGATCAGAACAAACCTCAGCTTCAGACGGTGATGTTAAGACACTTCTTCAGTTTGTTAATCTTGCCTCGTCGGACATCAAAGCTGCCATGGACAAGTCGTCACCGTCTTCTCGAAAATCGTCACCGGTGGATAAGAGCCGGTTTTCCAGCCAGAAGCCGATGAAACATAGCTTACCCCTGGCCCTCGACGAAGTGCTAGAACGTCATCCCGGAGGCGAGGAAAGTTCACCTTACGCCGTAGCACACAACAGCGATCTTAATTCTTTCAGGTCCGTCCCATTAAGCAACTCGAACAGCGCCCTGCATTTTACGGAGAGACTCATGGCAAGCGCGTCCCTTCACAGAGATCAACGTTCGCACAAAAACGCAAACTTCAGCATTGGCAAGGAATATGCGTTCGGAAACAATAATGTTCACAGAGATTCCGATCACCTTTTGAGCCGAAGAGTCCCGAATCGCAATTTGGATCGACGCAACGCCAATTCGAGCGTTCGTGAATTCACGGACTTGTCGACTACCGAACGCGGGGACATCGACAAACCGGAACGGGACAATCCCGTGCCGCTTCGAAAACGCAGGCTCCCAGCTTCATTTTGGCAGGAGCCAGACAGGAGCGAAAATCACAAAACGACACCAATGACATCCTCAAATCCACTGGCAATTAACCTCGGCGCAAATCTGAAATTTCCCTTAGTGCCATCTATGGCTCAGAGCTTTACGGAGCCCAGACCGACATCACTAGACAAGAATGCCATCTACCCTTCAGCCGATCAATACTCAGGCCTCAACCTGCCCTTTGCACCGCACTCTCTTTCAAGCAGTGAACACTACCTAAATCGGGCTTTAAACTTTCAGTATTCATTTTGTTCGTGCCATCAGCATGGTGAACTGTTCGGTTACGACCACAGGCCGGCCTGTGCTGCATACTCGGGCCGGCACGACAGGCAGGCACTTGGGTTGTTTGGCCCGGTAGGGGCCTCGGGTCTCCTGTCCCGTTGGCACGCTCCACCTCCACTCACCTCCGACCGGGTCGACTTGTGCCACTCATTAACCCCCCGTCTGGTCAAGCCCATCCCCACCAAGAGTATAACATCATACCCACCAAGATACCACCCCATCTACACCTAAGCCGGCCATTAACGACGCGGTCCGCACCGATATATACCTCGCTTTATCAAGACAGATTCCCACCCTATCAAAACCATATCATCTCATTTGGGAAATCGGTTGGCATTGTTCATGCCGTAAATTGACGGCATTCCAGCCAGGGATTTGACATTTTTCACCGCGTTCTCTCCTGCTGTGATGATACGCTCCGAGGGGAAACGGAATGCAGCCTCGTTGCCTGAGGTAGACTCGTCAACGAACACAGCTTTCCCAGGACGGCAGAGCGTGGATGGAGAGTGATGGTTTGGGGCACATGCTCCGGGTGTCTTTGCGGGGTTGTACGGCACGCGCCATGCCCCGGGGGAGCAATTAAGACACGAGTTGACAAGCAAAACGCGTGTAGGGTGTGTGGGATGTGTCCTTTAAACGGTTACTATCTCACGGGGTGACGGAATGTAAAGCAGATGTTTTCCTCATGTTTGAAACTAACCATAATAATGTGCAGTTTCACTTTCAGAACATATTGTGCGATTTATTTGTATTACATGTAAGTATTTTTTAAGAATTAACCTTTCCTGAAGTACCTATTTATAGGCTAACATTACTTTTCTTATAACCTTTCTAACTTGAACTTTGTAAGTATATGGGTGGCTATATAGGCCTACACATTATAATCGTGTAAAGATTATACCAGAGACGTGGCGTACATCTGAGGTTATGTTGAACCCTCTATACATGTAATTAAAACGACTTGTGCATTACGGTTGGCTTGAAGTTTATAAGCTTGAAAAACCTTAGCTTTTTTACATTTAAAATTAAATTTTAATCTCTGAACCTTAGCCCGTTTACACGACTTGTTATCACCGTCCTCAAAATAGCATTTTTTCCCCTGTAGTATAAGTTACAATTTACAGGAATGTTATTAACAGTTTTTAAAATAACTATATAATTAACCCTATACCGCTCCTAATATGCCGAACAAAGTAAGGCCTATACTGCAAATTGATCAAAATGGGCGTGTATAAAACCTATACAAGTTATAACTGAATGTCCGTGTTCCTGATCCTCACAGCAGCTTATTTATAACCGCAATGAAATCAAACTGTAATTTTCTTTAGACTGGAAATTCGTTCAGTTTCAGATGCATTCGTTTTAGCGCAAATTTAAATGCAGTTTGGGATCATCCTTCAATTATTTAAAGAGAGCATTCTATTTTTTTTTTTTAGCATCACGCAATCGGGAAAATTCCGCATCAAATTTAAAACTATATACGCGCATTCAATTTTAAATTAATATCGAAAATCATTTAAATTCGCTTGTGCTAAATTGAAAGAAGATTCAATGCTTTGTATTTGAATGACGCAAATTATAATCTTGATATCCTAGCGAACAAAATGTGAATATCTTTAAACGAAATTGAATAATGTGCAAATGAATAAGAACCAGAGAAATTACGTCCTGGTTAAAATCACTTGAATATACACAAACGAAATGGAATGCAATTCTGATGAATTCAAGCGAGAAAACCTATATTATATAATGTTTAATGAGAATTTTAAAGATCACGGTTTTTTTGGTTTTGTAAACTTAAAGAGGAAGAATCCCCCTTGACGAAAATCCAGCATTAAGGCTTTTTTCGATAGTCCAAACATCCCTCTTGCCGACGTGGATTTTTTTTTTTTTTTAACTGTCGGTTTTAAGTGGATAAATTGCAAGCAAAAGTGCGCTTTTCGAAAATGAGATTTTCGCGATTTCTGCAACGCTCATTAGGTATTCATGATATGCGCGTGACCCCGTGACGCAATCCTGAGAAAGAGAAGTCAACACGGTTGTTAGCTCCATACGTTTACACGCAAAAACTTGGAAAACCGTCTCTGTTAGATGGTCTTTTTTGAAGAATTTTGTTGTTCCAAAAAGCTAGAGATATGCCCAGTAGCTGCGTGGTTGCATGTTTTACCAGACACTATGAAAAAAAAAGAGCAGAAAGATTTTCTTTTCTATTACCAAGAGAGAGAAAAATTAGTCGCTCATTCTATAACTTGTACGGCCGATGTCCAAACACGTGGAAACTACGCCGTACACAGACCGTACACAGACCGCTGTGAATGCCATTCGTTCCGTGACAAAACCACCAGTCGCAATGCACCAGTATTTACTTCAAAAGAGAGCACTGTGAGCCACAATTTCATCGTTTTTTCACAAAACAGGTAATAGTAGATTGCTGTCATATTACATGAAGTGTTTTTCACGTTTGTATTTTGAATTACAAGGACAAAATAGGCATGATAAACATTCACTTCGTGTATTTTCCATTCAATACTGCACAGACCGTTTTGTATGTTTCTCAGGATGACGTCAACACCCTGTTGATAAACAAGCCGAGTGACCTCGAGCGTTTCAGAATTTGGATGAAGAGGGTCGGAACTGCTTTACGTTTTAAGCAAAAGTCTGTCGATTTTTTGTGAAAAACAAGTTGTGATGGTGTTGTAGACACATACACCTCCATGATAAACAGAAAAACTAAAAAAATGTGGAAGGGGGGATTCTAGCTGTTTAAGGAGTTTTGTTTTACTTATTTGCGTATTTTAATCTGATACCTTTTCGTTTTCCTCAATAACTGCCGCTGAAAATCATGAAGAGATCCATATTTCATTTGTTTTCATCGCCCCATAAATAATTACCGAAGTCATAAAGTGCCATTGTTCAACTCATAATAATATTTGAAAGGTCAACAGTTTTATCATTTGCAAATATACGTATACCGGGGACATTTTGGTAAACTAGCCAGCAGTGCTGCATATATGCAGCAGTGTTTTGGAAAACCATTAAAATATCTGCATGTTTTTTGTTCTTTGTTTTCGGGTGAATGCTGAAGAATGAGACAGCTCATTTTAAGGGAAAAAAATTTGCACGGTTCAACACGTCTCCCACTATATGAACATCTAACAATGGAAATTGGGCACACACCATTGTTACTAACAATGGGGTTACAATGAACATGTACATGTTTTTGCTCATAGTGTCCATATTCAGTGCTTTGAGTGTAGGCCTAAGTCTTTTCATGTCAACTTATGAAATAAATTTGGGTCATTGCAAACTTATGATTTTGTTGTTATTTTTATGGCATCTTCGGCAGTTAAAGCCCTTTATGCCATCAACTATACGGTACAGACCGTATCAAATAGCCGCCATTTCGTGGGGCAGTTTCTTTGTTCCTTGAGGACATGCATGGCTGCACATATTGTGCTTCCATTGTTGAACCGTTTAAGTAACAAAAGGTGCCCCACGATAGGGGTCCAAAATGTTTGGTGTCCCAGTTACGTACGACACTCTCTGCTTCAAAAATCACCACTTATGACCACACATTCTCAGTAATGGACTGTGGCCTGTAATTATAGGGGACAGCATATACTTTTCTTCAATATTTTGTTTTCTGATACCTGAAAAATATTCAAAACAAAAGACCATAAAGGCTTATAATTTGTTCCATGGTATTGAATAGGAGTTTGGTGTCCCGGGTTACCTACGCCAATAACAATTAGGTGTAGAATGAGTTTGCATTAACCTTGGTGCCATATCTACACACAAACATTAAATTTGAGTGGCATTTGTTCAAATAAAATTAATTATTTTCTACTGGGAAACCACTTTCAATCATTAAAAACACTTGGAAATCTTAAAAAGCATGTCACACCTTTGGACCCCTAATTTTGGGAATTACCCACATATATTAGCTATACTCAACTAAGATAAACAAATTAGATGCACGATTTTAGAAGTATAGGAGGAAAACCACTAGAGAAATCTCCTGGGGGGGAGGGAGGGGGAGGGGGGGGGGGGGGGAGGGGAACCCGCGCTGTCAAGTATGGACTGTAAACCAAATCCACATCTATGTATATAGACCTTTACGTCCATAAAAGGAAGGGAAAGGACCACTATATACGCCAACCCGACCACCCTCTGCAAGTCAACGTTTTTAGGGTTTAGAACGTGATACCAAACTGGCAACAGGAATGTGGCATTAATATGAAATGGCAATCGTTCAAAGAATTTGGCCAGTGATTTGAAGGGTTCAAGCGCACCATTTGCTGTACAAATCAAACGACGTTAATGATCCCCATAATGGGGGCCTCTTGATAGCAATTTCACCAATTAAAGCTCGCAATTCGGACCCGCTGAGAATGCCATTTCTACACCAGTGTCGCATCAACATTATCTGCTAGATCTATCATACCGGATTGAATCGGAGAAAACATTGGCTGGAACAACACTTTTGATGATTTTTGCAGATAACATCGGCGTGTGCAAACAACGTGCCTGCATGCATTTACGCTCCATTTCGCGGTAAATGCCGTGCATGTAACTTCAGTCTGTATAGTAGCATCCTGAGATCTCAGGGAATTTCCACTCTGCAAAGCGACGTTACAATACCCTGAGGAAATCCACGCAAATCTGTGGAGTGGGCCGGCTGTTGTCTTGAGCCAACTCACGCCCGAGTCATTTTGAATCAATTCGGTCATGTTATGCCGAAAAGAAACGATTTCTATATTGGGTTCCGTTCCTTATGACTGTCCCATTCCTACCAAACTTTCAAACGACGAACCTTATTTACTCCGCAGTTTTTCACATTAATAACAGGGATGCATGCTGACGAATGTAATGGAACGGATTCCCCAGTATGCTTTAAATAGCAGCTAATCGCCGACGCGGTCAACGGCCAGCATTACCGAGCACATGTATCACATCCATGCACGGTGTTTACAATCTGCGCGCGTTACATTTGAATGCCTGCAATCGTGCTGCAATGCACTGCAAGCGTCCTGATTGGTCCAGCAGATCGAGGCGACAAGATTTCTGTCGCTTGTTCCACCGCGAAATGGGGCCTGTTTCAACATGGCCACTGTACGCAGGAGTTAGGGAGTGCGTTAAAGGGGCACTGTTGCAAGAGGATGGTAGTAGAGGTTTTGGTTAGACAGTTGTATAATATAGAAACAATTTGGCCCTATAAACCGTTTGGATTGATGGGCCGTTGCCAATTTTTGCCTTGGATTTCACTCAAAACATGTGACATCAAGGACAGCTCTGCACTGCAAAAACTGTGCAGGTGTTAAATTAACACCAGTGGTGTTGTCTTAGGCTATATAGATACCAAGCCTGGTGTTAAGTTTTAACACCACAGGTATTAGTTTTAACACCCAGGGTGTTAAAAATAATGCATATATTCCAATTGAGGAATAAAAACTAACACCCATGGTGTTAAATTTTAACACCAGACTTGGTATCTATATAAGACAACTCACTCACTCACTCACTCACTCACTCACTCACTCACTCATCCCTCGACTTCTGCAGTCGTCGGGGGGATCTGAGGGCAGAAGAAGCTGACATCCTCCTTCAGGCTGGTCTGTTGGCAGCTGTCGTCAGGAGTTCTGACATTGTCAAGTCTGTCCACTCCTTGATGTTGTCGGACCTGCAGCCGATTTCACGAAACTTACGCAGTTGCGTAAGCCCACTTGCGCAACATTTTATTGCGTAATTCGCGCAACAATTTAGCGGTGATAACACGCAAGCTATGGGGCTTGCGCAAGCTGCGCATGTTCTTTCGTGAAATCGGCTGCAGCTCTTCCGTTGTCGCCCTTGTCTGCCTTCGATTGTGCCTTGCATGATCATGGTCTTGCAGAGGCTGTCATGCCGCGTGGTGTGGCCAAACCACGCCAGCTTCCGCCGCTTGATGGTGGCGAGGAGAGGTTCCTGTGGGCCCACGAGGTTCTTGACCTTGCTCTGCACAAAATCGTTGGTTTTGTGCTCCATGTATATGCGGGGCAGCTTTCTCAAGCTTTTGGTTTCGAAAGCCTGGGTTCTTCTTTCTGTATCGGCCAGAAGAGTCCATGTCTCACACCCGTAGAGCAAGATGGAGACGACCAGCGACTTGTATAGAGCATGAACTTGGTCTGGAAGCTGATGTTGCTCTTCCATACCCTGTTTAGTCCGGCCATCGCTGCTGTGGCTTTGGCGATCCGATTGTGGATTTCTGCTGTGCAGGTGCCATCCTTAGACAAGGTCGCTCCCAAGTACTTGAAGCTGGTCACTTCTTCTAGTGGATCTCCGTTCATATAGTGATGATGGCGTCTATGTTGCAGACATAAGACAACACCACTGTGTTAATTTAACACCACAGTTTTTTGCAGTTTGAATTTGTGTTAGGGCATCAAGGCAAACACGCAGAAATATACAGCTCACAACAATTTAAGCAGACTCAAAGTAATACAATTTTCCCGAAATATCCAAATTATTTCGGCCGTGATAACACCCCGCCCCCCCCCCCCCCGTGTCCTTTACAGTCATTGATATAAAAGGCACTATGTTGTCACTCATCATAAGCCATAATAATTGTATCATCTACTGTGGAAAACACGACAAAATTGAATTTTTGGGGAAATTTCGAGTTTGTTTTGTAAGCAATGCCGAAAAAACATTGACGCAATTATACCCTTTTGCGTGTAACGTTTTGCATAATGGTTTGCGCCCAAAGGCTTCACTTCCAAATGGAGGTGAAGTTTAGAAAGTCACATACTACGCTGTTGTTGCTACGTGGTGCACGCTGGTGGCTATATAGCAACCAACAACCTGGTAGCTTTAAAGCCAAGTTCTATCCTATATACGGTAGACACGGTATGGATTCTGCACTCCACACCTGCCGCGTGCACCACACTGGCAACAAACATTTAGTATGGTCAAGTGGATATTAAGTGTGCATGTTAAAGGAGGTATGCGTCAGCACACCAGACGCTATTCACGCAAAACACGCAAAAGGTTATTGTTCGCAATTAAAGGGACAAACCGGCTTTGTTGGGCTATTTTTGCATGGGCTCGAAATAGACCCATCATATACATGATTCTGAAAGTCTTTCCGAAATAGAAGAGAACCTGAAAAGAAACCAAAACATTTGGCAGTTTTTTAGCATTTTTAAAAAAATCGAGGTCACGTGATTTATCGGAACCAGATTCTGGTTCCGATAAATCACGTGTCCTTGGAGTTAGTTTTATTTCCAGCCGTATGGCCGTGTGATACACAGTTTATTCCTAAAGTTTATTACTGCAGTAGCCTACTACATCAAATTCAGCTCTGATTTGTTTCAAAATATTTATGAGTTTTTGACAAAAGAGACTATTTATTCAGGTTATAAAACAAAGTTAAACATAACTCTGAAAAATCGAACATCAAATTTTGACACAAAATCCGAGGAACCGAAGCGAGTTCCACCGTGGATGGACAGTCTACCGGACAATGTGACATTTAGCCCCATGGCACACACATGTTGCCCGCCCAAAACCGGTACAGTGCCGTGGAACTACAATTGTACCTTCGTGAAGACAAACCATGAAAACTGCGGTCGTCCAGGCTGTCCAGTGAAATCTTCAGCAGAAAATGAGAGATGCAAAAGCTGCCAAGTGAAGAGCGAATCGTTTCCGACAAAGTCGTGAGTCTCGCGCGATAGTAAACGGCTGGTAAAGCGTATAACTAGACTATTGACCGTTTTTATTAATTTTAAGCTTTTGTTTATAATTACGGGACATTTTGACGATCTTTTTTCACAAGGACCATCCAAAAAAATTTGTCAGGGATGTTGTATCACTAAATTACGTAAACATTAGGCTGGTGTGTACCTTTAAGTACATGCATGAAATAATAATGAAGTGAGACATTTTGTGATGTGGGTGATTTCATAAATTCGGGCCCCCATGGCATCAATGGGTAGATTGTACTTTCATGTTGAATTGTCAAGTTACTTCAGTCCACATGTTATTTTTTGAGTTTTGCTTGTGCCATGCACTAACATCAATTTGTACTAAACAAAAACCTTCAAAATTGGTATCATGAATATGCGTTGTCCTAATTCTGACTAAAGTTATCACTTTTTAGGCAAAATTTTTTAATATTTTAAACACATGATTTTCCTTGTTTTCGGTGGGTTAGCTTGGTTATTTGTAAACTGAAATGATTGATAACGCATTGCTTTTGACAATAAAACCCACATTTGATGAACAATTTGATATTTTCGTAATACAAAAGGTTTGGCAAAAAAATGTGTTTCACACGTAAGATTTGGTGTCCCCTTTTTTAAGTGTTCTGGCAACACTAACTACCACAACTTTTCAATTTCCATACATAATGTAAGCCTGTACTAAATTTAAAATCACTTATAAATGTTAGGACATGGAAATTTAGGCAAACAATAACAATATGGTCATTCTGATTTTCGTCGAACCACTTTGGTGTCCCCCTAATATTTACGTCGTGAAACTTTACAGTTACTATATAACAATATTTGCCGAGCTTAACATACGGACTTTTCTAGTAGAAATTTATTTTCGTGGAGCCTTTTAAACAAACATTTTGTAATCTTGTTTCAGAATTTGAAAACTTTGGCAAAACAACTTTGGTGTCCCCAGAAACTCCTTTATACATTGGTTTTTGTGTCATAAAATTGTAATGAAAACACTGACAGACTACAGTAATCAATTGAGTTTTTAGCTTGGAATTGACTATCTTCAAAAATAAACACATAAATGGTATGAAACAAATATTACACTGGTTCTAATGAGACAATGGCATTTTGGTGTCTCCCTTACGCGAGAAACCAATCATTTTTCGATGAGTTGCATGTCACAAGTTGGTATACCCTAATTTATGGAATCACCCATGCAGGTTCGTTTTCACAATTAAAATCGGTATTATACAGTAGCATTTTGGGCATAGCAATCGAGGCAGTTAATTGAGCGGGGCATCAAAGTGGCTTAAAATAAGTTAAGTGGCTAAAAATTCTTTCAAATGCTGCAAGTTACTCATTCATGCAGACGGAATTCTGACTTTTAGTTCAATCGGGCACCGTAAACATGTTTTGATGAACATTCCGTATTTATTGAGCCATTTGGCATTCTCAATAAAACCTTTCGAAAATTAAACAATTTGTATGGCATTCATTGCTTTGAGCGGAAAACCTTACTATCATCGCATGCTACATGTATAGAGAAAAATAACATACTTGACTGCAAAACCCATCACAAATTCCATCCTTGTATTTCGGGGTCTTAAGGGGAGTTAACGTGCCGCCAATTACGGGTGTGCACCACGTCAGATGTGCGCTAAATGTCACTCAATGTGGACACGAAATGGACGATTGCTAAACCCCTGTATATCCCACCCTAGGGATTCGGACTGTTGGCAAAATGATTGATATTTATTCGTCGTACTTTGTACACAGTTGCTGTGTGGCATCAGAAGTTTTAGCGATTAGATTTTAATCCGCAAGACATACCGTACATTCGTAAATGTGGTGATTGCCACATACGGCACATTCAGAATTTATGGCATGTTGCTCCAATGTAAAACTTGAACTCTTGACTGACAAAGCACGTTGATACTTGAGTTGTTGGACCTGGGGGAGGAAGCGATTTAAAATCGTGTTCCCTGAATCAGTTACATAAAATGTAACCTGCTGGTTGGGAAGGCGCCAGACTAATTTGCGTTCCAAGCCTCGTCTAATACCTAAGTCACAATTAAAGCGGAGGCCGGGCGGCGTGTGCGATTTATAGGCATCGATCGGCGTGTAGAGGTACTAGGTCGGCGAAAGATCGCGCGATTGGGCGGTCACAGTCACAATTAAAAGTGCCCCGCACGCTGCCATGACGGAATGGGGTCGATTTCTTGGCCCGTTTATCGGCCGGTGTCCGGCAGGCACTCGTCCGATGTCCTGCCGATGTCCTGCCTATGTTACTCCGATGTGTGCGATGCCCTGCCGGACATCGGCCAGGCATCGACCGATTTATTGGCGATCAGTTTGCGATGCGAAACGCCGCACCAGGTTTTAAGTCCGAGTTAAAAGTAACTCGATGCCCGCCCGATGCATGCCAAAAAATGACCCGGCAGCCGCAAGGAGTCCCGTGGGGCCCCGGCCGAAAATGCCTAGAAATCCGTTGCAAACTACTCGCAAACCCATCGCAAGCTAATTGTGACTGGGGTATTATCAACGACGTTTGGAGTGCATATTATACAAATATTGACTGCAATGAGGGGCATGGTTAAGATTATAGGCCCAAGGTGATCTCGAAGCCATGACTATGCCCCGAGGCGGAAGCCGAGGGGCATAGTCATGGCTTCGAGATCACCGAGGGCCTATAATCTTAACCATGACCCGAATAAACAGCAGTCAATATTTGTTTTATATACCGAATGTGTAGATTTTTGTCATCTGGTTGGTTAAAAGTAACGATACATCATACAGTCATGACAGTGGTCCTTCGAGTTTCGATTTCGGAAGCTGGTCTATACGGCGGAAAAGTTGTATATTTACAGCAAACATTTGTAGCATGGCACTTTAGTAGCACATTTCACCTGACAGAGTTTTCACTGTAGGCCACTTCTCTTATATTCTTAAGGACTTCATCATCTACGACAGACGTCGAGATGCCGCCATTACCGTCCTGATGAATGTTTACGTGAAGCGCCCAGCTGCATAGTTGGTGCACAGCTAATGCGCGCGTCCGGAACCCGCTAAATGACTATGCCCGGGGCATGGCAAAGACTATTGCCCGGTGGGCATATACGCGCCGGGTCTAGCCGATTCAATGCCCCCACTTTTAACCAATCAGATGACAGGAATCTACGCATGAGGTATATAATGTGTATTATGCCACCAATCCATAGCGTATTCTATAGCGTTTAAAATGTTTCCGTTGCATTTTCGTGTTTTTTTGTTGAATCAACTCCCATAGACCCTTTGTACTAAAGCCATGTTCGTGGACAGGTTAACATTTTTAAATTTAAATGATGTGGCAATAGGAAGTGCCTTCTCAATCCTGGCATATGTGGCAGAATGATGCTTGCCCCCGAAGATGGCTGCCGTGTAAAGGGATCCTTTCATTATTGATCGTCGCGAACGTGCCACAGATCCGGATCCGGATCCAGATTTATATTGTGTTTTATCTCAATCACTACTCCAATTAAATATTGCGAGATCAACCCTTCAACCTGCGCACTCATTAGGCCGAGAGTTCGTGCAGGCCACTACAGTCGTGACTCGAGACTGACAGCATATTTAAACCTTTTTTTATCGTCAATCTGAAGAAGCGCGGCAAGCGTATAGACGGAAGAATTCCAAACGATTTACACAGCATCATCATCACAAAGTAGCTCCATGTATGCCTATTTAAAATCGGAATGCCACATTTTAACCCAGAATAGCGTAGTTGATAGTTTAAAGTTGCACTGCCCGTGTTTGGGCCGATTTGGGCGTACAATTTTTTTAAAAAGGTTAAATAGGTATTTTTCTAGAATAGAAAAAGTTATCAGCTTTCATTTGGTACCAAGAACGTAAAAATCCGTCAAGGATTAATGCCAGTCGATTAAAAACAAGAAATGATTAAATGGCTGGCAGGTCATTTTAATCGACAGGGTTATGACGTAAATGTACATGTGCGCGTATATACATGTGTACATTGTACACATACTATGTACATATGAGCGTACGCGCACATGTACAACATGTGAAGCACGTTTCAAGAAAAAGGCTTGTATCCCCAATTCCCGACGTCGGAAATTTAAGTTTTTGATATTTTTCGTTACAGAGACACGTAAGCTTTCTAAATTCGTTCGCTTGTGTAAATAATTTTTTTAAATCCTTTCACCGAAACACGGGCAATGCAACTTTAAGTCATCTTTAGCATACACCCAACGAGGTTCGTGTAAAGTCCAAGGCCATTACGGAACAAAATATACTGCTTTGTTTCTGGGTATTTTACAATTTTCGAGGGAATTGATAAAGTAGATAATTTTGTTCACAACAACTGACCCGCATCACTCCCTGGTTCCCAGACTCCCCATGGGCTGAGGACACGGTTCACTTATGAGCTTGAATATTTCCTGCCTACAAAAAAAACGGTGCTCTGCCGGTCTGCGATGCATCGGGAATACTTCAGAATCCAGACCGTATCTGCGATGTCATGTTAAAAGACACTCCTTGCAGTCAACAGCCGAACCAGAACGGTTGTAAAATAGTCCCAATCCGGCCCGCCGGGCGAACTGCGGTTGCGTTTGTTGGTACTCTCATGCAATTTGCGCGCAAAAGATGGCGGCAAAGAGCGCGAACGCCTTGGGGACATTCCATATTCATCCATGCACTAACGTGGAAAACGAACGTGAAAATGTTTCTTCACTTTAAATTGTGGTTGTCCTGTGTCGTTCTAAGCCAAATTTCCCATGGGCGAGGTCTACTCCAATGGCTGGAAGTTTGACTCGCTGGTTTCCCAAATGTATAGACCCTATAGGCTTGTACTTGAATAAAAGGTGATTTTTTTTTCACTTTTTTTGTAGAGTAAAGGGCCGTTGTGTTTCGTATAAACTTACTACTTTCGACAGTGTTAAAAAAATGCGTGTGTACACGCATTTATATAAATTCAATTGTCGTTTTACCTGTCGGGCGGAACATTGCATCGGACAGTTGGAACCACTTCCAGTCAAGGGTTTTCCGGTCAAATTGCTGATTAAATGTTTGGGACATTGCAAATCTTGTACCTGGGCTTTAAAGGGCTGTGACATGCTAAACAACTTTTTGCCTAATCTTTGCTTCATATGATGGATTACTTGTTCAGCAAGACATGCTTGTTCGTTTGGATGTAAAATTAATAAAATATAGCCTTTTTCAACTTTGAAGATTTCATTGCAATAAACTACAGACAGAGGGCGCTGTTTGGAGTGCATCACATAAGGAAGACAGAAGGAAAAAGTTAAGAAAAAACATAAGACTTCAAGTTGGACTTGTGGCAAATTGCTGCAGTTTCTACCCCCAGTTTCGTCAAGGCTTACAACAGGAAACATGTAGAACAAACTCAAACACTCGTGGATAACAAAAGTTCCAGGAAGTTTTTAAAAAAAGTGAAATCTTTTGTGCACAGTTGAATGTGATTTTCCTGTGTTTGCCTCTTGTGACATCGTGACTTTGGTCATGAATATGCATATTTTCATTAGCATAAAAACTAAAAACCTTTGTTTTAACCCCCTAAACAAGCTCCAAATGGGATTTTTATGAATGTAACTGAGTATATTGGATTTATAGCATATATTTCATTGATAAAAATCCCAAATAAGGCCCTTTAATGTGAAATCAGCCCAGAGCGCGTCCTCCCCTTGCATCCACCATCGGAGACTTCTCAAAGCTTTCCCACGCCAACGGAGCTGTCACGATGTCCGTAATTCACGATTTACATGACGTTTATCCATTGGCCTCCTTGGCGTTGTCACAAGAATTTAACGACGAATGAAATAGTGAGTAATCAAAGGTAAAGCCTGACTAATTGCCGAAGTCCTAACGCAGATCCCCGCTACCGTGACGTACGCGTGTGATTTCTTCCAGCGTTCATCTCTCCCGGCCTCCACTGCAAGGTCTGTAATGAGCAGGCAATAGTTGCCAAGATATGCCCCGGGTTTATTGACATGTGGACCCGGTGTTTATTTGAGTAGCATTCCGGGAAAATGTTGGACATGTTGTAAGAAAAACAGCCAAGGGTGGTCGCGATGGGGAGCGTCAATGCAAAACGCTATTACGGATAATTCCGCCGGGGATGGATGCCATTTTCTCCGATTTGTCACGTCTTTTGGTTTAAAATTGCGCTGGATTGAATTTAAATGAATGTGTGAGCCCACATTTTTTTAAAACAAGGGTGCCCTCATGTGAAGGAAACGTGGCCCCTGAGTACCCTTTTCCGTGCCAGATAGCCTAAATGCAACAAGTTCTTTGAAAGCATGGACCTCCATGATTGGCTATGAACAGCGCCCCCAGCTGTCAAGAAAATTTTGAAGGACCAAAAATGCCATTTCGTTGTGAAATAAAAGCAAAGTTGAGTTTGCTTCTTTGTCTGCACTGAGTAGTATCATATCTTGATTTGTGTATAAAACCAGTTAGGTGAGCCTCACCCACCTAAGGAGAAAACGCTCGGGGTTGGATGTTGTCTGCCTTGATCTTTAATATACCAACTATAAAGGTCACTGGATGACAGCAAATTACTAGCTGATACACGACCCGCTACTGTGCCAGAATGTCAGGATGAACGAGCCGAGAAATTGTGGCATTTCGGTGGGGAAACAAGCGCGACTGGTATGCCTCTCCCCTAGCCATAATCACTGGGAAATTATGCCGCGAATGGGAGCTATGCGGGTTGCTGGGCGACGCGCGCCCGGTTGCCTACGTCTGGCCAGCCGCATCCCGCTCCCGGGCTCAACCGACCATTTGAAAGAATGTCAAAGATGCGGTGAAGACATCGCCAAGATAAAGCTGGAGGCTGACTCTAGGAGGCCTCTGCTCCCTAGGTAAACATCGCCTCAACATGTCTACACTAAAGATACACAGATGCGAGGCAGTGATCATACTGGCCTGGCCGAGCAGCCGCAGTTCCCATTCCGGGGACTTGAGGAGTTGCAGCGCGCGAAGGACAAATTCGGACAACAATAAATCCGTCGAAACGGCAAAAGTTTCAGGTGATTCCCACGCGGCACTCGGTCACGGTGGACGAACTGTCTCCTCTAAAATAAAAACTCGCTAACTCAAATTGACAACCCGGTCGCGAGACAACCAGGGTGGCTTGGAAATTCGGCCTAAAATAATTTTGTTCTGGTATTTGCTTTATTTATCGGGAAAATGTCTCTTGCTGAGCTGATAAAAAGTTGATTTCTTGGCACGCGAGTGCGATTTAGCAAGGTGAGGCCGGTTGCCAGTGCAGGGGCATGGAGTCCTTCCTCCATGGTGGAGGTGAATTGGTCGTAAAAATGTGCGTAACAACCTTTGTCAATTTGTCAGTGAGAAACTATATTAGATTAGTTTATGTCGATTTTAAGGAAACATTGAAAAACTCAATTCGTGGCGTTGACAGTTAATGAGATCAACAAAAGTCAGCTTTTTAAATAATTTCCCACAGCAGTTTCAGTTTTGCAAAGTCACGCTGCTGTAAAGAATCATTGTATGGTTTCCAATCCTCCTGATCTAAAAATAGAAAGCGTTTTCACCGTTCCATTTTCAGCAGCGGGATTTGGGCTAATCTGTTCTTTGAACAGATAGCTTTTGGCAGACGATTACAGGACAAACCTTTGGCGCGTAAATGACGCGACACAAATTCTGGCGAGTGTATCGGCTTGACCTACTTGCGCGGAGTGATAATGGGTTTACAAGATGACCATCCACAGAACATGCGCTGCCCTCTATCTCTTGTAGTGCAAGGCCCAAGCGACACGAATTTTATTTTTCTTTCGTGAAGGTATAGTGCTGTATTTTTAACACATTATAGCCTATAAGCTAACAAATTGCATTAAAGCCCAAGTATATTTACATCGTTTGCAGTGACCCAACATTTTACTTCATGAGTTGACAAGAAAAATCTAACTAAACGTGTTTATAACAATGGTAACAAACATCACATGACTTTTGCCCGTATAAAATTGTAACTTTGTGGGAGAAATTGCCAACTGAAGGTACTTTAAAAACAAAACAAAAACATTGTGTGCAGACAACATTTTTACCATTCTTTCAATACTGTACAAAAACCATGCATGGATTTTAAGTTTTTCTGAAGTATTACTGCATTACATTATTATTTTGTTATGTAACGCTGTTGTTCCTGCAGTGTTTTTAAAAGTTTTCCAATCATGTAATCTGTCTTTAAGGACATGACCCGAGGTGCTCAGATATGATTTTATACTCAGAGAAATTGGATAATATTTGATGTTCGGTTTACCGAAGTTATTGCTGACATCCACACTGCAAAAAATCATCGAACAATAATTATTGGTCATTGGAGAGAAAGCATGCCATATAAGGATGTTCAAAAGTGAAAAGTATACGCCTGTAAATTGTCGGTTAATAACCGGTATGGCAAGCGCATCACATCCACAACAAATATCCCGCGTACCCAGGGGAGAGATGACTTGGGATTGTCCGTAAAGCCTGGCGTTATGACTGGTAAGCTGTACACCGAATGAATAAATGAATTAAGGCTGCTCGTGGGACAATACGCGATGTTGGAGGGACAACCTTGTCTTCGAGGGAAACTTATTTCTGGAATCCTGATTGGTTGATCAAAACATTTATATTGAATTTTCCGCCAAAAAATTGTCATGATAAGGCCTATTCGTGGGTTTCACTTGGCTTGACAACGGTTGCTATCCGCCATTACTGTGTCCATACTATGGCACGCAAAAGCGACAAATAATTAAACACTTTATGATAATTAATGTTGACGCATATTTTCGCAAATGTTGCGCAAAAAAACACAAAAAGGTTGGCATGACTTTTAAATGTTGACAGAATGTTTGAAAATGGCATACCGTGCTTTTGTTGGCAATTTTATATGTTGAGACTTGTTTTTCCGGGTTGATGGCAAAACTATCAGTGTTGAATTATATTCGCTTCAGTCTAGCAACATTTAAAAGTCATGCCAACCTTTTTTTTGTTCTTGCGCAACATTTGCGAAAATATGCGTGAACATTAAATTATCAGTGTTGAAGTATTTTTCGCTTTGGCGTGCCATAGTATGGACACAGTAATGGCGAATAGCAAGCGGTTGTCAAGCCAAGTGAAACCCAAGAATATGTTTGAACCACTGACCTATAATATCGATTGATAAGCGACTCCCTGAGTGAGGCAACCGTCCGCCATCTTACTTAAAAAAAGACAATGCCTATATGTACCTCAACAAGAGTACCGGTATATGTGTTACGTGGAATGCGCATGGCCTCCCCTGGCGAGATTTCTCGGTACCCCACTGTTAGTAGGTATAAATTGAGCGCTCCCCCAACCCCCCAGTAACATCCAACGCACCCAGTCCACCCCCGCTCCCCCCCCCCCCCCCCGCTCCCCTATAAAAAGAACCTGGCTACGCCACTGCAGTTTATAAAGTCTCATTTTATGTTGTTGATATTGCGATTTGGTGCACACCATTGCCGAGCAACCAACAGTCTGTTTGCTTTATGTCATTCTCTCGTACCGCGAACACGGTATCGGATTCCGTGCTTTACCTGCCGCGTGCACCACATAGCAACAAAACATTGTCTGGTTAAGTGGATACTAAATGTACATCAGACGCTATTCATGAGAAACACGCAAAAGACTAATTATGTTATATAATAGCCAGTTGCTGTATAGCGCATTCATCTGTTGTGACAGTCCTGCAGGTCGGTGGTTTAAACCAAATAATTAGTTTGGGGGTGTAAAATAAAACTAACGCGTACAACCATGACCAGAACAAACGTTTACAGCCTCTATATTTCAACCGCCAGATCAGTGAATGATTATGTATAAGACTTTTAAAAATGCAAATAAACCAGTTTAGTACCAGAGCACGATACACTGGGATTCAGCTCAAACGGCCAGGGTCCTGTTTTCGCAACCATAACCAGAATTATGTTCATGACGTAACTGTTGTTTCAACCAATGATCAGCTTCGGTATAAAGCAGCCGAAGCTGATCATTGGTTGAATCAATGATTACGTCACAAACATATTTCGGGCTATGGTCGCAAAAACACGCTCCTGGGGACGATGTTGTTTGAGCGACGCCCTTGAGTTGACACGCGCCAAGATGGCGGCCATAAAAGAAGCCGCTGAGCCGAATACCGACCAATTACGAGCGGACTTTCAATCACTAAATCATCGTCATTATCCGCGTGATCTGAGCGCATAACTCTAGCAGGCCCCACGCTGTCAGCACCGGGGACTCGTGCTTGTAAATCGTGCCTCGTGCCAGCTCACCGTTAAAGGTTCCACAAGATCAGCAAGGATTACACGTAGGCCTACCCATAGCGAATGTTGGAAGGTGTCATTTCAGTGCGTCGTGTGCAGCTTACGCAAAGCACTCTCGGGCGGATCCTTGTACCAAAATGGCGTTTAATTGGTTTACTGCACCAACGTTCCCACAGGGATCAAATTTTAACAATCTACGGCAATGAAAAACAAATATGCCCTATCAATGACTTTTGGTGTATTTGATTTTCCCGCCGTAATTCAATCCCAAGCGAGGTTTGGTACATTGAGTTCAGTGCCAAACCAATCACGACGGGCGCCACACAGTTGGTTTTACGTATGCCGTGACCGTATAACTACAGAATTGTGTATTAAAACTGTGTATTAAAATTAAATATTAAAATTAAGTATTAAGACTGTGTATTAAAACTGTGTATTAAAACTGGAAATAAATGCATATTTGGATTAAAATAATTTTATGCTTGCAATAATTTGTGCTTGGCCAAAATAAACACATCAAACAATACTGCCCAAACCAATAATGTACGTTTTACCATCTGAATTATCCCCGTAAAATTAATACCAGAAAAATTAATCGATTGAACTAATGCAAGGAACACTTTCAGAGAGACCAACTCAAACATTAATCAAATAAATGTGCAAATTCACTCAAGCACGGTTTGTGATGAGGTCTGAATACATTATTCATAACAGCCACCGTAGAGGGCAGTTTATGTCATTTAAATGTCAACAATACGGGCAAACAAGCAATATTCATCCTTGCAATATTAGAAAGGAACAAAGTCTTTCCCTCTGAGGCAATACAGAAAATGTATTTAAAAGGTCTAGTTCAAAAATTGGCGACTGCCTGCACCAAAGGGACATTGCAAACTCTCTCACGAAACATGAAGCAAACAGACATTCAAATTAACCTGCGACGAACAGCTCTGTGGTATTGATTTCAGTTAATAACAAACCTATTTCGGGCGCCCTTTAATCCGGCACCTTTTGACTGATGCACAGCTGTCATTGCGTTTGATGCAACTCGCAGGCATCCCGGCCATTCATCTCAATCAAAGCGTTGACGTGCATATGCGAGTCCCCTGGGTACTAGACTGCCCGAGCTATCAAACTCGCGCCCCCAAACGATCTTGAAATGTCAATCACAATTTAGTTAAGATGCCGAAGAAAAAAAGAGGCCGAAAAATCGAGCGTCATTTATTCCTCCGTAAAGTATTTTTTATAAGTATGTGATGTGCTTGTATTATATTGGGTCAAATACCATTGGCTAAAGAGTAAAGACGTACCGATTGGCATTTTTGGAATGTCCGAATCGGCAGGGAGTCACACGCGTTCATTACTGGGTAATGCCGGTTCGGCCTACCGTACCGGCAGCTCCCAGCCATGCCTGCTTTGAAGCGAGTCGACGGCACGTGCACACTATGTATTTTTACGCCAATAGAGTGCCAAAACGTCAGTAAAATGTTAATTTTCTCACGCTAATATAATGAGATTTTCAAAATTTACAGAGCAGTACACAATATTTACAGTACACAATATCAGATATGCTTGTGTACGGAGCAGAGTCTTCTAAATTTCATCGAAGATGAGAAGATGCGAGTCGCAAGGGACACTGAGAAATCGAGTGTCCATATGTCTGGACTTTGTTTCTCTGATCAAATCAAACATGTTTTAAACAGCTTCGGTCATCGCCAACCAAAGTTGGTCGCGATAAATACCCCAAAGCAACCCCAACAGGCAAACGTCAATTTCGACCCTACTCGGTAATTAATGTCCCTCCATGTATACTTTAATCACGCCATCACTCTAACAAAGCAAACAATTTGATGTAATATTACCATGAACTATGATTTACGCCTATGCACAAAATGACCGAGAGAGCATGCAATGTAAACGTTTGGATTTCGTACACGAGAAGTCATTAGTCACGAGTTGACTGTGCCATATCGACATGCTGGTTATTTGCGCTCATTAAGCCGTTGTTGTCTCTTTGACACGGCTGGAATGTTAACGTACGTGTGTGTTCATGTAGCAGTGCCTCTGTGATTGATTAATGTGGGTTGGACATGTTGGAGATTCCTTTGGCGTATAGGCCAGCTTGATCTCGGGTATACGTAATCCTGCCGTTTCGCTCAGACGCGTCCGGCCGTCTTTATCCGTTCTCTTGGGGTTGCACGAAATCACCATAGGGGAATCTTGGGAGAGCATAACGCTCGTCTCCCGCCGTAGGACTTTTGCAACAAATTTCCCACGATTTTACGATAACTGTAAGTGTCGGATCTCTGGGGGAAGAGGGCACCAGCCAACCCACCGCTCCCCCACCAAATTACCCTAACCCCGCTGAGCGACTTCGGCGCTCGCATGGCCTCCCCTGGCGAAATTTATCGGTATACGCAAAACGTCGCAACTGCAGTCTATATAAGCAGTAGGCCTAAGCAGTCTCAAGTAATCCCTTAAAATATTACCTAATCGTAGAAAATTCGTATATAATAGCAAAAATCGAACAGTGCATGGAAGGACGGCTTAACACAAATGAAAAGTTCTGGAGAATTAATTAACATTCCCCAGCAATGATATTTCGAAAATCTACACGCTTCAAGCTATATACTAAATGAGATTTTTTTTCCATTCTGGTTCTCAAATTTTTGATTAAATGTAAAATTAGCTTGATTTGGCATGGATCCAACGAGCCTCGGTCTGATAGCGAAGCTTATAAAAAGACCAGTAATTCCGTGACAGGGTCCGCTGGTACTATTTTCGTTCCTGAAATTTTGATTAAACCACTATCCAGCTCTCGGTCTGTAGTTGTTTGACCTTATATCTTTGACTCCCAAACTATATATACTTCTATTGTATGATCCCCTAAAGGGATCTGGTTGCTGAGATTAGCCGGCTCAAGTCGTTGCCTATAGCTGTATACGTTCTTCAGCATGGCCACAAAGTGCGAGTGAATGGGAAGAAATTCTCAGTTTTCGAGGTGGCACACCAATTAGTGTTGTTTAGTCGAGTCCATCACAAGTCCATACAAGCCTTCACAAGTCACCAAAAGTCCCTGGGTCTTAATCAAGTCACAAGCTATTCTTCGCTTCTTGTTACTGGACTTGTGCGGGACTTGTCATAGCCTTTAGTCAAGGTTGTCGTGGCGAGTTATATATTCGCGCGCAGTCAGTTTTACCAACGCTTGAGGAAAAGACTAGCACGCACGGACTGTCCGCCCACTCTGCAGTATGAATTATAGTCTTTCCTCAAGCGCTAGCAAAACAGTGCACAAAACAAACCTCGCCACGGACGCCTAAAGGCTAGACTTGTCACGGACTTGTGATTTTATCGGCTCTGGACTTGTGATAGATGTGTGATGGACTCTACTGCATCCCCGACGTGTGGGGAGAACGCACGGAATCAAGCAGGACATTTGGTGCAAGATATGAGACCGAGTGACCACCCCCACTCCCCCTCCATTGTTCCCATATTGTATGTAAAACATCCAAGGAATTTTCTTTCAGGTTAACAAAAGAGAAAAGTATGTCGAGGTATAGGGGCGGGCGGGTGGGGGGTTGGGGTGGGGGTGGGTAGGATGTCAAATTTTCAAAAACTTGTGTTTGTGAATTAGATTCCCTCAAGAAGTGGACCTATAGTATTCATTTTCCAGAATTTTAAAATAAGACATAATCATATAGTAACAATTTGATGTTTCTATTTGCCGACAATTACACATAACATATGTTGATTTATTCGTTTGAGCTACAGAGCGAATTAGAATGAATCTACTTTACCCTTGTTATGTAAAGTGAACGGTTCAGTGGTCACGAGTGGTATAAATAAGCACGAGTGACGCGCAGTGCTTCACTTCACGCTTGTTCGCTAATGCTGCATACTGCAAAACTTTTTACTCTTAACAAATTAGCATTCCTTGCATACACAATGTCAACAAAGCCGTGACATTTGTTACGCCTGCGGTACCCAAGGCCATTGGAGTAGAATCGGCCCAAATTACCGCAACAGCTAAGCACTTCGGCACCAGAATGACGTCCAGCACCGGAACGGTCCATGGGACAAGGCAACATCGGCGTTCCCGGGCGGGGAACGCGTCCGCTGGGACCACCCCTTGTAGGGCGAGAGAGAGAGGTCGAGAGGAGGGGAACGGGCCACAGTCCCGAGAGTCACAAGAGCAAGTTAAGTTTCTTGATTCCAGTAACCCCACTTTATATCACTTATGATTATTTTGAGTACGAAGAAAATACCAAGACTTAAGTACAGCCTTTTTTCCTTGGGGAAAATGGTTTTCTGTTAAGTTTGACCTCGAAGCGGGGTACCACCACATTATTATCTTTCCTGAGCATCGAAAATACCTTGGGTTTGTGTGGTTTATTAACGGGAACCCCACGCTTTACCAGTTTAAGGTCTTGCCTTTTGGCCTTTCGATCGCCCCTTATGTTTTTACAAAGTGATCAGACCATTGGTTCAGAAGGGAGAAGCGAAGGAAGGTAAATCGTAGTATATCCGGACGATGGACTGGGTTACGCGAAGGGTTTTCATAAAGCTATACAACACAGTGAAGCGGTCAAAACAAAAGTGTATGGAATCCTGTCTCGGAAACAGTATGGCCGGGTCTACATTTGACTTACAGCTTGGTTCACTGAATATGCCAGAAAGACGATTTTCCAGCATTGGATACTTAATGGAGGGGATACAGTCTCTTTTCCTCAAACCATTAAAAATAATAAACCTTGGACGTACCAAGTCAGCGTTCGAAATCTCGCCATCTTTGGCCGGGAAAATTGCCTCGGCATTTAAGGCATACCTTGTTGTCGGACTAACGAGCAAGATCATGACAAAAGCCATTCATTGTTCAATAGAACGGAGATTCCTGGAATTCCAAAGTCGAACTTTCTATTCATGCGCGCGAAGAACCGCATTTTTGGTTGCATAATATCGAGTCACCTAAAACTACGTTTTTTTTTTAGACATGTGGTGTAAGACCACGGGCATGTTGCATACAACTGACAATATAATATAAAGATTAGACATGTCCCTCGACAGTCTCACAAAACAGATCGATGCAGACAAGTGTTGTCTGGCTGCAGCCAGATGGCCTCTCTTGTTGGCCAGATAACGTATCTGACTAATTCAGACTAGATCTTTGTATTGCTGTATACATGTAGATGCAAGAGCCAGCTGGAATGCACCAGTAATTGTCCGTGGAGATACATATAATAAAAAGAAGTCAGAGCCCTAAACAACCAGGGACTAAGTATTTAGTATAAATTACTAAGGAGTAACGTAGAAGTTCTTGAAAACGAAACAGTAAGATGGTTCACTGACAATAAGAATGTAAAGAATATCATAAGCTCGACACTTTGATCTGTCCAGCCTGGTAAATCGGGGCCATATTGGGTCGTTCTATTTCCAGATGGTCTTTCGATAAGATCAGAAATTGAAAAATGTTCTTGAATTTTAAGTCCGTTCTTTTGTTCAGAGCAAGCAGAGGAGCAAACACAAAGTTTGTGGAAAACATGTGTCGCAGCACAGCACTGGCAGTGAGATTTAACGGCTCTAACCAAGCCAGAAATGCGTTCAGAACGCAGTACGTTGGTTGCCAGCCAACCCAAAGCACTCGTGGCAATTATCCACAGTGGATGAAGCTGTTATGAGACATGCTTGATCGGTTACATTTGTATACATGTAACTTTGGCGGATATGTTTCCCTTAGTGCGGGAACCTCGGCTGAAGGTGCGGGGAGGTCGGTTCGTGCATGGGATCGTAGAGAGGCTCGGCGGGGCTCCGGTTGAAAATGAGGGGGCCAGAGGCGGTGACCGGATGGGGAGTGTCGTGGAGGTTCTTGAGAGCAGAACGGTGGGATGGTTCGCTGATGGTAGGAGTGTAAAGACAATCATAAACTCGGGACTTTGACCTGTCCAGCCTGGCAATCGGCGCCAGATTGGGTCGGTCTATTTCCCGATAGTCTTTCGCCAAGATCAGAAATTGCCGATTTGTTTAATTTTCAGTCCGTTCTTTTGTTCAGAGCAGACAGAGGAGCAAACACAAAGTTTGTAGAAATTATTTGTCGCAGGACAGTACTGGCAGTGAGATTAACGGCCCTAACCAAGCCAGAAATGCGTTCAGAACGCAGTACGGCGGTTGCCAGGCAACCCAAAGCACTCGTGTGCATCCATCCACAGCGGATGAAACTGCTATATATGGGGCAT
Source organism: Henricia sp. BOLD:AAB3569 (assembly GCA_037783545.1). Classification (NCBI taxonomy): domain Eukaryota; kingdom Metazoa; phylum Echinodermata; class Asteroidea; order Spinulosida; family Echinasteridae; genus Henricia; species Henricia sp. BOLD:AAB3569. Next base: position 1,733,244 of record JBBELK010000217.1, read on the forward strand.
GCTTGACTGGTTACCTTTGTATACATGTGCCTTATAACTGAAACATGCGTAAGAACGCAAAGACAATCATAAACTCGGGACTTTGATCTGACCAGCCTGGCAATCGGCGCCATATTGGGTCCGTCTATTTCCCGATAGTCTTCCGTCAAGATCAGAAATTGCCGAAATTTTTGAATTTTCAGTCCGTTCTTTTGTTCAGAGGAGCAAACACAAAGTTTGTGGAAAACATGTGTCGCAGTACAGTACTGGCAGTGAGATTTAACGGCTCTAATCAAGCCAGAAATGCGTTCAGAACGCAGTAAGGAGGTTGCCAGGCAACCCGAAGCACTTGTGTGCAGTCATCCACAGTGGATGAAGCTGCTATGGGACATGCTTGATCGGTTATCTTTGTATACATGTGCCTTATACCTGAAACATGCGTTTTGTTCTTTGTTTGGTTAAGCTCGTCTTCAGTAGCCAACCAGGGAGGAAGGAGTCTCTTTGAGTCGGCGAGCCCGAACGACACCTTGGATCGCATGGCCAGTCTTTCGGACCCCACATGGGACGGTATCGTGCTTCGGACCTCGGAGGGACTTAAACGGACACTGTTAAAGTCAAGGAAGGAACCCATTGCAACGGAGATCGTTGCTGAACTGGCGCAGAAGATTGGAGCAGACAAAACTGTCGCTAATTCGATGAACATTTATATTCCTAGCAATGATAGACCTACGCATGTTTTCTGCGTTTAATGAGTTAGCCTCGCTTTAAACCAACAATCTGCATTTTCAAGATGACCATCTATTCATAGATGTTGTATTGAGTAAAAACCGATGTGAACGGGCAGGGAAGTTCAGTTACAATATCAAGGTCATATCTGTACACGTGCCCGGTCGCCACGTTGGAACTTTGCTCGACTCTAGCCAGGGTTCAAAGTTCTGACAAGGGCATTTAAATTTTCAGGAATTTATCCGAAACGGATAGGTTTTGTGTAAAATTACAAACCCATGACGTTTCTCGTGTTAGAGAGATATTTTGGATGTCATCCCGTTGAGTGGGTGACGGTGCGAGGGGCGGGAGGGGATCGAGGTAGCGATCCGTCGTAGCGTGCGTCCCGCACGCACCGGTGAGAGAGAGAGAGAGAGAGAGATCGGACAGGGCTCGTATGTAACGGAGGATGTATCAATGTTGCTCGGCATAGTTTGAGAGCAGAAGGAGCCTCAGAGGCTGCCAATGCATGAGTTCCCGACAGGTTTTTCAAACGCCACGGGCATTGGAAGTCGGAAACAACCAAAGACACATATACGTGCGAGACAGTTTTTAAGTCTCTTATCAGTTTCTAAGTCTTTGGGTATCTAAACTAGCCCGTTCTTTATAATTCATCCAGGTCACAGCGCCAAGCGGTGTATACCAAAATCATTGTAGTTGTGGTGTTGTTTCTTGTGAAACGTGTTTAAAGGGTAAATGTTGATTTATTCGTTTGAGCTACAGAGCGAATTAGAATGAATCTACTTTACCCTTGTTATGTAAAGTGAACGGTTCAGTGGTCACGAGTGGTATAAATAAGCACGAGTGACGCGCAGTGCTTCACTTCACGCTTGTTCGCTAATGCTGCATACTGCAAAACTTTTTACTCTTGGGGGAGGGGACACCGTTGTTTTTTTTGCTAGCCTGAAAGCAGTTGGTTCGCATAGGTCAGGCGTACGTTTCCATTTTTCCTGGAAAGGTTTTTGTGGTTTTTCGTATCTGGCAGCCAACATAACAACGGGTGTGCGGTCGGGTAAAATATACCCGTCAGCTTCAATATTAAGTTGATTATCCATGTCTTTGTTTGTCGATAAAGGAGTTGAACCTTTTATTCTTAGCTAATTGAATTGATGGACATGGAGTTGTTTCGTGCAATAAAGCAGCCAGGTCACAGCGCCAAGCGGTGTATACCAAAATCATTGTAGTTGTGGTGTTGTTTCTTGTGAAACGTGTTTAAAGGGTAAGTGTAATTATTGTATATAAGGAGATCTTTTTACGCGTGTTGTTGTACATTTGTGTGCAGCATAATGCTCGTGACCCAAAGAAGAACCAATACATTTTACTAAAAAAGTTGAACACTAAATAAAGATACATAGGCCTAATGTCTATTGTTTGAAATTATAAAAAAAATGCCCCGACATAATCATTTAAACATTAGGTCCCCTCTGGTAAAAATGGACGCCGCCACGCCGCGACGCATATAGGTTCCTATTGGTCAATCTATATGGCAACGGCGTCCTTAGCTAATACGAGCCATGAATTCATAAGAATTGGCGCGCAAACATGTTTCTCAAGTCGGTATAGGTGTTGAAACCAAACTATATCTTGTACAGTAAAATCGGCTATCAATCGTGTGAGGTAAAAAGGCGTCAAACGGACACCACAGTACTATACCGACTTGATATCGAGTTTAAACCGGACGTGGATTTTTATATTTCCAAACGACAGCATATAGGCAGAGGATTCTGTGCATTCCGATTGGTGCATTGTAAATTAATATCTATACTCTCTTTATAGCGCCCCGAGGAGTTGTTTAAATTAGGCATTATAACAAGCAGTAGCGAAGTTCAAACTCGCGCGAGTGCTCATAACTACGCCAATCCTTTTATGCTATGGGCTATTAAGGTTAAAGACGTTTTTTTTATTCTCTTACATTTATTTATATTAATGTACACAAATAAACGGTTCTGCAAGCTTGTTGAGTTTTTCACATTTCCAGGATACAGGAAATTTTGCTTTATTTTCGACCTCCAATTTCTCGAAAAAGTGAAAGAAACTGCACTTTTAATGAAATAAGACAAACCGAAACACCTATAAGTAAATAGGCCTATACACCTCCACCTTATACTTGTTTGTTTATGCGCATGCATAAATACCTTTATTCCGTCATTTTTTGCTCGTTTGTTTTCAACCCCAGTGCGTTATCCTTTTTTCCTGTTATTTCTTTGATCCTTTCTGCGTTTCTTTCCTGCACCAATGTTCTCCTCCCCCACCCCCGCCCCATATCGTGCTGGGTATAGACCGTATCGAATAGCTGCCATCTTGTAGGGCAGGTGTATTGTTGTTGTTTAAAATGGTGTACAATATAAGCATAAAATATGCAACCAAGCATATCGTCAAGGAACAAAGAAACTGGCCCACAAGATGGCAGCTTTTCGATACGGTCTATATAGGCCTATACTAAGCGCAAAGCGTGTATTTTTTGAATACATTAATACATGTATACGACATTCCTGTATTACTGGTCCTTTACTCAGTGTGTGCTAAGAGAACTTGTCGACCCTAAAACGTATACCTTCAAGTTTTCTCCAATGAAAATCGCTTTTCATCATAATTCTGGACAACAGCGCCAATCATCATTGCTTCGTGTGTTGTGTGTCGCCATTTTTGTGATGTCTTGCGGCGTATAGGAACAGTAACTAAGTGGGCGGGGTTAAGTGGGCGGGGTTAATTGGGCAATCTCGGAACTATGCATTGGCTTTCCACTCCAACCCCTCTTTGTGCTTGACTGCTTTTCTTTGTGTTTTCCCAACATCGTTGTTAATGTGTTTTTTTTTGTTTTTTTTTTCATTTCCTAGTAATTTACCTTTCAATAAGACTGCTAGCTAGGTCGGAAAGTGGACCACTAATTTCACTGAAATATAGAATAAAATTAAAGAACACATAGAAATAGAAACTTAATTCTTTGTGATCGGACCGTGAGTTGTCTCTAATTTTTAAATGCGCAATGGGTGTGGGTGCGGTGACCACTATCCCCGGGACCCAAATTTTCTACCGCTCCCTTGTCCCTGCATTTTTTCATCCACGCGGAGTAGGGTGAGCCAGCAAAGACCTGCAAGTCAACCGCGGTGCCTCGGTAGTGGCGTGACGTAGACGAGTGACAAGCGCCGGCGATTGCATTGACCTAAAAAGTACAAAACATGGCATGCTTACAGTAAAATCTCGACAGCATTATCTGGTGTGGTACCTATAAGTATGATTATCAACATAGGCGTAGCAAGCTCTTCAAAAGTGGGGCAGTTTCTTTGTTCCTCGAGAACATGCATGGTTGCACATATTGTGCTTCCATTGTTGAACGGCTTAAGTAACAAAAGGTGCCCCACGAAATTGGCGGCTATTTGATACGGATTTAAACCTCAACAGTCTGGTTGCTCTATGTCAGCACGGTGAACACGGTATTGATTTGTGCACCTGATTGTGCACCCGATCACATTACATAGCAACAAAAAATTGGTTTTGTCATTCCAATGCTAAGTATGCATGTGAATTAGGGTGAAACATGCAAAGGGATAATTTAATTCGTCTTATTCCAACAGTTGTCTATAGGACTGTCCACTCTCTACAGAGAGTGGTATTTCCCAAGACACGACCCCCCCCCCCCCCCCCCCCCACCCCCCACCCCCTCCCCCTATCCCCCTCCCACCCTCCCTCCCTCGAAACAGTAGGCCTACTTAATCAAAATGTCAGTATACCGCGTGAAATGTCAACATTTTAACACACACGTAAAGTCTAACGCAACCTTCAATCCCCCTTCCTACTGTAGAAATGTTGACAACTTTGGACGCGTGCGCTTACTTGTACACTGTGTCCGGCGTTTGCCAGGTCCAAGAGGTCCACGAGATACTGCAGTGCGTTGCTGCTCAGACACACGGATCCACCCGGGGCACATCCAGACGAGCAACAGTAGCTGAATTGAAGAACAAGAAAGAAGATGAATCATGTTGCTACGTCTTGAATTACACACGAGTCAATGATAGACGGCTTGTTTTCGGTAACTTTCCACGAGTATCACCTCTGGCGTCCCGTGTTCGAATCCGGGGCGTGTATGTGGATTGGGTTTGCAGTCCCTACTTAATTGACCGCGTGGGTTTTCCTCTGGGTTTTTCTAGGGTTCTCCTCCCACTTCCTCAAGGCGGTCGCAGGCTTTTCCATTGGTCAAGAAAACGTAGCTGTACATCGCCACCAGCGTTACCTGGCGTTGCGGTCCCCGGCCACCCAGTTGTTAATGGGTATACTGTGGTGCTTGCATTGGGGAAGGAAACTGCAGACCCGAGCAGTAGTTGGCACTTTTGCCGGGTTAAATGCAGGCTTAAAAGCCAAGGAGTCGGGAGTTGAGCGCCCGCAGCAAAGCGTGGATACCGCGCATGCCCCTTCATAAAACTGCAACTCCTTCGTCATCTCAAGTTGATAATAAAGTATAGTTAAAGCTAGAACCGTATAGTTGATGGCATAAAGGGCCTTAGTTGTCGAAGATGCCATAAACTTAACAAAAACCACCTTTGGTTTAATAGTTCTTCTGTTCTGACGACTGGTGGTGCACAGGCATGCCGGCTGGCATGTGCATGAGCCGTAGTGCTGCTTTGCATGATCTTTCAAGATGTAGGTCTACATGTTTTCCCCACTCCTATTTAGTAATTGTTTGTAAAAGGAAAAAAATGCTAATGGTCAACTACTAAAATTCTTACCCCCATTTTTCTTACCTTGATCTTCGGGCCGCCTTCCCGTTGCAGGTGTCCTGGATGTTGGATTTCGCATCCGCACCATCGTCTGCTCCTTTGCTGTTTAGGTATTTGTTGTTATCCAAGAGTGTGATCTTTATGTTGCTTTGTATGGCACAGGCCAGCGACTGGGCCTTTAGGCTAGGTGTACACGTTCCTGATGCTGAAATGTGACAATGTATTTGACAGTGGCGTAATTGAGCTAATTTGTTAAAGCCTGTATACGAGATTTGGTTGTATTATAATCATGAGGGGGAGGGGGAGGGGGGGGGGGGGGGTGGGGGGTGGGTACCTTACTGAGGTGGAAGATGTTCCGACTATCCAATGCAATTATTTCACCCAAGATGATATTTTTAAGAGAAAATGTTAATTAAAGATAAAGTTATAGTTGCTGTGTACACGCATTTTTTACTTGGTCATCACGTGAAAGAAGACCCCTGCTACTGTGGTATAAGACTCCGTTTTCGCACAATTTCTTCAAAGAATATAATGGACATAGTTTTATATTTTTTCGGAACGTAAATAAGGTACTGAGCTGACTTATATGGTATAGGCCTACACGGATCGGGTTTTTATCACGCACAGAGAGATAATGCCGTTTGTAACAGTTTCCAATCATGTAATCTTTCTTTAAGCACACCCTCCGTAAAAATGACGTCACGGATACGTCATAACAGAAAACTATCTGCGCAATCTGATTAGCCACAGATCGGCACATGCTATTCATATACGATCTTACGTGCAGGGCATGTCCCATCTGGCTTCCGGAAGCAGCATTTGACACCACTAGGTTTTGTGGGACAGAGGTTGGATATGTACGCATTGCCTGGACATTGTGATGTAGAGATACACTGTCCAACTTGACCGTAGAGAACGTGGTTATATTCTGCACACTTGTTGTCAGTGTCAGCTGTGGAGAGAATATGTTTTAATTTTTACAAATAAACACGAGAAACGAAGATACAATGGCGTAAACAACATCAAACCTTAATTTGACATAATTATACAGGCCACCGTCACTGCTAAAACGGGCACTCCCATTGCCTTTTCCCTGTCCCATTTTGTCGCATCCAGAAACATTGGATTGTTTTGGACTAAAATTGGGTGAAAATGGCAGTTTCCGGGGCATCATCGTATTAAATTGAAACTGAAGGCAAAACCACATTGTCCATCGTACACTGCATGTTGAAATAAAGCCGATGATATTATTTTTCACTCATTATAAAACAAATCTTGATTCATTTTTTGGTTCTGAGAAAAAAAAGGTTTCATTTTTTTGATTGAATTGTTGAGCTCATTTCATCTTCTAACGGCATGGCCTCTGTGGAGATTATTTCATTTATTTTGAGAGGTTGTGCTCCAAGGAATACTGTTTTAGAAATGAATTTAGAAACACGAGAAAATTGCAATCCCCCGACTGGGATTCGAACCCAGGTCCTTGGCATACATGGCCAGCTGCTCTACCAACTGAGCTATCTGGGCATCCCGTCGGAGCATCACAAGAATCTCGAATACTGTTTTGTTTTGTAACATGCACATTATAAAAATATATCACATACATTGTAATTCAAACATGCTATTTACATCGTCAAAACAAAACATACAACAATGTAATTCTATGCATACTGCGTATTATTTTAGTCCGAGAAATATATCTTACCCGTAAAACAGCACTTGATGTCGTTTCCCTGGGTCGGACACAGGTTGGATTTATACTTTTCCCCTGGGCACAATGCGGTGGAAATGCACTTCCCAACGCACCCGTACTGCGAATGGTCGTAGTTAGCGCATTCTGGGTCGGTATATCCTGGTATTAAAATGTAAAACGTGCCCGTACGTATAAGGCATTTGTTCTAACGAGAAAGTCATTTTGAATATTATTCCATAAAAAGCATGCCACGGGCAGGGGTTTGGGGCGTATCTTAAGTGATATCTGGGAGGAGTGGATATCTCACTGAAGAGTTTACCCGTCTGTAGCCGCTTGTTATGCTCCCGTGACGGCTAATCCCAATCCCAAGTTTCGAGACTAGACCACCAGTTGGCTTCGTATAGCTCGATTGGTATGGGCGTCTGCACGTCAGGTTAAACAGAAGGTCCGGGGTTCGAATTCAGGTGAAGCCAGGTTGTTTTTTACTGCATCCAGTTCCCCAACTTGGAAATGTGTCCACATTTTGTATCGAAAAACAAACAACGCAATATACTATACTGAATTGTGACGTAAGTTGCCATGGCATGGGTCTAAAAATATTCGTTGGTAATCTAAAACGTCCATTGATAAATCACAGGGAAACAATTCACTAGTTTTATGGAAAAAACCGAGAGAGTATACCACTGTGCCTTATAGCTCAGCTGGTAGAGCATCTGCCCGGTGAGTAAGAGGTTTCGGGTTCGATTCCCGATAAAGCTCTCACTATTTTTCCCATCCCAAGTGTAGACCCAGTAACTTTGGCAAATATTATTTTTTAAATATATACTGAAACGCAAAAGAAACTTACCACCTTTTAAACCTTTAAATAGCAACAATAACACTGCGTGTAGTAATGTGTGAACTTATTTGTGGACAATAGTTTCCTCACTGTCAGACCAAACGGTGTCTGAAGGTCACTTGAACCTTAAATGGTCACTTCATGGAAGAGCTGTTGAACAGCTGTTTTGACTGTCATTGATTAGCCAAGGGGTATGGGATGATTGTAATGAGCTGCACGTGATGTCTTGGTGTTGGCTTTAAAAAGGCCAGTGCAAAATGGGCATTTCAAGCAACATGCCACGATTGTTGGGGGATCAAAGACTGGTAGGCAGTATGCGCCGACGATGCATTGCCTGTATCCAAATCAATGGTGGCCACACGCTATTGAAAGGGGACTGACATTGCACCCTCTTCTGTTCTTTACTGTAGAACAAACTGATGAGATGGTGTCTCTTGGTCTAAAAATTGACATGTCATCAATAAAATGCCAATGTTTCAATTGGTAATTGTTGGTTTGTTTTATTTTGAACTGTTACAATTTCATTACATTTTAAACAAGTGGTAAGTTTCTTTTGCGTTTCAGTATATAAATTCTTGATCAGAAAAAAAGTTTCTTATTTATACAAGACACTGATTGACCAATCACTTTGGAATTGCTTTCAAGACTTAGTATACAGTGCTAATCTAGTTACGTCGGGTAGGGCATGCAAAAACAAACACTGATTGACATTCATGATTCTCCCCGACGCAAGCCAAATCGCATTATCTCAAGACTGTTCAGCTTCAGTGAATTCATCCATGTCCAAGTGGACTGTTTGAACAAAGTGATTTCCACAGCAATGCAGTGTGACACTTCCTATTTCTGGGAGAATAGTGTAGTTGAAGACTTCCATGGGGAGGGCCGATTTTGTCGGGTTTTAACTTGATTAGACCCGGAAGAACTTTAGACAGACAGAGTGGCACACCCTACCTTAGCGGCTCTTACGGAGGATGACGTCAGCCTTGCCACAATATGTGGTCATACACGTTAGTATATCAACCTCGATCCTCAATCTTTCGGTCAATGTATGATTTGCTTTTCTTTTTTGAACCGTATATTATGGATACGAAATTGGTCACTATGAACGGTATTTGCGATTATAATCACTCCATCGTTTTCTCCTTTTTACCTTTCGCCAGAAAGACGCTGTTTAGCAGAACCAAGAGGAGAAACGCCACGACTGCCATTTTGTTTGACGACCGTCTGAAACGAAAACCTTTCAACACGGAACACAAAGAACCAAGTATTAAAGGCATAGGCTCGTCAGCAATGCGCGCCCGCCAAATGTGTGCCATGCAATACGCAGCTCCATAGCAAAGGGATGGAGCTGCATGTTTCGAGCACGAAATTGGCGGGCGCGCATTGCTGACGAGCCTGTGCCTTTAACCCATTGGTATATTTGGTAAACATTTTATCTTGATATTTGCGTGTCGCGAGTAACGAATTCCTAATCGGAACGTGGCGATATCCCACATTGCTATACAGGGCTATTTTCGCGGTCACTACCAGAATTTGTGAGGGTCTTGGCTTCTGGGAAAAATATGACTTGAGGCGGGAATCGGCCGGAATATTTATTTCCATTGTTAATAAATAAAGCACACTACTTTTTTACACAATTTGTCTGTGTTTGTCCGTGATTTTTTGAATGAATTACAAAAGTAAATTTGCCATCGATCAATTGTCCTTAAATATGGAATGTTCTATAATTTCAAGCCAAATTTCATAACTTCATGTTTTGCACAGCAGTCGTAATGGCCGTTTAAAATAGAAGTAATTAAAAAAGTGGTTGTTCTCGTTTTTTGCCTATTCTCGTCGGGTTTAAGACGCTTTTTTGCTCGAAGTTAAAAATGTTATGTAGATTACTTCTATAAAATAGTTGTATGGACCCACACAAACCTCACAAATGTAAAATTTAAAACTTTTAGAAAAATCACCATTTGCCTATTTTGGCAAATGGCACAGTTTGCATTCCCATCACCTGGTCCATTGTGCGTCGGCGCTCGCACGGACTGGCGAAATGTACGTGAAAATTTGTGGTAAAATTCGACGGGGTCGGGTGGAGGGGCGTGGTTGAGAGCGGGACGTGAATTTTCACGTAAATATTGACGTCAATTTTAGTCCCTTCAGGGCCACCATATATACTATACCCCAAACTCCGAGTCTGACAACAAAAATCCACTCAAAAACATTTAGTACCTGACCATCGCTGTATAAATTAGAAAAAAATGAGACTGGCAAATAAAAAAGCCGGAAATTAACACAAAATTCTAACTTCTTGAAAAGCGTTTTCTTGTTGTCAAGTAATACCCCAGTCACAATTTAGCTTGCGATGGGTTTGCGAGTAGTTTGCGACGGATTTTTGGGCATTTTCGGTCGGGGCCCCACGGGACTCCTTGCGGCTGCCGGGTAATTTTTGAGCATCGGGCGGGAATCGGGAATCGAGTTACTTTTAACTCGGACTTAAAACCTGGTGCGGCGTTTCGCATCCCAAACTGATCGACAATGAATCGGTTGATGCCTGGCCGATCTCCGGCAGGGCATTGCACACATCGGGCGGGCGCCGGGCCAAATTTTGGACAACCCAGACAATCCATATACGCCGCTCAGACGCCGGCCGGGTCCCGCCCGGCGTCCGGCCGACTTCGCGGCGCCCGGTCGGAAATCGGCCAAGGTATCGCAGTGACATAGGCAGGACATCGGCAGGACATCAGACGAGTGCCTGCCGGACACCGGCCGATAAACGTCATGGCAGCGTGCGGGGCACTTTTAATTGTGATTGTGACCGCCCAATCGCGCGATCTTTCGCCGACCTCTACACGCCGACCGATGCCTATAAATCGCATACGCCGCCCGGCCTCCGCTTTAATTGTGACTTAGGTATTAGTAAGGTACATTTTGTGCTTTTAAAATCATGTAAATGTTTCTCATACCTTTAAAAACTCCGGTTTGTGTGTATTCTGTAACTTGAGCTTCCACAGTCAACCGAGTTCGGCTTGGCACAAAATCACAAAATGATCGTACAACACGCCCTAAACCAGGAAATTCCCTGTAGTTTTTCTATAACCTATCCCGTTCATCCAGCATGTATACCTTGATCCTGGGAATTTGCATAACAAACTTATAAATAAACGAACAATACCTAAAAGCGATGCAGTTAAATTATGGAATTTGGGGGTGCAGCATAATTATGTTCATTAAAAAGTTTGCATATAGGAGTGTTACACTTTGATTTAATCCTAGAATATTCTTTGAGTGGTCACATCTTTGCCTATATAAGAATGTATTATGGGCTATAAGCCTTGATTTGTAGAAGAGAACTGTATATTTGTTGTTTCGCTCCACCTTTAAAGGGGAATGGAATAGTCCTTGTGTGTGCAATAGACCATGTCTGTTTTGCATGTGTCGTGTACGACATTCAATGATGATCTTTTCATGGTGGCGACTTTTTTCATCAAAACTCGCCAGCGTATCCTAAAAACATAACTAACGAGGACTATTTTATTGGGTCAGTCAACTGGAACATGTTGTACTTTCTATACATATTTCTCATGTGGTGCAAATAATATAATTGGAAAAAAATCCTTTCCTGATCGTCACAATTTAGTGCGATGGGTTATGTTTTTGTGATAAATTCTTCATAATAATATATTTCTACAGTTTACAGTTTTAAATTAATGAATGTCAATTTTCCGGAGCAAAATAATTTAAGAGACCCCCTTGATTACTAGTAGGCCTATATACAAATCTCACAGACGGGGATAACCGGAAGCTCGGCGTAGTGGTTCTTTTCCCGCTTTTTACCTCTGGCGTCCCGGGTTCGAATCCGGGGCGTGTATATGGATTGGGTTTGCAGTCCCCACTTAACCGCGTGGGGTTTTCTCAAGGAGATTTCCCTGAGGTCCGGCCCCTCCCCCGCCCCTCCCCACGCCCCTCCCCACTTCTAAAACTGCATCTCCTTCTTCGTCGTATTTAGCTAATAATAAAGTATAGTTAACTTAAAGCTAATACCGTACAGTTGATGGCATAAAGGGCCTTATTAATTGCCAAAGATGGCATAAAATTAACAACAACAACAACACATTCCCGGGAGACCACCTCACATATTTTTCATTCGGCTTTATATCTCATTTTCAAACACTGCCTAGTTTGCCAAAATAAGACACATTCGGTATCAAAACTAGGCCGAGAGCTAGTTTTAACGTTGTGACGATAATTTTTGAATTGACACTTTGCCGGACCGCGTTTGTAAGCGCCCAAACGCCAATAAAATTTAAAATGCACCTTAAATTCTACCGATTCAATATAAAGTAAAATGAAGAAAATGTTAACTGAGCTTGTCACAAACAAACAATAATGTTTGACCTTTAGTTTCTGGTTTGCAAGTACCTTTACGAATTACAGGCTCAGGCTTAGTGCATCTCAGAAATATTAACGTGGCTAAACAAATATCTGGTTTGAACGTCAACTTGATTATTACTTGGACGTTTACTTCTGTTGAGAGTAGATAAAACCACCAACAAAAACCCAAACAAATAAAGTACAGGACAGGAAAATCGCAAAGACCGCCTGAAGCCGAATCAAGTACTTTTGAAAACGGCCTTAATGCATCGTATTCGCGCCAAAACACCATGGCGCCAAAATATTCGCGCCACTCTTGGACTACCAGCTGCGTAGTCTTGGCCCAAGACTACTCTAGTCGATATTGGTTTGTGTACGCGTTGGCCATTCTCAGTAGTGCGCCCTCTTGCAGCACTAACTGGCCAGCCCTTTGCCCTAGTGAGCAAAGGGCTGGCCAGTTAGTGCTGCAAGAGGGCGTACTACTGGGAATGGCCAACGCGTATACAAACCAATATCGACTAGAGTAGTCTTGGGCCAAGACTACCAGCTGCGTAGTTTTTTGTGTTACATGTAGGGTTACCCGTTTGTCTCAGAGACGGAAATATAAGGTCAGATTTATAATTCTATGAACTTTTTGTTCATTGCTTTTCGCACTAATAAATGGGATTTTAAGAAATTTTAAATTGGACCCCGAATCGTTTGGTGAAGCTGTTTATTTTGACGTGGAGCCAAAAATGGAGCCAAAACGGTTGCTGCACGTGCTTTAGCTCCTATACGTGGTCCCCGGAAGTCGATGAATCTCGCAGCGTACCGCAAGTTCTCGAGGTCAACTTACACGGTCTATTCATTGGTCGTATGTGGAATATGTGGAGCGGGAACCAGTTTAAACTAATAGAACATGTGGACCGAAACCAGTTTAGGACAGCCACTGCGCGGCCGCTAGAGGGCGCAATTTGGCAAAAAAATGGCGGCGTCCAGCACACATGCCCGAACCTTGTTTTTTGTTGTATCGATAGGCCGACATGTAGCCTAGTTGTGATTCACTAAGAACTTACACTTGTGACTGGTAAAAAGAAACGAAATCAGAGTACTAAAACTTCACTCTGGTTTAGGTTTTAAGGTGAACAGGGCGTCGTATCCTCCGCCCGGCTGGCGCCGTTTCCAACATGTCCAACCCCAAATATATCTGTGGCAAACCATGGCATGCCCATCCTTCCCATGGGCAAACCATGGGCAAACTCATCACGCAAATGAAATTTGTCCCTTGGCTCTGATATTTGCTCAATAGGTGCACTCGCCCCAACGTTCGGAGTAACTATGGAATACAGAATACAGGGCCACTAGATATAGAATACAGGGCCACTTGGAAGTTGACCCCCCAGGTTACTGACAAATTTTCCCTTTTAAAAAACATCCCTCACCATGTGTTTATTCAATAAGCCAGTTAAATATAATTCCCACTGAACTAGGGGGTCAACTTCCAAGTGGCCCTGCATTCTATAGTTAGGCTAAAAATATTCCGAAGAGTACGCATCGATCCGTTGTCTAGTTTCAGTGAAATCGTGGGGCAAAATTTAGACCCTCCGTGAGATAAAATACAGACTGTTTGCCCCAAAATCAAATATGCGCGAGAGCGGAAAAGTCAACACAAGCTACACTGGTTTTCTGTCCTACGACGAAGGGGGTAAATATGAGGACAGGGAACCAGTCTAATGTTGACCTCCCAGCTTTGGCGCATGTGCATATTTGATTTTGGGCAAACGGTCTGTATTTTAATATTTTTTTCTCTCGAAGGGTCTAAATTTTGCCCCACGATTTCACCGAAACTAGACATCGGATCGATGCGTACTCTTCGGAATATTTGAATGTTGGGGCGAGTGCACCTATTGCGCAAATATCAGAGCCAAGTGACAGATTTCATTTGCGTAAGTTTGCCACAGATTTGGGGTTGGAAACGGCGCCAAGGCGGAGGATACGACGCCCCCTGTTTACATGTCTAGCCTATAGCATACTGACAACTCGATCATGTCGATGTCGGTCACTTCGCCCCGAGCCTGGGAACTTAATTCATCATGTTCATAGTAGGCTACAGGGATTTTCGCATTCTGCGGCCATCTTGAAAAAAGATCCAGTAGAGGGGAACAAAAAAGCTGACAGCCAATGATTAACGTTCAACTTTTAGTTAAAGGATCGGAGCTTGTTCAGATTTTTCCAGAAAGTGGATTTCGGGGTAGATTACCATGTACGGACACCCAGGACTTTCCTTGTTATGACATATGTACCATGTCAAAATCTAATCTTTGCGTTGTCGGGTCAACTACATGTATATATCCGTTTGACAACTTGACACAAACCAATTGTGCGTTCGGGAAGAGTTGAGAAGTTGAACATAATTTTTTTCTTCTCCAAAATGACTCGAGTATTGTGCAGATTTGATGGAAAAACCTAAATTTAGGAGTGAGACAAATTTCAGGTTTTGTGAGGAAACAATTTTTCAGCCTGTCTTGTATATTTTGATCAACTACATTTCTTCCTCTAACAGGCCATAAATCTTCACATCAAGCGACATTTTGTCCGTTGCATTGTTTTGGTACCAGCAGATAAACCAGCATGACATCAATCATCAAGCTGACTCCATTCTCAGGGGTCGGGGACGAGTCTCCCCCCTGCTACATGCTCCAAGTAGATGAATTCAGATTCCTTCTAGACTGTGGATGGGATGAAAGCTTCAACCTTGATTACATGGAGAACTTAAAAAAGTAAGTCTAATGGCTAAAAAGTCTCCTGTTTATAGTCAGTGCGTGCGTTGTCTTAGATCTTGCACAATTAAGTACTTTTACGGTATTTTTTTCGTATACATTGAACAAAAAACTTAAAGGAGTGTGACCAGATCACTTTTTTTTACCCATAACTCCCTGGGACTTACCTTGTGGGTCATGAGATTTTTATATCATAACATCCGTTATATTTTTCTGATTACGAAACTGAAACTCCCGCGCTTCTAGGCCGCATATTTCCGAGGATATCGTCGAAAATCCAACGATTATTTGTAAACTAATTTTTCAGTATCAACGTTTATCCGCTGAAAGCATACTCGATAGTTTTGTTCAATTTTTTACTGGAAATTGCGAATGTTTTCGGGTTTTGGGGACATGGGAGGTGTGTATAGGAGTTACTTGATAATATTGGTAAGTTACATCGAAAACTATTTTCCAGAAACTCTGGTCACGCTCCTTTAAGGAAATTAACTCCTGAAATGAACAGATCATCAAATTCTAAGATACATACTTCCCACTTGCACTTCTGTCGCAAATGTTGTATTTCCGAGATAAATAAATGATAAAGTTACTGCACAAAGTAATACACAAAATTACGTGTCGAGCGGTCTGTATGTAAGCGCGACAACAGGGGGCGCTGTGCGCGCGTGGGAATGGTTATCTTGTGCACTAACTGAATGCAATTTTTGAAGGAGAAATTGTGATTTTTCTACAGAAAGGCAACGTTTGCGACAAAAGTCCAAGTGGGAAGTATATCTTAAAATTACATTATCTGTTGATTCCAGGAGGTAAAATCTTTGTTCAATGTATACAAAAAAAATTACGAAACATCCAGTGTTTAAAGGCAGAGGCTCTTCAGCAATGCGTGCGCGCCAAATTCGTGCCACAAAATACGCAGCTCCATAGCAAAGGCATGGAGCTGCGTATTTCGTGGAACGAACTTGGTGCGCGAGCATTGTTGACGAGCCTCTGCCTTTAAATGTTGACATATTCATTCAATTTGCATTGTGTAACCTTGGTGTTTTCTATGCTGATGTGGCCTCTTTGGGTTGGTATGCAATAAAGTAAACTCTCATAATAGCACTCCTTAAAGCCGCCCTCAGGTCGACATTGCAATGGCTCAGACAAATCGGCGACTGGCTTTTTAGGACTAATATTAAGCTGCGCCTCAGCTATGCCCGTCGGTGTTTGTTTTGAGACCTGTGTGTACACAATGTACCTCCGACAACATTACAACAAAATAATCAACAATCGCACAAGTAGAACATGTTCAACTTTTGCATAGTGATGCCGATCGTCACAGCCAAATTCTATGGAAGAAAACAAGATGAGCGTGGGACACACATTTCCAGTTTTTCTTCAGCCAATCATCATGCAGAAAAATCACGTCATGGAATCCTCATCACATCGAATCATGCGTGACACGAGCATGATTGCATAATCATTATTTTGTGTCAAGTTGCCACTTGTTCAGCGATAAACGATTTGTTCAGTTTTGTGACCTGAGCGTTACTTTTTTGCTTGATGGCAAGTGTTCCGTAGTGGTGCAAGAGATTCACAGGTCGACCTGAGGGCAGCTTAAAGTGGCTGTGCCACGGTTTGCGCATGCGCAGCAAAACTTGAAAAAGTAGGGCTAACTTTTTCAATTTTTTTCGCTGGGTTTTGCATATCCTATTTAATCTTTGTCATCCCTTATAATTCTTTAGTAATTTTGGCAGTGGTGTACTTTTCAACGCCTAGGTTGTCCTGAATTATTACTTTTTACTTGAAATGGTGCCGTTTGCCGTATTTTTAAGCCACCAAACATCAATATTACCGGGTGTGCGGCCGTCGTATAAAAAAACTGGGCAAAACATGACAGAAACGACATCGAATGATATGAATGACAGGACTGGATACAGCAATTTGTTTAACCTTGATTTCCACCAAAAGTCGTATGCTTATTTGGTCCTGAAAGCAATTTGACAGCATATCTTCTGTCGATGGAAAGACACCGTGGCCGCCGACGCTGTACTGATTTTTCCAAACATTGATCACGCGCGTGCGATGCCAAATCGAACGAAGGCGCGCGACACGATGTACTTTGTACAAATGTAGTTGAATTCTGTGTATTGTAAACACTCATGAACGAACACACACTGCCCATGCAGCACGTGCAAAGTACACGATGTACATAGCACACGAACCAATGGCATTGTGTAACGAAATTGCACTACATTCATCTTAGGGCGCACGTATGTCAAAAATTGACAGGAATTGGCGCATGTGCAAACAGTGACACAGCCCCTTAAAGGGACCAAACTTATGCAAGCCTTTTATCCAGAGAGTGCATCCATAATTACTAGAGTAATTGCCAAGACTCTAGAGGGACAACAAATATATTTGCCTTCTTTGTTCTTTGGAATTAGATCCTTGGAAATATTCCTTACTGTGTGTTTCTGATTTCTGCAGGCATGTCCATCAGATAGATGCCATGCTATTAACCTACCCAGACCATCTCCACCTGGGAGCACTGCCGTACATCGTGGGAAAATGTGGCCTGTCATGCCCCATCTACGCCACCATTCCTGTCTATAAGATGGGTCAGATGTTCATGTACGATTTGTATCAGGTACGTCCAACAAATGAGAGTATGCTCTCGCTACTCCCCAACAAATGGGGAGTGTGCTTTTACTCCTGACCAGTATCATGTGATTTGTATGAAGGTGGCGGAATATGGGTGGAAATTTAGGTGAATTTGCTTAACGTGTCAACTTGATAACTGAAACAATAACTCACTAAGGTTTGTTCTAGACGGTATCAATGATTCCACAAAGGTTCTCACGGCTTTTTTCAGTTTTTTGTGAGTAGTGAAACAACATATTTTGTGCAGTCATGGCAAGAGACGGCCATTTTGACTGATGGCCATTCGCGCATGCGACTGCAGACTTGCTGTTCGCGTAATGTTACCCAAGTGCAGTGCGCACGCATTAAGCCTAGCATATCAACCTTGCAACTAAAAGCAACTAGTGGCAACTGGCATTTTCGGCAACTAGAAGCAACTCGCGGCTAAAGGGCGATGTACGCGCACTTGCAACTACTGGCAACTGGAAAAAATCCCAGTTGCTCATGTTATACTTTCTGGCAACTAGTTGAAACCAGTTGCGGTCAGTTGCGTTGATGTACGCGTACTTCCAACTAGTTGCTGTCGGTTGCATGCGTGCATCTGACCACATGCATATCGACAGCAACTGCAAGCATCAGTTGCTTCCAGTTGCAAGGTCAATATATTCTAGTTGCTGTGTCGATGTGCTCGCTCTGCAGCCGATTTCACGAAAAATTGCGTACCGTGCGCAACTTTTGAAAATGGCATAAGCCCAATAGGCTTGTGTGTAATTATCACAAGAGTGTTGCACAGCTTACGCAATAAAAAGTTGCGCCAGCGGGCTTATGCAGTGCGTAAGGATTCGTGAAATCAGCTGCAGGAAATGTAGACATGGCTGGGATGCTCCCAGTTGCCGCTAGTTGTGCAACTAATCAGTTGCTGTCGATGAGCCCGCTACGCACACATCGACAGCAACTGATCAGTTAAGTTTTTCCAGTTGCAAGGTTGATGTACGCTAGGCTTTACTGGGCAATTCTGGAAATTCAAATTTACATTTAGACTTTGAGGGCTTGTAATGCTTCACGTATTAAAGTTGTTTGATTTTAAACACAATGTTCTTCAAGCATCCTTGATGGAAGTGTAATTCCTGAAAAACTGATTGTAATGCCATTCTCAATATGCGCGGTACATCCAAAAATATCTCAGTTTTGGGGACCCTACACACTTACCGAGAATGGCATTGCAATCACTTTTTCAAGAATTACACCCTATTTTTGAAAGGCATGTGATCGGAAGCAGAAATTGTGTTTTTTATTTGCCTTTTTTCTTAATTTGAAACTTACTTTTGATCCATACATTTCCAGTTCAGGAAGTTGTATTAAATGTTTGTGAAATAGGCCTACTGATTCTATTTTTATTAAAAAATATAAAATATCTTAAGGAATATTTTAAGGAAAAATCTACCTTAAACACCCACCCCCCAGATATGCTCTAAAATGCATCAGAGAGCTTCGCAGGTTATTGAAATAAAATTATTTTTGCTGCTTTTTTACAAAACTCCATTTTCATGCCTGTGCTTAAGCCCACTTGCGCAACTTTTTTATTGTGCAAGTTGCGCTACGTTAAGAAAAGTTTCGGAAGCTACTCACTTTTTCGTTAAATCAGCTGCAGATTGAGAACCTGAACTTTTTAGTGCCACATAGTTTTGACTGCGTATTGTTTTCCTAACGTTGCAATGTTAACAGGAAACATTTTTTTTTTTATATTGCATTTATAAAATCATGTATAATGTAGTGCAGCATATGGCAACTACTAGTCCTCTGGCTAAAACCACTAGCCTCGGACTACAGGACTACTGTTAATTTCAACCCCTGCTTTGTTGTTGCTACAATGTATGTCGTTCAAGTTGGAAAGTGATGGAATCTCACAGGTAGTGAGTCCTAATTTGAGTTAAATTTTTAAATTTTGTTTTATTTCCATACTTGATATTTTTTGTCCTCTCTGCATGCAGTCAAGACACAATTCAGAAGAGTTTGATCTGTTCACATTGGATGATGTGGACACGGCATTTGACAAGATCATTCAGTTGAAGTATTCACAGAGCACAACCCTCAGAGGTATGTTATGAGAAGTTTTCAATGCTAGAATAGGGCGACAAATCATGTGTAAAACAGCTATATTAGGGCGACCTGCTCAATAGGACGACATTTTGGTGTCGCCCTAATATTTTTGAGTTTAAAAATCATTTTTTTAGGTCAAAAACCTTTTTTTTTAGGTCGAGAACCATTTTTATCGGGACTGGAGCTGTCTCTCTTCGGTCTGGAAGCATCTCTGGAAGCTTTGGGTAAAAAAATAAGGTGTCATTTTGAGTGACTCTTGCCGAAATTTCGGTGGTCTCCGGTGAGAGTCTTCCCGAAATGTCGCCCTATTGCGGCATTCAGCGTTGTTTAAATTATTATTACTATTATTATTACATTTATATAACGCACATTCCATACGGACATGTTCACATGCGCTTCACATTATAATGGTTGTATAAAGCTAAGTGTCTTCCACCTAAACATCGAGATACATAGGTGGGTGGCACCATTGGCAGCCGACGACCAGAGACACCAGGGAATCCCCTAACTCTTTACGAAAGAGTGCTCTTCTATATTTTAAGTGCGTTACACAACACACTGGACCAACGGCTTTACATGCCTTCCGAAGGATGGAGCAAGTGTGTCTAAGTGCCTTGCTTAAGAGCACAGGTACCACGGCCGGGTATCGAACCTGCAACCCCAAGTTTTCACCCAAGTATTGCGAGTCAGTAACCCAAACCACTCGGCCATGGTACCCCACAAATCAGAGGAAAAATATCTACGTACCTCATAACTCGGAGGTTTTGGGTTTGAATCTCGAAGTCCATGTAATCTTGTGTTGGTCACTGTTTGCTGTATGTGTCTGCTCAGTGAGCTCCATTTATTTTTCTGGCATTTTTGTGCTGGCATAGATGCGCACGTGTAGGGTTTATGACGCGCTTGCAGCTGCATAGGGTCATTACATAACATATATATTGCAAATTTTTGGGATGTCACAAATATCTTTGGAAACAAATGTACATGTATTGGCGATGTCATACATTTCTTTGCAAATTTGTTTGTAAATTTTCGCAAACATTTGCTAAACAAATTTGTGACACTGAAAATATTTGCAAAGATATGTTATATGAGATGTTTTTTTTGTACGCCACCATATATTTTAAAAGTGCGTCACCACATGCATGTACTCGGTGTGCACAACCCTATACACGCAACTGCATGCATTCTGATGAACTGCTGCACAAACACATAGGGAACGTCCGGTCCAGCGTATATATCTAAGTCCGTGATTGTGCTGCTCCGTGTGCACTAACAAGATAGCAACACTTATAACTTGTAAGTGTCCATTTTACCTCACGTTGAGCAACTCACATTAAAATTGGTTTGCCTCTTTCTCTTACATCAATATCAGGCAAAGGCCACGGTCTGACCATCACGCCGCTACCCGCGGGTCACATGATCGGCGGCACGTTGTGGCGAATCGTTAAGGACGGTGAAGAAGAGATCATATACGCCATTGATTACAACCATAAGAAGGAGCGGCATCTGAATGGCTGTGTCTTGGAGTCCATCAGTAGGCCTTCACTGCTGATCACGGATGCCTTTAATGCTACATATGTGCAGGCTCGGCGGAGATTGCGAGATGAACAGTTGATGAGTGAGTTCATGGGGAGGGGCTTATTCTTTAGATGGGGTGGGGCTTCTGTTGGATGTAGTTTTTAAAAGATGGCCATTCGCGCATGCGACTGCAGACATGATTTTAAAAAAATTTTAAACAAGAACAGCAGCATTACATAATTAACTGCCTTATAAACGCATTCATATTTCACAAAAGCTGAAAAATCCATGTATATTTTTGTGTCTGTGAATGAATAGTAAAAAACTTGTCTGCAGACAACTTTTTTTAAAAACCCACCTTCAATTGGCAATTTCTCCAACAAAGGTACCATTTTAGACGGGAAACAAATCATTTAGTCATTTTTCTTGTCAACTCGTGAAGTAAAATTTTGCAAATGATGTATCGGGGCTTTAACCGAGTAAGATTGCTTTGTATATATAAGCATGTGCGTGGTAAACTAATTTCCATGCAAGATTTTTGCATGTCAAAAATTTAAGTCAGCCTGAAGCAGGATGTTTCTTAATATTTTTACTCAGCCATCATATTAAACACCATGCGGAGAGATGGGAACGTACTTATTGCTGTAGACACAGCTGGAAGGGTCGTTGAACTTTCACTGCTTCTGGTGAGTTGGTACATGTACATCCTTCAGTAATTTCTTTTCATTGTTGTGCCACAAAAAATTGCTCCTGCAGTTGAAGTCAGAAGTATAAATGGGTCTGTCCACAGTAATGGGGTACATTTCTGTAACATTCAAGATCTTAGGTCCCAGTTCACTTCAAATGTCTTAATTTTATCTTTAAATTATCAAGCTAAACTGAGCAAATAACTTTTTCACCAAGGAGTAAGAAAAATAGTCCTACAACATACATTTGTGAAAACCTCGTGCACAAATTTTCCTATTACGCATGTAACAAAGACGGAAAAAGTCACAAAATTGTCTGTCCACGTTACATGCGTAATAGGAAAATTTGTACACTTGCTTTTCAAAAATGTATGTTGTGGCAGCAATTTCTTACTTTTTGGGGCAAAAGTTATCTCCTGAGAACAAAACAAGGACATTTCTTTAATTTTGAGATAAACTAAAGATGTATCTGAAAGGAATTATTGACTTATTTTTCAAATGTACCCCATTACTGTGGACAGACCCAAATAAAAGTGTTAAAACTGGTGTGCTTACACCATTTTTGTAACAGTCCTTACTAAATTCTTAATTTTGTGGAATTCCTCACATGCATGGAGTACTTAAAAACATAGCTTGTACACCTTGCAATGGTTCGGGTAGTCCTGTTTACCATTTTGGGTGATGACGGTAGTGGTGTACATGTATTTTTACTTCTGACTTCAACTGTATATTAATTGTAGTACCTACAATAGTTAATTAAATGTCTTGAGGGATTTCAGTTGGACTTAATTCAAACTGATGTTAAATTTAGACTTGTTGCCAACTCGGACACTGGGTACCATTGGCATTTTTACCTTTTTAAGAGGGTTGTGACATGACAAATACAACTTTAAAACAAATTGGTATCATGTGCCCAAAGGCAGTACGCCTGCTATTTGTTAGCTCTCACTTGGGTGATGATGGTATTCGATTCGTTAGGCACAGCCTTAGTATACTCGTAGAAAATGGAAACGCCCTGTGAAACTATACTCGGCAGTCAACGTGTTAAGCCCAGATTGCAAGCAAGGTTTGGATGTTGGCTGCATATTGGAGCACTAAAGTAAAAATGTCATCCTTTGTGTGTTGTCAAGGTTACTGGGTCTACACTCAAAACCAGTTGTTTCCTTGTGCTTTAGCAATGGACATTTTAGATTACCAGTGAATGTTTACACCTAGTTACCCTGGCAACTGATATCACATGTTTGTGTTATTGGTCTCTCTGTAGGATCAGCTGTGGAGGAACACTGAGTCTGGCCTCAGCCCCTACTCACTAGCTATGGTCAATAACGTCAGCTACAATGTAGTAGAGTTTGCAAAATCACAGGTAAGTCACTGACTGGGACTCGGTGTTAAAGGCACAGGCTCGTCAGCAATGCGTGCGCGCCAAATTTGTGCCACGAAATAGGCAGCTCTATAGCAAAGGCATGGAGCTGGGTATTTCGTAACACGAATTTGGCGCGCGCGCATTGCTGACGAGCTTGTGCCTTTAACTGTTGATGATCGTGTGACATAATTTACCTTTATCACGGTGCATCCATCTTTGTCTTGTTCCCCATAGTACGTGTCGGGCGTGTAGTCATCTGTTGTTGTTTTGAGAGAATCACTATCCGCGCTGTGCATTTTCTTGATTGCGCTATGCGTGTGTCATTGTGAAGCAGACAATGAACAATTTCAACACAGGGCTAAAAAAAAATTCCTACAAGCTTTGGTTATTAAGTTCATTTTATTAGGGGAAAATAAAAGATGGCCACACCGTGATATTTATGCCATTGTTCTACCAGGTGTAAAAACCTACACTTAGAGCTCTTTCTGCCTGTATGCCAACAGAACAATGGTTTTTCGCAGTTTTTAGTAATATGTGACTCAACCAAATGAGTCGGATGTCACACAGTCTCGACCAAGTTTTCGCCATGTTCTGTGATGTCACAAAAATCTGAGCATGTGATATGAACCATGTAATTTTTGTTTTCTCAACCCGTTTTGAGTAGCACTAGTACTTGTGGTCTTGTCGGTATGTAGATTGGTTCCCGATCCCTATAGATTGCTTCGCTTATTGAGAAAATATAGGGATCGGTAAAGGGCAGCCATGACGGGCAGAATTCTGCCCGTCATGGCTGGTTATTATTTTTTTTTTTTAGTAAGTGCGCAAATTTTGCATTGACATTTGTAACTTGGCCGTGCGTGTCGAACATATCCAATTATGTAAATAAAGTACATTGCCTAGAGCAAAGGGCTTGGCCAATTTTTAAATATAAAAAACACAATGCGCACGCGCAAAGACGACCAATTACAGATCAAGATGAAGCGCCCTTTACCTGTCCTTATATTCTCCTGTGTGGAATATGTGGACGGGAACCAGTCTAGTCGGTATGCAACTGTGCTCATGATCAAGAAGTTGTGAATTCGAGCCTCACCTGTGCCAACTTTGTTGTGTCCGTGGGCAACACAATTGCCTTGTCAACCCAAGTAATATCTGGGGAGCTGTTGGGGGGGAATGTCACAATCTAAGTGCTGATAGGGTTGTGCACCTTGGCCAGGCAGCCATCTAGTTGAAGCAAAATGGTTCTGGTGATTCCCTGATGGCAGTAATAATAATGGCTACTATGTGCCTTTGAATAACAGACATGTTAGATACTGTGCGCCTTATAAATTCTTTATTTTTATTCCGTCATTAGGTTGAATGGATGAGTGACAAAGTAATGAGATCCTTTGAGGATAAACGAAACAATCCCTTCCAGTTTAAACATCTCAAGTTGTGTCACTCGTTGAAGGAACTAGCCAAAGTCCCGGAACCAAAGGTATGGAGTCAACTCCAGGTTTAAAAAAGGGTTGCAATTCCTTTCGGAATTTATTCCATTTTTCATGGGAAAACATTAAATATACTGAGCATGTTTACGGTGCGTGTACATTAATGAGACTGCATACTGTGCAGACAACCCAATTATTGACACTGAGTGGCAATAAATGTCCATAAAATGAAGCTGGCCTGCGCCACACGTGTTCCAAATGCGGAAATTGCATAAGTCGAGTGTTTTGCTTCTGAATCGCAAGGAAATTTCTGAAATCGGCAAGCTATCGCTGGAAATCGATTCTAGATGAAAGGAATCCATTTCAACTGGGAATTGATTCCTAAAAAATCTGGATTCCAATTCAAAAAGTGGAGTCGATTCTACTCGTTTCCACCATGGACTAGCCCAAGCCTACTTTAAACCATTATTCCCTAATGCATCCCAAATTACCCTTTGTTTTAAGCAGCATAAAACTCGTGCTTTCGTAAGCAACATACTTGATGCCTATCAAACATAATAGATTTAAATTCATTGTGATAACTGGATAGAAATGAGAAAAAAACAATAAACATTAACAATAAAAAACAATAACATCAACAGTGCATTTGTGAACCTTTTTTCTAAAATAATTTTGGTAAGAAAACAAAACCAATGCTGTAGCTTATATACAGAACAAAATAGAGCTTTAGTTTTTAAAACAAATTTCTAGACTTGTCTTCGCAACCACATGTCTGAGATGATGTTTAATATTTTTAATAGTAGGATGTTATACGGGTGTCCTATTTGTAAAAGTAAAACTGGTTCCTGATGTTGTCTGTCGGGTATCCGGGCACCTGGATACTTGCCACACAAAGGCTTAATGCCGTATTACATTATTGTTGTATTACGATATCGATATACCTGGACTCTGTATCCGTCAACAACCCGAACCGAATTTTGTTGTGCGTACTGATGTGTCTCTAACTCCCTAGGTGGTGCTAGCGAGTGTACCCGATCTGGAATGCGGATATTCCCGCAGTCTCTTTGTAGACTGGTGCGACAACCCCAAGAATAGCATTGTGCTGACGTGCAGGAGCAGTCAGGGAACGCTTACACGCTCGTTCATTGAAAACATCCAACAGAAAGAGGTTAAACTTAAGGTATGTAGAATGTTTGGGGATTGCTTTCTGATTGAGACATTCTTATAGGCAAAATCTGGTGTGAGGGGGTAGAAACACAGCAGCTTTCCAAACCTCAAATCTCATCTTGGGGCTGGGCACAAGTGGGCACAATGCTCTTTGACCCTATCTCCCCCCACCAACCCCCACCCTCCCCCACAACTACCCCCACCACCCCACCACACACACACACATACTTGTATTTGCCGGCAATCGAGGACCTAACTCTATTTACCTGATACTGTAGGAAAGAATTTCTTTAATGACACTTAACTAAATTTTACTTTACTGTAGAAAATAATTTTTGTAATGACACCAACTTATTTTACCTAAAGCTAGAGAGATGAAATTTAAACCTAAATGGTTCTCAAACCTATATAGGTTTGAGAACCAATAATAATTATAGTTGGTTCTCAAACCTATATAGGTTTGAGAACTAGTAATTGGTTCTCAAACCTATATAGGTTTGAGAACCAATTAACCCTAACCCTAACCCTAAAAACTATGAATGCTAGGATAGGGTGACATTTTGTGTGTAAAAAAGCTATATTAGGGCGACACGCTCAATAGGGCGACATTTTGGTGTCGCCCTAATATATATATATTTTTTTAAATCATTTTTTTAGGTCAAAAACCATTTTGTTTAGGTCAAAAACCATTTTTATTAGGACTAGAGCCGTTTCTCTTTGGTCTGGAACCATTTTTGGAAGCTTTGGGTAAAAAAATAAGGTGTCATTTTGAGTGGTTCTTGCCGAAATTTCGGTGGTCCCTGGGGAGAGTCTTCCCGAAATGTCGCCCTATTGCGGCATCCAGAGTTCTTACAACACTAATTATTATTGTTCTGAAACCTATATAGGTTTGAGAACCAATAATTATAGTTGGTTCTCAAACCTATATAGGTTTGAGAACCAATAATAATTGTAATTTGTTCTCAAACCTATATAGGTTTGAGAACCAATAATAATTAGGGTTAGGGTTAGGGTTAATTGGTTCTCAAACCTATATAGGTTTGAGAATTGGTTCTCAAACCTATAGGTTTTGTAATGACACCAACTTATTTTACCTAAAGCTAGAGAGATGAAATTTAAACCTGGGTTAGTACTGGCTTTTAAACCACTGTGCAATGTTTGATAAACTTAATATAATTATCTGGTTCCATAAAGCAGTGCTGTAATCTCACCAATCTTTTTGCTCTCACATCCAAATTGGAGATTGCAAATGTCCTGTTTTCTTCCAATGGATAATATTTTGGGGAGGCATTTTATGTCAAACATCAATATTAAGAACGGCATTTTATATGACGTTTAGGTTAATAAATGAAATCCACCGTATGGAAAAATCTGAACACGCTCCTTTGAATGTTGTTTATCCTTTCTTAGCTCAGCAAAAGAGTCAAGTTGGATCTAGAGGAACTTGAGGAATACAGACAACAGGAAAAAGAAAGAAAAGCTGCAGAGAAACTGAAGTTAGTAGTAATGTCAGGGGTTGAAATTAACACTGAAAGACCACTAGGCCCCTTTTCCAAATCTCGACTCCGTCTTCAGGCTCCAGGCTCCGGCTTCATGCGGCTCCGGCTCCAACCGGCCTCCGGCTTCACTTTAGCGAAGCCAAACCAAAAACCGTTTGGAACACTAGTCGGGCCGAGTAGGCCTACCACTCTTTTTCACCGGCTTTTTAAAAGCGCTAGCAGACGAGTTTGGTCGACGGCAAAGTTTAGCAAACCTGCAAACGTTCACAAAGTTTTTGTTGCTGTCACGTGATTTTCCAGTTCATGACGTCACGAAGCCGGCCAAAGTCACCTCTTTAGTTGACTTCGTTTTGGAGCCTCTTTTTGGGCCAAAACGAAGCCTCAAAATGAAGCCTGAAGCGGAGCTGAAGTTTGGTATGCGGTATTTGGAAAAAGGCCCAGATCTTTCAAAGACGTTGGTCCAATGGACCAGTGAAAACATTTCCGGACTCATGAAATCATTCCCAGATGCCTAAACCGCAATAAGATTTTCTTACTCAATGCGAAGAATTCCTGGTTAGGGACTTTTTAGACACCCCCCCACCCCCTTGTAAGCATATTTTGTGACGTCACCCATATGCTTTAACATTGAGTGTATGCATTGGCTCCAACCACCCCCTCCTCCCCTCCCCTCCGTGCATACGTACTATATGGATGGCCCCTTACCCCACAAACAATTCTTGGTCACTTTCATTTTCAGATAACTACATTTCTTTCTCCAATCTCACCAGACATGCCCTAGTTTTGGATCAAAAAGCAATCCCATCCATCCTGCACTCAATGCCCTTAAACCAGAAATAATAATAATTTTGAAAAGCACCGGTGGACCACTAAATTTTCAGCAGGACCAGTAGAGTTCTCTAATCTACTAGTCCTTCTGACTAGCATGAAATTCAGGTTGATTTCGACCCCTGATTGTTATAAACCAAGGATTGTTATAAACCAAGGATTCTCTGACAATAAAGAGGCCAATCCAATAGACGATGCGCGCTTTGTTTATATCTAAACTGCCCTCTGTTGAAAATTGGTTGTCATTATGCGCACGCATCATATTTTTCATAAATTTGGTTTGGTAATGATGCCAAAGGTCACATAATTCAAAGACGATTTGACATGCTATTTTATTCCTAAACCAAATTTAAGCAAAACATGATGCGTGCGTATAACGCCGGGCATGTTTTGGTTTGTTGTGACGTCCAATGGCACATCATCTATAGACCAATATCAACCCATATAGCAGTGTACATGTAGGAAGACCTGAATGTGCACCAGAAAAGAAAAGAAAACTGCATGAAAAATGGCCAAATTTACGAAGTTCACTGTTGGGGATTTTTGCCGACACAAAAGGCATAACAAATGCCTTTGCCCCAGGCAATTGTTTATATCCAAGCTCTTATCCAGTCTTAAATGCACAGTTTAAAAGCCCTATGTATCATTTGCAAGATAAACCTTTTTACAGATTCGTGGAATAAGAGTGTAACATACATGTATCTAAGGAAGAATGTTGGTAAACTAAGAGATTTTAGCTACTTACATGTAGATGCATCAATGCTTCAGAAAACCTTGAAAATCTATATGGATTTTGTGTTACATAATGTACAAGTAAATGGTAAAAAAGTCCCGGGACTTTTTTTAGAAAACCACCTGCGGTTGTCAATTTCCAGCAAGAAATACAATTTTGGACGGAAATAAATTCATGTGGTGTTTGTTACCATTGCTATCAACACTTTAAGTAAGGTTTTTCTTGTCAACTCATGAAAAACAAAATTGGGTCATTGCAAATGATACAATGGGCCTTTATATTAAAGCTGACCATCTGCACATTTATTCCATTATTATGCCAGGGGTGAAGAGTTGGACTCCAGCGATGAGAGTGAAGAAGAAATGGAGATGGGAGAAGGCTACAAGGGGAGCAAGAAACACATACAGCATGATCTGATGCTGAAGGCAGAGGTACGTACTGAGGCAGTGATGTGGTAGGGGGGGGGGGGGGGGAGGGGGGTAGGGGGGGGGGGGGGGGGGGGGGAGGGGGAGGGGGAGGGGGGTAGGGGGGGAGGGGGGTAGGGAAGGGGAGGGTGTTAGGATAAAATTGATGGGTGAAGGGCACAAGAGGAGTGAGAAGCACATACAGCATGATCTGATGCTGAAGGCAGAGGTACTGAGGCAGAGATAGGGAGGGGAGGGAGGTGGGGGTGGGCTCTGGTGGGGTTAGGGTCAAATTGATGTGCGAAGGCTACAAGGGGAGCGAGAAACACATACAGCATGATCTGATGCTGAAGGCAGAGGTACTGAGGCAGAGATAGGGAGGGGAGGGAGGTGGGGGTGGGCTCTGGTGGGGTTAGGGTCAAATTGATGTGCGAAGGCTACAAGGGGAGCGAGAAACACATACAGCATGATCTGATGCTGAAGGCAGAGGTACTGAGGCAGAGATAGGGAGGGGAGGGAGGTGGGGGTGGGCTCTGGTGGGGTTAGGGTCAAATTGATGTGCGAAGGCTACAAGGGGAGCGAGAAACACATACAGCATGATCTGATGCTGAAGGCAGAGGTACTGAGGCAGAGATAGGGAGGGGAGGGAGGTGGGGGTGGGCTCTGGTGGGGTTAGGGTCAAATTGATGTGCGAAGGCTACAAGGGGAGCGAGAAACACATACAGCATGATCTGATGCTGAAGGCAGAGGTACTGAGGCAGAGATAGGGAGGGGAGGGAGGTGGGGGTGGGCTCTGGTGGGGTTAGGGTCAAATTGATGTGCGAAGGCTACAAGGGGAGCGAGAAACACATGCAGCATGATCTGAAGCTGAAGGCAGAGGTACTGAGGCAGGGATAGGGAGGTGGGGTGGTCTGGGGTGGGTTAATGGTCAAATTAATGGGCTAAGGCTACAAGGGGAGCGAGAAGCACATGCAGCATGATCTGATGCTGAAGGCAGAGGTACTGAGGTAGGGATGTGGGAAGAGGAGGGGGAGTTGGCTATTGCAAATGATCTAATGGTCACTGTAGAAGTGATATAATATTTGCAAGGCTGCTCGTCGGGGAGGGGGGTGGGTGCGGGGGGTTTGGGGAGTGGGTGCGGGGGGTTTGGGGGGGAATTTAGGAGGAGGGGGGTTTCTCTCTCTCATATGAATGAACCACCCACTAGCAGTGTTAAGCTAAATCCTTTGATTGATCTTTAGGGTAAAGTTTTATTACCCGTAGTTAAGTCTTTCCATTGTAAAGTGGGCATTTGGGCAACACAGACCATATTTTCAAGAAAATATCTTTGTCTGGTCGCAAAATAAAAGAAATAAGATTTAGTTGTTCTGAAGAGATAACCTAGGCCCAAAAATGGTTACAAATAGTGTGACAACATGCCTTTCTAAAAACGCTGTGCAAAAATTTCCAATATACGCTGGTTACGAGCGTATATTGGAAATTTGTACACAGGGTTTTTGGAAAGGCATGTTGTCACACTATTTGGGCCTAAGTTATCCCTTC
Source organism: Henricia sp. BOLD:AAB3569 (assembly GCA_037783545.1). Classification (NCBI taxonomy): domain Eukaryota; kingdom Metazoa; phylum Echinodermata; class Asteroidea; order Spinulosida; family Echinasteridae; genus Henricia; species Henricia sp. BOLD:AAB3569. Next base: position 1,764,235 of record JBBELK010000217.1, read on the forward strand.
ATAACAACTTATACTTATTTCTTTTATTTTGAGACCAGACAAAGGTATTTCCTCGAAAATATGGTCTGTGTTGCCAAAATACCCCCTTTACTATGGAAAGACCCAGTTATACAATGATTCCTTCTTTCTTGCAGAGTGGCAAGAAAGGCACAAGTTTCTTCAAGCATGCCAAGAAGTCCTACCCCATGTTCCCCTTCCATGAGGAGAGGATAAGGTGGGATGAGTATGGAGAGCTGATCAAACCTGAAGATTACATGGTGGCAGAGTTGACGCAAGCTGAAGAAGAGAAAACCAAGGCCGTAAGTCACATGAAACAAGACTATTTGGTCTTTGCATGGAACTGCCATATTGGCTAAACAGTGAGAACGATGACTCCGCCACATTGTTGCTGTGTCAGTTCCTATGATGTTGGTTTTAAAGGAGCATGGCTAGATTTTTCCAAAAACAATGGATTTCATTCTAACCTAACAATTATCTCCAAAATACTGTCCATGGGAAGAAGACAGCAAATTTTCAATCCCCAATTTGGATGTGGAAGCAAAAAGGTTGGTGTAATCACTGCACTGGTTTATGTAACCGGATAAATTGGTTTACAAAAGTTGGGTGGATTTTTTACGATATCCCCGGAAATATACGTATTGAGAGCGCGGAATTTCAGAATGGTAAAGAGAAAAATATGTCATATGATATGGTATCAAAATCTTAACACACATGGGGAAAAAATGGGAGTAATAAATGTGATCTGGGCTGTGTTACAAATATGCGAACGTTGGCAACGTTGGCCAACAATTTTGAGTGGAACGAATTGTGCACCCCAAAATGTTGGCCAACAAAATTTTGGGTTGTTCGCGAGTCATTTCAAAATGGCGCAAGCGACATGAAAGGTGACAAACGATGGTTTCCAGTTTTGAAAATAAATCGTTGAAAATAAATCGCAGCTTTCGTTTGTTTTTTCCCTTATCGCTGGTGATACACATTCAATGGCAACGTGTCACATTTCTTTAATAATTTGGTAAGCAGCGGCGAGACACAATACAACGTCTCTATGACCGCTATATGTGGGAATCAAGTGAATGAGACACAGGTCCAAGCATTGGAAGATCCCTGCTATTGTAAAACATTTACTACACTCTCTGGAGATAAAAATGTTTGACCTTTTAAAATTGTTTTGTCCTAGGAGGAGGATGGCTTTGATGGTGAAGACTTAGGAGAAGGTGAGTCCTGTCATTGACATCTATAATCTGTATTTGAGTCTTTCCACGGTAAAGGGGGCATTTTGGCAACACAGACCATATTTTCCAGAAAATGTCTTTGTCTGGTCTCAAAATAAAAGAAATAAGTTTCAGTTGTTCTGAAGAGATAATTTAGGCCCAAAAAGGGTTATAAATAGTGTGACAACATGCCTTTCTAAAAACCCTGTGTACAAATTTCCAATATACGCTCGTAACCGGGACTGCCTAAAATGTAACACATTTGTATACTAGAAATTTGTACACAGGGTTTTTAGAAAGGCATGTTGTCACACTATATGTAACCATTTTTGGGCCTAAGTTATCTTTTCAGAACAACTTACATTTTGAGACCAGACCAAGGTATTTCCTCGAAAATATGGTCTTGTGTTGCCAAAATGACCCCATTACTGTAGAAAGACCCATTTACTCCTGAAGATCCTTTTTATTGAGACCAACACTTTACTTCTTTGTAACACATAACAGGTTAATGTGTGAGGCATTCCTTCAAAGGCTTCTTGTCTTCTGTAAAACTACAATAAACTACTGTGTAACATCCATTAATATTTACATATTGTATTGGTTTCAGCCGGCACAGACATTCCCACAAAGTGTGTATCCCGGGAGGTCACGCTGGAGGTCAAATGCTCACTCAACTTCATTGACTTTGAGGGGCGCTCTGATGGCGAATCCATCAAGAAACTCATCTCACAAGTCAAGCCTAGACAGCTGGTCAGTACAGATCATAGAGCGTGTTCCTACTGAGCATGATAACCATATCGGAAACGCTTTGGAACTGTTATCCTTTCAGTATAAACAGCTTTAAACGGTTATTTGCCGGTGTGAGCAAAGGAAAATTGAAACGTGCTCGGAGAAGGTTTTTGCCGGTGTGTGCAACAGTATTTTGGCAGTGGAAACGGCCGATAATGCTTTTTTTAATGGGGCGCGTCGTTTCAACTGCTGTGCTCGCTGGTAGTGTGCCAAATAACAGGTATTTTGTCTCCAGTAGAAGATAAAAAAATATTTACCAAACGCATCAGCAAAAAACATTTAATGCCGGTGCTCACAGTAGAAACACGCTCGTAGTAGGCTTGTTGCAACCTTTTTTAAATCGATTCAGATTCCACTTAGAATAGAATCTGAATAGAATTATGATTCCTATCTCCAAAACAAGTATGGGACTAAAATTTGAAACAAATATCTTGCAAACCTGATACAAAAAGTGCCAAATTACTGGCATTTTGTAATGTTTGCATCTATTAAATTTCAGAATTGCTGTGTACTTGCTGGAATCACCAAGATAATGATGATATCGATTTATGATAATATAGATTTATACCGTGCACTTATCGGGGGGGGGGGAAACCTCATCAATGCGCCTACACTATCATTACCCCTGATCATAGGGCTTCAATAAATCACTCCATATACCATCTCAGCTCCCTGGGGAGTATACCGGTACAGCCCCAGCTGCCTTAAGCAGCAGCGTAGCTAGGGTTTTCTCCTCTGCCCTCTTTGGAACTAACCTAGGTTTTGAATACGATCCACTACACCGCTTCACCACAGCACTGCACTAATCGATTCCTCCAAAAGATGAAATCACACTTATGATTGATTCCCAACATGGAATTGATTCTTATCAACTCCAGAGATGGTTCACCCAAGCCTACTTTGGGGATGACGTGAGGGATACTTTTTAATGTTATTTTATTTTGCCTGGACTTGACAGATTATTGTGCACGGTACCGAGGAAGCTTCCCAGCATTTAGCTGAATACTGCCGGTTACAGCTAGCAGGCTCCAAGGTGTTCACTCCCAGCATTAATGAGACGGTAGATGCTACCATGGAGAGCCACATCTATCAGGTAGGATACAGTTGGATTTCATTTATTTGTCCGCTAGCTATTACAGTTGAAGTATAATTACAACTGTATGCAACCAAGTGTTAAAACTGGTGTGCTTACACCAGTCTTTAGTAAAGTCTTGATTTTGTGGAATTCCTCACGTGCGTGCAGTACTTAAAACATAGCTTACACACCTTGCAATGGTTCGGGTAGTCCTGTCTACCATTTTGGGCGATGATGGTAGTGGTGTAGATGTATTTATACTTCTGACTTTTTTGCTCGGAAATTTATAAGAATTTTGTAGGAATCTCGACCTTAATGACGCAAGAAAAAAATGAATGACGCACACCTCAGACGTTGGCATTTTAATTCCATGAATCTGTTTACTCTTTTTCGTCAGACTTTGGGGTCATTGCAAATGATACACTGGGCCTTTAAGACAAGGAGTAATCATGGCCGGAAAACATTGTGTACTTCTTTTTCATGTGTGTAAAAGTGAACAAAAGTGCAATTTCTCTTTTTGCTCACAATTCCATAAAATGTGTGATTTCATGGTGAAAACGCTGCCTAATGCCCAACATTAACCAATCATTGTGTGCATAAGACATCCGTGCACACATCACTTTTTGAATGACAAAAATCAATGAAATAGTTTTTGAGTTGCATTTAAAAGTATTAGACAGGAACTTTCTTTTTTGGTTGGGTGTATTTAGTGGTCATAACTTTTTCCGACGGCCATGATAGTTTAGAGCCAATTACCATGGCAACGCACGTCACACTTTGGCTGTCTATTTCTTTGTAAAATTTTAAAAAAATCGTTTTTTCCTATCAGGTGAAGTTAAAAGACTCATTGGTGAGCTCGCTGGATTTCTCCAAAGCCAAGGATGCAGAGCTGGCTTGGATCGACGGCCAGCTAGATCTACCCACCTTATCACATAGAGAGATTGTCAAGGGTGACGCGGGGGAGAAAGATGACCAACCAGAGGTCAAGATTAAAGCACCAGGTAATTTCTACGAGGGTCATTCAGAAAGTTCACACATAAGCCTTTGGTAAAGACTGGTCATGACTCGGTCGTAACTAAACGCAAGTTTAGTCACCACCGTAACTAGGCTTGGGCGATACCACGCTGGAATCGAGTAGAATCAAATCACTTCAGAAATCGGAATCACGATTCCAGATTTTTGAGGTTTGGTTTGTCCCGTTTGTTCAGTGTATGGTCAGAGCGCACACCTTTCTGGTATGTACAAGCCGATTGGCTGTAAAATCACACAGGTGTGCGGCAGGCAACAATTTAAAGCCACAGTTGGCCGCTTCAGCCACTGCCACCAGTGCTGTGTCCTGGAGCAACAGCATGTCTGCTCGCAGCTTTCCCCTGCGTTTGTTTTCTTGATTGTTTCCTTCAAGTGATGCATAACACTCCCTTTTAATAGTTTGACCTTTTAAAAGTAGTCTATCATGATATTAAACACTGTCAGAATCCCAAAAGTTTTAGTTACTACTTTTCTTGGAAATAATTATGTTTACTGTTTGCCACTTATTCTCTTTATAAAGACTTAATAACCACCAAAACATGTTAAAAGTTTGAAGGGAAGTGATTTTTGAAGTGAAAAACATTCATCAATTTCCTTGAAATGCCCTGTTCCATAGACCTAACGCACGGCGCCTCAGTGGCGACCAGTGAACGGAAGTCGTACCCTTTTCTTTCTGGGCGAGGCTTAGAACTTTGTGAATGACCATTGTATGTGGTGGTTTAGTGGATAGCGAATCAGACTTCTGGGCGAGAAGCCCATGGTTCGAGACCTGCAAGACACCAGGTACCTGGTGACTTCAACCGTGTTGTATCCTGAGACAAGACACTTTACTTCACATTGTCTCTCTCCACCAGGTGTATAAAATGGGGGTACCAGCAAATACTGGTTGGGAAACCTATTTTTGCTGGGGGATAAACCTGCAATGGACTAGCATCCCATCCAGGAGGAGTAGCAATGCTCCCAGTCACTCCATGCCATGGAAACCAGGAATGAGTACTGGTCGTATGAGCCAGCTTGGCTTGTGAATGTACTTACCTGAGTTACACGAAAAAAATTAAATAAATGTTGGCATTGGACGTTTTAGATTACATGTACCAGCAAATTTAAACCCAGTTACATTGGCAATGACATCATCACACTAGTAGTTTATTATGACATTATGTATTCTGTTGACAGGCTTGAACATTGACAAAGAGGAAACTGACCCAGATGATGATGAGGTCATACCCATGCTAGGAGCCATCCCACCTCAAGAGGTATGGTTACGGCCATCACAAGGCCCTGCAAGACCTAACAAGTCTGTGGGTCTTTGTTACTTGTTTCTGGACTCTTGGTTAAAGGCACAGGCTCGTCAACAATGCGCGCGCGCCAAATTCGTGCCACGAAATACGCAGCTCCATAGCAAAGAAGTGGAGCTGCGTATTTCGTGGTACGAATTTGGTGCGCGCGCATTGCTGACGAGCCTGTGCCTTTAATGCCTGATTTATTGCAAGCTGCAAAGCAAATGTAATATCAATTTTCATTTGTCAGTGGAAGGTTAAAGGTAGTAGAGAGGTTTCGCAAGGTGACGGATACGGTTACGAGTACGTATATGATAACGGTAACCGTTCACGCTGATGTGCACACTGAACTGGGTTTTGCACTGTGTGAATGTATAGGCCTACGTGTACATTATCTGCTAAATCCGCTCTACGCTTGGCTTTTGTTTTCAGCATATTTTCATCACTTTCACGTGGGCATGACTCATTAAATTCGATCTGTATTCACGAAAGAAAAAAAAAAATTTAAAAAATGCATACAAGTTATTAATCCATCACGGAAAAGGCGACAAATCTGCATAACCGGTATCCGTTTTTATGCTACGCGTATGGAGGCCGTTATTCACGTGTATGAAAACATGTGTACTACGGTTACGCGTCACGAGAAGCGCATAAAGTCATGACGTATCCGTATCCGTATCGGTATCCGTAACGGTGCAAAACCTCTCTATTATACATGATTGGTAAACCATTACAAATAGTTTCATTCCCCTGTGTGATTGAAGGTGAGCTTGATTAAAACCAACCTGAGCAAAAACCAGCTCCGTACTTCGTCTAACTTTTGAGAAAACAGTCAAAAAATGGTTTACAGTCACTACGTCCCTGAACCACTTCGCCCTAAACAGGCCTGTGCACGAAGTTGTTTTGGGGCGAAGTGACATTTGGGCGAGGTAGTATTTGGACGGAGTGGTTTTGGGGCGAATTAGCCTTTGGGTGAAGTGCTTCATCAGGGCGAGGTAGTTTTAGGGCGAAGTGAATTTACGCCTCGCGAGACGAAAAATAATTGTTTTGCTCATTTCTCAAAGACTATAGCACTTCGGACAAAACCATTTCAGGGGAAGTTTTCTACCGTCATCGTGTTTATATTGTGTAAGTTATGTGTATATCTGTGAATATTTCTGATTCCTCGAGATACCAATCATGTATTCTACCTATAAATGAACAGCACTATAACGAATATTCTGCTACAGCGAATATATCATCAAATTATAATACCTTTTTGGACTACATGTATAACAAACACTATTATGAACACATTCCTGTTTGTCCCACTCTTCATAATGTGCCTGGTACTGCGTCCACAAAATGAATCAGAGCTGTATACATGTAATAGCACACTCCTGTGAATTCAAAAGTGATGCATATGTGTCCGATATAGATCGTCAGATCATGTGCATTATTTTCTGCATGTGATTTGTGGCCTGTGCGCGTCGGGTTTGCTTGAAGATAAATCTGTTATCCTACTTGGGCTCGTGGAGAATGAATAATATACCTGCATCTGTGTGGTATATGGCAGACGCACTACATTATGCCATTTTCCACTCATGCTGATGGGATGACTGATATTGTTATATACCGTCCTGGAATACTGCAATTTCACATGTCCAGTGCATAAAAACAACTGAATACCACGGACGGATCAACATTTTTTTCATACATGTATCGCCCTCTCGTGTATGCAAATTTTCTTCATATCACCCTGCTGTATGCAAATTTTCTTCATATCGCTCTTTTGCAGTCTTATTGTGAAAGCGATGTGCGTGCTGATTGTGCGTGTCCATAGCACGCGTAACGCGCTGTACTTAAAGGCTCCTATTGGTAAAATAAACCGCGTGTTACGCCTGCAAGAGGTACACACAATGCGCCCACACAACGCGCCAACAATGACGCGGCATTATTGACTTCATACGCTGTGCGCCAAAACAACAAGCTGGTACACGCTACTTTTGCAATTATTATTATTATTATTATTATTTATTCGGCCAACACAAGCAACAATACAACAGAATATTCCTATAAACAAGAGAGCAAATAAATAGGGTAATAAATTGATAAGTATATAAATATAAAAAGTAAAGTTGTGGGGGAGGGGGGGGGGGGGGGGGGGGGGGGTCGTAACAAGACACAAAGACACAAAGACAAACCAATCTAAGGTGGCCAGGATGAACAAAAGTGAAAGTCACTGTGGCCCAAAGGCCTGCTCATCCAACCCTAGACTGGGATAAAAGGTAAATTAAATAAATTTGTTTGTATATAAATAATTATAATAAAAAGTACAATATAAATCAAAATCAAAAATTTTTTTTAATTGTGCAATAAGTGCTTATAGTTATAGCCTATATGTTGGGAAATAGAGAAAAATGAAAAATGAGGAAATAAAAATAAAAATAATAATTCGTAGCAATAAATTTAAGCAATAAAATCAAGTAATAAATAAGTGTTCGTAAGTTTGTAATAAAAGTAATAAAAGAGTAAAATAAGATGATACAAAAGAAACAAACAACCCACCAAACAAACAATTAAACAAATAGCCGGACAGCCCAACAAACAAAGAAAAACACAAACACAAACAAACCCAAACGCACCATAACACAAACACAAACAAACAAACAAAAACAAACAAACAAACAAACCAACAATAAAGAACACGGAAGGTAATGTGCTAAGGAAGGCAAGTTACAGCACGCGCGTAGGAGTTCGGAGAGTAGCGGAAGTCAATGTTACAGCACGCGCGTAGGAGTTCGGAGAGTAGCGGAAGTGCAGATGATTTTGTCAATGTTGATGCCAGTTAATTTGCAGCAGTACATGCGGATTGCTTTTGCAGCATTTACACGACTTCAGAGTGTATTTTGCAAACCAACCTTTCACAGCACATCTGTCCCTATTCCAGTGTTAGCCTAAGAATGGATTCGGACACTAACGACACAAAGTCTCCACCAAATAAAAACAACCAAAAAAACAAATTTTCAAGTTATTCCAAAGAGGACATCAAGCACCTTATTCCCGTGAACTTTTTGTACAATTTAAAATTCCACCAATTTCAAATAGTACAGAAGATATTCTGCATGGAGACCAAGACGGGATATAACAAACAACAATTGTTGACTGGTGTAATGTGGGATATTGGTTTTAACACCCTCGGGTGCTATGAGCGCCCTCGGGTGTTAAAACTCTGTATCCCGCACCACACGAGTCATCAATTGTTTAATGATTTCATGATGTTCATGACTTTCCACTGTACATTTTAGTGCACGACAAATGGGACTGAATTTTTCAGCCCATTTTCTGTGGTACACATGATTCTCTCTGAAACTCTCACATGCATACACTGTTTCATCTAGCCACCCGTCCAGCCGTCTTTTGGATGGGCAGTGTGTAGTTTTAGACAGGCACTTTGCGAAATGGACAATAAAACATGACGGGTAGAATTTTGTCAGACGGGCATTAAAAATGACGGGTATTTTTGGTTTAAAATGTAATGAAAACACAAAAGTACCTCGTAATCTGTGCTGCAGGCCGCGCGCCGCAACCAGCCGGGTATGCTTGCGAGTTGCAACTCTTGTCCATGTTGTATGTATGCACACAGTACATGTACGTGTGCCCTACGTGACCACATCACTTGTATCACGATTTCCAACTTGCCTAGAGTCGGTAACCGCTTTATCCATTTGTGTGCCTTTCAATTTTTGCCGGTCACAGGACGGGTACTTTTTAAAGATAGTATACATGTACATGATTGGTAAACTGTTACAAATAGTTTTATCCCCCTGTGTGATTGAAACCAACCTGAGCAAAAACCAGCTCCGTACTTAGTCTAACTTTTGAGAAAACAGTCAAAACAGGGTTTGCAGTCATTTCGCCCTGAACCACTTTGCCTTGAACCACAGCCTGTGCACAAAGTGGTTTTTGGGCGAAGTGGCACTTAGGCGAGGTAGAGTTTGGACGAAGTGATTTGGGGCGAAATGGCACTTGGGCGAAATGGTTTTGGGGCAAATTGAATTTACGTCTCGCGAGACGAACAAATTGTTTTTTGCTCATTTCTCAAATACTACAGCACCTTAGACAAAACCATTTCAGGGGAAGTTTTCTACCGTCATCATGTTTATATCGTGTAAGTTATGGGTAAATCTGTGAACATTTCTGATTCTTCTAAATACCAATCATGTGTACTGCCTTTAACTGCACCTAAGTAGGACAGGCAGTTTTTGAAATCCTAGATGAAACTCTGCATGCATACACACTTAATTGAGTATTTTTTGAATACTTCCAGGTACCTGGCCACTGCCAAGTCTTTGTGAATGCACCCAAGTTTCAGGATCTGAAGCAGGTCATGTCACGCAATGGAATTCAGGCAGAGTTTAATGGTGGCGTCCTTGTGTGTAACTCGGTGGTGGCCATTAAGAGGGTGAGTGGTTATGTGACCTTTTCTAACAAAACGACTGTTAAGCGACGTTACAATGCCCTGAGGAAATCCACGCAAATCTGTGAAGTAAGGCGGCTGTTGCGCTTGAGTCATTTTTATGTAATTTAATCCATTTAGGCCTGCTTCAAACGTCGCGCTTATGCCGTGTCAAAATAAATTCAACTTGATTTTTTTAATTCGACACGGCACAAGCACGACGTTTGAAGCCATTTGGCTCGGCAAAATGAATTCGACACTGCAGAAAATTTAGCTCGACAGGGTCTGCCGTGCTAACTCAATTTAGTGCGGCACAAGCACGGCTTTGCTTCAAACGTCGTGCTTCTGCCGTGTCGAATTTATTTCCAGTTCGAAGTTTCGTTCCAACTAGGAATGCGCATGCTCGCAGCGCGTATGTGAGTAAAGAAATAACCAACAAACAAGTGCATCAAAATAATAAAATGGCGACGTACAATGGACAGAATGCAAAACGCACGTGCACAACACTCATCAGCCATGTTGGATGTAGTTAAGCTCGACTGGGAGTTTGCAATTAAGTTCGACGTTTGAAGCCACTGCTGTGCTAACGTCGTACCAACGTCGTGCCAAGTTGAATTTATTTCGACACGGCATAAGCGCGACGTTTGAAGCGGGCCTAAGTTATGTTACGCCGAAAAGAAACAATTTCTATACTTTACAGAATTTTTTTGGGTTTTGTTCTTTATGACTGTCCCATTCCTACCAAAATTTCCATTAAAAGTTAGTTTGTTTTTTTCTACAGAACGAATCTGGACGGATCACTTTGGAAGGGTGCCTGAGTCCAGATTACTTCAAAGTACGAGAGCTGTTGTACGAACAATATGCCATTATTTAAGAATCGAACATGCAGACAAACAATGACCCCAGCTCAGTTTTTGTGCCTGAGGTTTATAATGTACCTCAGAGGGACCACTTGTGTCGCAGACTCCAAGAGCATTTTAAGTTGTGCTTGTCTGAGATCTGAATTGGATATGTGGTTGAAGCAGTACTAGAAAGATCATTTCCAGCAGTGCAGTGACTTTCTACCCTAGGACCACACCGAACACTTTGTCACCGTGTTTACACTGGTCCCGAGCTCGGGATCAAGATTGATCCCCTGATAAGAATGCGTCAGTGTTAAACAGCAGTGATCCTGAGTGCCGCGCTTACATTCTGTAGTTGATCTCGAGCGTGGTGCCAGAGGTTATGATATATGTGTGCATGGGTTGTGCATGTACAGCGTACAAGGCCACTTGGATTTCGCGGGCTTTTCCCCAGCTACGGCTGTGGAGCGGATGTGGCAGGATGCGGTAAAGATTAATTGCTTATCTAACTGCAAACTGATCCCGAGCTCGGGATCGAACCTTCCGCCAAAGCGAGACCAAGATTTGGGGGGTCTGATGCAGAGCCAATTTGGTCCCGAGAGCGTTTACTCCCAGTTGGTGATCCGGGGATCAAGTGTAAACAGGGTGTACTAGGTTGTTTGTATTTCCACGGGGATATTTTAACAGCAGGTACATTGTACCTTTATTGATCCAGTGAGCTTCAGACAGGTCACGCAAAGTACATTCGATTTCTAGGGACATCAGCACTTTTGACTTCAGTTACATTGTACACTGCATTTAGAAAAACCGATGTGATCGTCTAGCACAAAAGTTGCACGGCCGTTTTTTTTGTTTAGATGTAGCCACTAATGCATTGTATGGGTCAGAATTATGGAGATTTATATTTTAGCGTCAAAAGCTAGGAAAATGTCAATATTTCATTCCCAGTCCAGTGTTTTTAAAAATGCTACCATAAATACCTCAGAATTTGATTTTATGTTAAGCGTGTTTTGTGACAAAGACCCTGTTCTCACTAGAGAAATCGCTTTGTTCGACGAAGAGATTTCCTGATGTGAACGCACGCCTCTTCATTCGATGAAGCAAATTTGTAATGTGAACGGCTCCTTTCGTTTGACGAAGCGATTTGGCAGGCCTGTTGCACGTCGAGCGTCTAGCTAGAGTTGTCTTTGACCTGACGCTGGAAAACCACACAGCACGTCTAGACGCTTGATGCTCAGTGCGCAACGGCTTCATTTGATATTCGTTACCGGTCACTTTTCGTTCGATTCGCTAAGGGGTATGTGAATGCACGCTTTATTAACTAACGATGTGAGAATGGGGTCAAAGTCTCCCAGAAAGACAAACAGGAATTTTCTCATGTCTGGTATCAAAATTTTGATCAGGAGAGCTCAAATTTAGTCCATGTGATGACTGGTTTTGTGCTGGATGGCTACATGTATTGTGTACATGTATGTTTAAATTTTTTTTTTATTTTAAGAAAAGGTGTCAATAAAATGACTTGTACATTTTTGGGGTCCATTTTACAATTTAAGTCCATGTCGCCAGTTGTTTCTTCCCAAAGCACAGTATCAGAAATGCACTTTATCCGCAAAAACTTCATTTTTATATAATAATTCCTCTTTCCTGTAGCCATAAAGAACATATCTGTTACAAGAAATACTATTTTTTCTGATCATTGGCACAGCCCTACATGAATGTGCTTGTGATTTGCCACATTCAGTAGACTAGAGTACCGTTTTTGGACAATCTGTAATTTGCTAAATTCAGACTTGATAAATAAAGCATAATCGTCTGTGGCAAAGGCACTTCAGTACCAAAGTTTACATACTCCCCAGGGAGCTGAGAAGGATGATATTACTGAGCCAAATGACGAGGGGTAATAAGGAAGAAAGCGCATTGAGAAACCCGTCGGATCTGAAATGCGCTAGATAAGAACTGGCTATTATATAATCAAGGTACATGTTCTGATTTCGGTCAAAAAATTCTATGCATACACTAATGCAGAGCTGTCAACCCTACTGGATTTTGCAACAGATGATCCCCTTACAACTCCCAAGGCAGATAATTTAAGCCCTCCTGGATTGTCAATTAACAATCTCAGATGTGTCCGAGGTCAGGAGATCAACTTATTTTCCAGATGTCTTCTCCAAAATCCGGGAATAGCGATTAATATTTTGCATGGGGTAATGCTTCAAAGATAACCCTTGAATTTACTTTAACCTCAGTAGTATGTACAGTGAGAATACAGGTCAAAAGAACTGATTGTAAAACAAAAACTGGTTGGCCAACCATTTCAAATACATGCACTTGTGAGTTTAAAGGGCCTGTGACATCCAAAATAACTTTGTGCCTAAGCTTTGCTTCATAATGATGGAATACTTGTTCAGCAAGACATACTATTGTTCGTTTAGATGTAAAATCAATAAAAGGTGGCCTTTTGCAACTTTGAAGATTTCATTGCAATAAATCACAGACAGAGGGCGCTGTTTTGAGTGCATCACATAAGGAAGACAGAAGGGAAAAGTTAAGAAAAAACATAAGACTTCAAGTTGGACTTGTGGCAAATTGCTGCCGTTTCTACCCCCAGTTTTATCATGGCTTACAGCAGGCAACATGTAAATCAAACTCAAACAGCCATGGATTACAAAAGTTTCAGGAAAATTGAGAAAAAAGTGGAATCGTTTGTGCACAATTGTATGTGATTTTCCTGTCTGTGCCTCTTGTGACATCGTGACCTTGGTCATGAATATGCATATTTTCATTAGCATACAAACTAAAAACCTTCGTTTTAACCCCCAAAGCAAGCTCCAAATAGGATTTTTATGAGTTTAACTGAGTAGAGTGGTTTTAAAGCATAGATTTCATTGATAAAAATCCTAAATAAGGGGCCCTTTAAGGCAGTTGGGGTTCATTCAATTCCCCCTAATACACTCGACCAAAAATGTTCTGTCACCAGTAAGACATTTATAGATATTTATTATGAAATTGGATTTAATGTTAAATATATCAAATTTTAGCTGAACATATCCCTCAAAGGAATAGAGCTCAAGAGAGATCATGATGACAAGCTTCACTGAACAGGAATGCAACAAAGGAGTGTGGGGTCAGAATGAAAAACACCAAAGAACAATGCAACTTGTGATTTGGGCAATTTGTGATTTGGGCAATTTGTGTGTAGACAATTAGGACATTTTAAACTGAGTTTGGATTTATCAATGTCTTGTCAAAAACATCCAAATCAAAATGGTTAAATTGTCCAATCTGAATCGTGCCATTGCATTAGGTATGGTGGAAGCAAAATACTACTGTAACTCCCCTTGCTCGAGTGCAATAAAGTTGACATCGTTGTTTTTTGGTGTTTTTCATTCTGGCCCCACACTCCTTTGTTGCATTCCTCAGGCTGTTCAGCGAAGCTTGCCATCATGATCTCTCTTGAGCTCTATTCCTTTGAGGGATATGTTCAGCTAAAATTTGATATATTATTTTCCAACATTAAATCCAATTTCATAATAAATATCTATAAATGTCTTACTGGTGACAGAACTTTGTTGGTCGAGTGTATATATAGATCTTTAGTTTTTCTAAAAGTAAAAAAAAAATCGAAAACGTTCCAAAGAAAAGAAGGTAATAAAATTACTTTCTTTTCTTTGGAACGTTTTCGATTTTTTTGCACGGTGACGCAGATATTTGCATCAAGGTTTCAATGTAATTATTTTGCCGATGTGTGAATACGTCATTTATTTGTACACATCGTGTTTTGAACTTGACAGTTGTGGGACGGCCTGTCGGTGTAGGAAATCTCGCTACAGTGGCGGCCGCCTCGGAGTGTTGCAAAGTATGGTGGAAAGATTCATACAATGAATGTAGAAATTTGGCCAATCACATTTGCCTTTGTAAAAAAATGGTGTTTTGCCAAAAATAATCCTAGCATCAACTGGTAAGTTGTTAAGCCTCACTTTGTTCTATTCAATAAACTGCCCCTGTCAGCTTTACCAGAATATCCCACAACTTGTTTTGAAGACTCTTGTCATAGGACAATTCAGATGATTTTGTGTCCTCGTTGTTTGAAAAGTATTTCCCTGTGACCCCATCCAAGGCAGAATCTGTAGCTGCTCTGTAAACATATGTAGCTTCCTCAACAGGAATTCCTTTTGGCCCCCAACCTGCAAGGAGCATCTTTGTATTGACTACGCCGGGCTGCAAGCAATTGACAGTTATGCTGCTATCCTTTAAGAGCTCAGCCATCTTGTAAGTGTACATCACCTCACAGACTTTGGACAAGGAATACGAGGGTTTGCCATCACCGTAGTTCCTCTTAAAATTGAGGTCATCAAAGTCAATCTTGGGACAGGAGAAATGCGACCTGGAGGTGACATGAATGATGCGGCTAGACTTTCCCACTTTGAGTAGATCCAAAAGAAGGGACGTCAACAAGAATGGAGCCAGGACATTGACAGCAAAGGTCATCTCGTGGCCATCCTCGGACTCTTCCCGACTCTTCGAAAACCAGCCAGCGTTGTTAATGAGAACATCCAAGTGGTTGTGTTTGCTGTGAATCTCCTCTGATAACTTCCTAACCTGATACAAATGTGGACAAATATCCATGAGTTTGGGAAATGTGGATTCAATGAAAAACAACTTGGCTCCACCTGGATTTGAACTGCAGACCTTCTGCTTAACGTGCGGACTCCCTGCCAGTTGAGCTATGTACAATTACGTCAAACTTGATAAAATGAGTCTGGACTACAAAATGAAAGGTCAAGTTTGTTAAACTGATTGTACTTTAATGGCAAAACTGTGCGACATGCACGAATAGCATTTTACTGAATCAAATATTCGGTAAGACTTTTTTTGTCATGTGCAAACCCGCCCAGACCAAACCAAAAATATAATCCAGTTTTGAAGTGTTGTGGAATATCCTGTGGGTGAATTACAGGATGTTTTTATTGAATAACGCAGCCCTTTTCGTTGCCGAAACGGCCAGTGTACAAGTTATAACATGGGACTTATGGTTTGTTCAGGACGGAGCCAACATTAATTTATGACCTCATATTTTAATTTGCATAATGGCTCCTGCCCATTCAGTTGGTAAAGTAATCCCAGCTCAAACCATTGCTTTAATGTTTTAAATTGTACACTGGACTCGTGGTTAGACATGCTAGAAGCAAATTGAGCATGCAATAAGCTGAGGGGTGGTTCGGCATGGAAGGCTGTGAAGAATCAAAAACATCCTGCATAGCACACGCACGGTACACTCCAAACAACCCGATTTTGATTAACACTGCAAACAATTGGGGAAACATTTTGAAAAGTTCACGGATCGAATTAAGAGACCACATCCCAATGAAAAATGATAAAAAAAGAGCTGAGATTATCTTAGCTAGATCGAATATCGAATTTTCGATTGAAAAAAAATGTGAAATTTAATTTCGAATAGTCAATATTATTCGAAAACGCACAGGCCTACCTTTTAAAGCTTTACCATGGACTTTGATTTTTAAGTGATAATGACGCAGGGACCCAGGGTGAATTATACAAACAGAGTTCGTTATTCCATGTGATAGCCAATCCCAATCAGTGAAGAAGAACTGCTATATGTATTTCGAGACCACCAGTTGGCTTCACAGTTCAATTGGTAGGGCATTTAAGCAAAAGGTCCGCAGTTCCAATCACGGTTGATCTTTTTATGAAGAACTTTGTTTTTTACTGCATCCAGATTTTCAAAACTCATGAAAATTTGTCCACATTGGTATACAATTTATTTAAAACACATATATTAAAACTTCCTTACCTGCTTGAGGGAGGCCAGGTCGGCAGTGTATACCTCCAGATTCTTGTTGCCGGTCTTCTGGGTGATTTCGCAGTGCACCTTGTGGACTTTATCAGTGTTCCGGCCGTGCATGAGGACCGTTGCTCCGGTCTCGGCAAGCCATAAAGTTGTCATTCTGCCGATGCCATCCGAAGCACCTGTTACTAGGAAGACGCGTCCAGCCATTGCTGAAGAAAATATTGCAATTCAATTTTCTATCAAAGAATTTAGAAGAAAGAAAGGAATTTGCATTTATTCGCTACTTGCACGGTTGTGCTCAAAACGAGGCTTTCCTGGCATACGTCATATTTTACAATGGACGAAAGTCAACGTCACAGCAACCGACATGTGCTAACGACGCGAGGGGGTCATTGTTCATGCAAGGAAAGCAGAAGCATCGCTGTTTTGCCAGTATGGCGAAACCGTGCAAGTGGCGAATAGGCCTAATTATCTAATAACAAAAACTGTAAATGACTCTGTAGGCTACATCGACGTCCATCGGGGAATTCCTTGGTCGCTTACTTATTGTTACCATAAAGGGTCAGATGGGTGCAACTGAAAATCTGTCAGTATGACTGGGTTTTCTGTAATCGTGGCGACTAGAATCTGTTATGTCAAATGGATATCTAGTTAAAACAACTCCAACTGATTAACCGCTGAAATGAACTAGAAATTTCCTTCCACGACAACTTTTCCTTCATCTCCTCAAACCAATAGCTATTCCATCTTGTAAATATTTTAATCAGTTTCTTTGTGTATCATTTGCCACAGAACTAGTTTCGCAAATCAATGTTACATTTTTTTACTTTTAAATTATTTGTATTATCTTCTAATACTTGTACAATGTACATACTGTTTAGGTATAATGAACATAGACGGAATAACATCACTATAGTATAATACAACTCTCTTCATCCGACAATCCTTTTTGTTTTGAATTAACCTAAATCAAGACTGAGGTACACTGTTTAAAAAAATATATGTTAATTTACAGTACATTCGTATGTCAATTGGCATTACATAGCGTATACTGTTTTTGAACAGTACATTCTCTGTTTCCATACTGTTTTAAATTTGTAAAAAAAAGTACTAGGATGACAAGGATCTACTTGGGCATTGTATAAAACAAATAATGAATGTTGTAATTCGTGCAATGGGAGGAATATATTCATTCGGTGAAAAATGAAATGTGTTCCATTTAACTCGGCTTCGCCTCGTGTTTCTTCCTCCTAGGTTGAATGGAACATTTCATCTTTCACCTCATGAAAATATTCTTCCCATTGCACTCATGAACATTCATTATCTGTATAATAAGTGCAAATGAGTGCCTGTATATCAGAAAGACAATCCATCTACAGGTATGCGTGACTGACTTTAATTAAACAAAGATGTAAAGTTGCTACAATTTTAAGAACATGTTTTAAATTCTGTGTACACTATAGTAGCATTAATTAAACTCTTGATGCAGGTGTACTTCTAAAAGTGGAAGGAGTTGGTCACATGTTTACCTTTTCTTCCCTGTATGCGCACTCGGGCGGAACTGTGCATGTTTCTATTGGCACTTAACGGATAAATTCCCCGGCATTTTCCTTCCTCGAGAAGGAAAATTGCCCGGGAAAATTCTCCCCATCATTTACCGGGAAATAGCGGATAAGACTTGTTTCTACTAAGCACATTTTCCGTCTTTTCCGGCATTATCCGGTAAATGGGTCTCAATAGAAATTGGCTCACAGATTTTTGTACAAAATAGACTTGCTATGAACATTTTTCCTTGTCCTTTTATGCATTGATGACAATGATGACTGAGAAAGAAAAGCACTACACCAACTAACTGGTATGAAATGTTTGGAAACTTATCTTGAATTACCAATATCTGTTATTTTTGACAAATTCTTATCATCAAAGGAATGCTCATTTAATAGCTTTTTACAATGACACCTCATCTGTAACAGTCAGTTGTTTGAGGGGACAATAACTATGATGCAAATAATTCAAACATAAGAATGCATGTGCCATTGCATGTGTTTCTAACAGTTGTACTAACAAAATGCATGCCAAATTTCACTGAATATGCACCCCAAGCAATTTTACTGTCTCGCACCATACAAATGAATAAACCACGCGTTGAACTACATGCAGATAGAAAACAAATTTATACGGCCCTCGTCAGAAAGATCATATTACAAAGACTTCATAGAGGCTGTTTACCAAATGAACATCAGCATTTTTGTATAAAACCAACTGGTTTATAATTTTCATTTCACAAAACATTCAAACCTGAGACCTCCGACACAACAGGCAGAAGATCACATGTTCAGCCACAAGGCACATGCTGTAGTGTTGCATGATGTACTCCCTCAGGTTTTTGAAAGTTCTGTTCTTAACTACATGTATAAACAAAAAACCTGATGGAGTACACCACTGCTTCTGCCCGGTGTGTCAAAGGTTTGGAGTTTGAATTTTGATGGTGACCACATTTTTTACTGATCTAATGTTTGGTAATTTAGACAGTCTTTCAGAGGTTTAGGGGCATGTTTTGTAAACACCACTCCTCTCTATTCAGTAAACAGCCCCTGTCAGCTTCACAAGAATTTCCCACAATTTGTCTTGAAGAGGTTTATTGTATGAAATTTCAGATGATTTCGTGTCCTCATTGTTCAGAAAGTATTTCCCTGTGACCCCATCCAGGGCACAATCTGTAGCTGCTCTGTAAACAAATGTAGCTTCCTCAACAGGAATTCCTATTGGCCCCCAACCTTTAAGGAGCATATTTGTATTGACTGTGCCGGGATCCAAGCAATTCACGGTTATGTTGTTTTTCTTGAATAGTTCGGCCAGCTTGTAAGTGTACATTATCTCGCACACTTTGGACAAGCCATAGGATTGTAGACCGTTACCATAGTTCTGCTTGGAATTGAGGTCATCAAAGTCAATCTTCTGGCAGTCGAGATGCGAGATAGAGCTGACATGAATGATGCGGCTGGACTTGCCTGGTTTGAGTAGATCCAAGAGAAGGGACGTCAACAGGAATGGAGCCAGGACATTGACAGCAAAGGTCATCTCGTGGCCATCCTCAGACTCTTCCCGACTCTTCGAAAACCAGCCAGCGTTGTTAATGAGAACATCCAAGTGTTGTGTTTGCTGTGAATCTCCTCTGATAACTTCCTAACCTGCATGAGGGAGGCCAAGTCGGCAGTGTATACCTCCAGATTCTTGTTACCTGTCTTCTGGGTGATCTCGCGGTGTGCCTGGTGGATTTTATCAGTGTTCCGGCCGTGCATGAGGACCGTTGCTCCGGTCTCGGCAAGCCATAAGGTGGTCATTTTGCCGATGCCATCAGAAGCACCTGTTACTAAGAAGACACGTCCAGCCATTGCTGAAGAAGACATTGCCATTCAATTACCTGGGGATTGAAAGAAACAAGGACCCCGTTCACAAAAAGGGAAATTGCTTAGTTCAATGAAGATCCAACAAAGATTTCTTGACGTGAACACATGCCTCTTCATTCGAAGATTGGAATATCTCCAATAAACAAATCAAAATAACTTTATTCGATAAAAAGATTGCTTCATTCGATAAAGAAATTGCTTCATTGTTGTGTACGCTCCCTCTGCTTGATGAAGTGATTTGGTGGCAGCGGTACGCCGGTAGAAGGCAGGCCAAATGTGATAATAGGTTGGGTTTTTAGCAGAAAAATGTGGGATCCTACTTTTTAACATGTTTAAAACTCTTCCCCCAAAGAACTGAACCCTTTTTTTTCTTTGTTTGATGATCTGAAATAATTTCAAAACCTTGTGATTGCAAATATACAAAGGTATCTACATGTCTGTAAACATAATACATGGATACCATTTTTCCTCCGATTCTTTCTGAATTGTGTTTAGCAGTGCAATTTATGCATATGAGCTGGCGCATGCACAAGTAGGCATGCATACCATGTAGGAGTTGGCACGCGTACATGTATATACATACTATGTACGAGTTAGTCAACGAATACATGAACATGTTGGTTGCATGCAAGCTCAGTACTAATCAGTTGACCCCGCAGCCGATTTCACAAAACCTTATGCACCTATCAATTGTTTCCCACCTCCCCCTATTCATAAAAATGCGCTCTCTTACCTTTGAACAGCGAATTGCCCGGCCTTGAAACTAAAATTCACCCAGATAACCGCATACAACATGTACAATAACAAACTGTTTAGGCAGAAAATCACGCTTAAGCATGTGATGTTGTTTGTGAGGCAATGCACTTTGACCTATGTGAGCGCTGTCTGCATAGCTCTGTTAATTAAAGGAATGGAAGGTTTAAAAACCATGTAGGCCTACATGTACATCAAATTTGAAGAAAACATGCTGGGATTTTAAGCACGAACTAATGTTAAATTCCAGGGAAAGCTGTCGGTATCTTCAACTTTGGATAAGATTAAAAGTTAAGACTAATAAGTGCGCGCCACGCAATTCCAATTCGCGCTCACACAAGGACAAATTGCCTAGCAACCGCAAAACCGGTGAGAACAAAAAAATGCACTGCACATTTCGAGCCAGCTATATACCTTAAGTGTTGGGAAATTTAAGTGTCACGCTAAATTGTGCACCAAGTGTGCACAATTTAGCGTGACTTTTCGCCATTTTCCTCCAGGTTATGCAGTTTGTAGCCTTGTCCAAGTCTATGGCGTGAGCGACCTCTCGCGATAAACTGTAGCCAGCGACAAGGCTGGTTACCGGAATATCTTGGTCTGAAATCCAGACTTACACGCGCGAGGCTAAATCATAGCCTTGTTCTTTCTGTACTCAACGTGTTTTATGGGCGGGGACTGTTTATGCTAATTTTTCAAAGAGAGCACTGAGACGTAAAAGCTCATTGGTTAACAATTGTTTTGACAGAACAACACGGTGCTGTTTGAAAAATAGCAGATTTTCCGTACGTATACCCAGTTGGTAAGTTCACAAACACATCATACCTTTACAGAAAATATGTGAGGGCTATCTTCTGGTCTTCGTGAAAGTCATCAATTTGCAATTTGTCGGCTACATAATTCAAACTACAGTTATTTCCTCAGTTGTAACAGATGCGAAGTCGCCATGCGTTGTTCACGCATACACAACAACAACGTGGCGTGTACAGACATGTTTACAACTCAGCGCCGCACGGTATAAAAATAGTGAACTCTGATTGGATGTTATGTAAGATATGAATATTTATAACCACTCTGGTTTTGCATAAGTAATTGCGTCGGATTTCCAACGCAGATATAAAGAAACACATAATACACATAACACATCGTGTACAGAAAGAACAAGGCTATGATTTAGCCTCGCGCGTGTAAGACTGGATTTCAGACCAAGATATTCCGGTAACCAGCCTAGTCGCTGACTACAAGGCTATGCAGTTTTGGTGCTTTGTAGAGGATTTCAAAACCCAGCAATCCCCGAGATTAGGACACGTTGAGGTATTTTTTCCTTCTACATTGAACAAAGATTTGAATGAAATTACCTCCTGGAATCAACAGATCATTCAATTTTAAGATATTCTTCCCACATGCACTTTTCTCGCAAATGTTGCATTTCTGAGATAAATAAATGATAAAATTACTGCATAAGTTGTGAGCTGTCTGTGCGTAAGCGCGTCAACATGGTTATCTTGTGCACTAATGCACCTATCAACTGTTTCCCCCACTCCTCCCCCCCACTCCTCCCCCCCCCCCCCCCCCCCCCCCCCCCCCCCCCCCCTCCCCGCGCTAACCCATCCCCTAGGTGGGGGTTTGGTCACATTTTTCATGCCCCAGGGTTGGGCATTTGACCCATTTTATGTGCATTTTTTGCGCATGTTTTGCACCCGAGGGTGGGGATTTGTCACCTAAATGTTGCCCCAGGGGTGGGGATTTTGTCACGCAAAAAGTGACAATCCCCACCTCTTAGGTGGGGGTAGCCCGGGGGGGGGGGGGGGGGGGGGAACAATTAATAGGTGCATAACTGAATGCAATTTTTGAAGGAGAAAATGTGATTTTTCTGCAGAAAAGCAACATTTGCGACAAAAATGCAAGTGGGAAGTATATCTTAAAATTAGATGAATAGATCTTATCTGTTGATTCCAGGAGGTAATTTCCTTCAAATCTTATTCTTTGATCTTGATCTTGATCTTGATAGAATAATTAATTAGCTCCAACTGGAGCATCACTCATGTGAGGATGGGAGGCCAGAGGACAGCTACTCAAGAGATGCATGATTAGCAGTGGGTAATCCTTTTCTGAACAGTGATACCGGTCAGGGAATAAGGTAGCCTATTCCAGTCCCGTGCTGTATTTGAAAGTAGGACATTCTGGAAATTCCAGGTACTTCCATTGTAAGTTTTCAATGTTTAATTTTGACTGTATTGGTGAACTATAGTTTGGAGTACGGCGGCCATCTTGTCGCATGCAGCAAAATGTAAGATAGCGAATGGGGTTAAATTGGTAAGGGGCTACTTTTAGAAGGCTAAAAGTGTTTTTTTGTTACGTTTATATTGGGACGTTATCATTTTCTAGTAACACCTTTAGCCCCTACCAATTTTAACCCCATTCGCTATCTTACATTTTGTTGCACGCGGCAAGATGGCCGCCGTACTCCAAACCATAGTTCACCAATACAGTCAAAATTAAACATTGAAAAACTTACCATGGAAGTACCTGGAATCTCTAGAATGTTGTACCGTGGTCCGTTTTACCCGATGATTCTTCTAAACAGAAAATAAACTAGTCCAACGTAATTTTTCTTGACATTTTCGAGCTCACTCGGGACAACAGCCGTGTTTACAGACGAGCAAATCATGGTCCAGATTATTGTACTGCTAGTGACGTCATACAATGAGATGACCACAAGAGGGCGGGCTATCTGGGCCCCTGACTGTTCATCTCTAAACACGTGGTAAGTGTTCTCGAAAATGTCAAGAAAAATTACGTTGGACTATTTTTTTTAGAAGAATCATCGGGTAAAACGGACCACGGTACAACATTCTAGAGATTCCAGGTACTTCCATGGTAAGTTTTTCAATGTGTAATTTTGACTGTATTGGTGAACTATAGTTTGGAGTACGGCGGCCATCTTGCCGCGTGCAGCAAAATGTAAGATAGCGAATGGGGTTAAATTGGTAAGGGGCTAAAAGTGTTACTAGAAAATGATAACGTCCCAATATAAACGTCAAAAACAACACTTTTAGCCTTCTAAAAGTACCGTCCGCACGCGTCCCCATATTAAATAAGAATACAGGTCAACTCGTACACGTGCCAACTCGTACACACACCAACTCGTACGCGTGCCAACTCGTACGCGTGCCAACTCGTACGCGTGCCGGTCGTGCCGGATTGCAGCTCTACAAGATCATCCCGCTGCTGCACTAAGAGGCCACACTTGTCAATCTTCAGAAGGTGCTAGTGCGGGAGTCTAAGCTCTGCAGAAACCAACGCCGGAATACAAGACAAGTTCAAGGAAGAATCTTCCAGCTGTGGGAGAAATACATAAATGCACCAACGGCAGCATCAAGACATCCGCTCTGCTCTCTGCATGCAATCATTTGCACGGCCCGGCACTGTAAACCAATCGGTTCTTTTCACAATATCCAAAAAGAGATTTCTGTAAATGCCAACAAACAATCGGTTCTTTTCAGAACCGAACGGCCATCCCAGGGTCAGTATCCAAAAAAAGATTTCTGTGCACACACACCCCCTCCTCCCCCAAAAAGGAATTGTTATAATAATAAACCCTTTCACGGTTATCGACGCCATCTTGTTCACGAGGCACTTCGAACACGCGTTGCCGTGTGCGTGCGCGGATCGTAGCTAATGCACAGTGACCTAACATTAATGCATTCGAATACGATCCACGCACGCACACAGCAACGCGTGTTCGAACTGCCCCCTGAACAACATGGCGTCGATAACCGTGAAAGGGTTTATTGTTATAATACACCAGCGAAAATCATTCAAATTCGCCCAAGAGAAAAAATCATAAAGAAAATAAAAATAAAAGGAGTAACTATAGAATACAGGGCCCTCGCGACAGCACCTTTTCAAAGACGAACGGAGACGATGTGATCGCGAAGAGACGGCGCCCTTTGGTGTGCGAAAAGTATCACTTTGCCGTGACTTTGTCATAAAAAAATATCTGAAGTACAAAGACGTGACCGAGGAGAGAACTTCGAAGACGCGATACGGGAGACGGAAGGGGAGCGCCCTCTAATTGTGATCGAAAGCACAACTTTGCCGTGAATTTGATAATTAAAAGCGCCTCTGGACACCGAATTAGTTAAACATAGAACGCCCTCTGTTTGCAGACTTTATTTACCTTTTATAAAACATCCCTCTCGCGCCGAGATTTTTCCGGGCAAGAGAGTCTCTGGAGGAGCGGCGACGCGGAGACGGTTGTGGATGTGTGGGGGGGGGGGGGGAGGGGGGATCTAATTAACTTTGATAACGAAAGACCCCTCTATTCAGACTTGAGACGAAGACCCCCCGCCCTCTATTTTCCAACTTACTTTTTTTAAATATCCTCTCGTGGCCAGATCTGTTCCTGGTAAGAGAGTCTCTGGAGGGAGCGGCGAGGGGGGGTGTGGGGGGGGGGGGGGGGGGGGGGGGGGGGGGGGGGGGAGAGATCTAATTAAGTTGAAACGAAGAACGCCCTCTATTTCCCGACTTTATTTACCTTTTTTTAATATCCCTCTCGTGCCACGATTATTCTAGGTAGAGGGTCTCTGGAGGAGCGGCGACGCGGCGACGCGGAGACGGTTGACCATGCGCAAAGACGACCAATTACAGATCAAGATGAAGCGCCCCTTTTACTTGTCCTTATATTTCCTGTGTGAAAATGTGGACGGGAACCAGTCTAGTGCAAGTCCGTGACTCCGTCGCCGGCGACGGTTTTAAGGTTAGGGGAGCATTTCCGAGCGCCTGCTTTTTCACAGTTCATTGTAAAGAGGGCGCGATATAGAGGGCGCAAATATATCCACAGTTCATTTGAAAGAGGGCGCAATTATATGAATGTGCAAGTCCGTGCACCACCGTGACCACGGTCTCCGGCGACGTGGAGATTGAAGTATTAGTGGGCCCTGCATACCACCGTGACCACGTCTCCGGCGACGTGGAGATTGAAGTATAGTGGGCCCTGCATTTCTATAGTTTAGCCAAATAAAATAATAATAATTAATGAAAACGAACATTGTAATTATATTGCCCGGACCGG